>VZRW01007121.1:5023-48113 GCA_013398125.1 Aegotheles bennettii | reverse complement strand
TGTCAGCCACTCCTCCCAGCTTAGTGTTATCAGCAAACTTGCTGAGGATACATTCTGTACCCTCATCCAGGTCGTTGATGAAGATCTTGAACAAGAGCACTTCACCCCACCAGAGCCAAACTACAGATGGAGGCAAATGTAGTCTACCTGTAAATAGGTCCTTTTAATTTAATCAGGTTTTCAACTGCTCTGTTTCCTATCCAGAGAACAAGATTTCTGCCTGCCATGTACTTGTTTAACACATGGATCTGCTAATTCTGAACATGCAGAAGATTAACATTGCTACAAGGATATAAGAAAGCAGTGGGAAAGTACATCAGGAACTTTCTGCTTCCTTCATGAAAAGAAGACACCTATTTTAATGTAAATTTATCCAGACAAAAAAAAATGTTCAAGCAGGGAGTCTCATATGATCACAATCCCTGCTCTCACAGTACCTTCTCATTGCTGCTATTAATGCTGGTTCTTGAGTTAAGGCTTTTTTTCTTTCTTTGCCTTCTCTTGATCACAATAAAAGTGCTGTTTACAAAAAGAAAATATAGCACCTGTCTTCTTTCAGATCGAGTACACTTATTACAGTGCAGCAGCCAACAAACTCTCTGTTGCTTTTCTTTGGTAGCTAAACATAGTCATTACCATGAGACTTAGACAAAGCTTAATGTTGACTAGATGTCTGAGTTTTGCAGCATTACAATCAGCCTCAAGCAACATTATTGAACAGTGTAGTGGGGATATAGTATGAAAGATCACATCTAATTCTTTCAGATTTCAATATGATTTGTTCTAGGAAACATGCCCTGAACCTCAGTAATTTTCAATTCTTCCTCAAAATACATTTATATCACTTCTAATACCTGTCTACTTTCTCTGTCCCACAGCCTTTTATCTAACTGTCCTAATAATGTTATCTTCATGCTACAAGCAATAGTTTTTCATAACAATTGAAATCTGTAGAGTACAAAAGAGTCCACTGTCCCCATTATCCCAATCTCTTTGTCTTTCTCACTATTTTTCCTGCAGATGGTCAACTTTATTAAAACAATCACAACAAAAAGTATTTTTCCTAAATTAACCATCAAAATAACAATATTTTGCCAAAAATTACTGACTTTTTTGTCAGCATTTGGTAACCATAATTCTTGGACATTCTGACAAAATTTGCTTACATTTGAAGTGTATTTCTTCATAATTTTGAAAAGTGAATGTTCCCAAGGCTTTCTGGGTGTCACAAGCAAAATGGCTTCCACAAAAATTCTTTCAATGTACAGCTCATTCCACACATTGCAGCAGCCCTGAGGTCTGTCCTGTTTTGGACAGGAGATTGCAGCAGCCCCAGGCATGGGGCAGAGACAGCAGGGGATGGTGTGGGGTGGAAGATGTGGATGGGCATCTTCAAAGTGGGAGGGCAAATTGTTTCTCTCTGAAAGGTTGTCTACTGTGCCATGTTCTGCCCCTGGGGTTTGTTGACATAGCAGTCATCATTGAGGAGTAGGCACATTTTTGATATAGAATACTTTGCTGTCAAAATCTTCAAGGGTAGATTTGACCTTGAGGGTATACTCACAGGCTACAGGTAGTTTCACAGGCGAGAGGCTTTCATCCAAGCTGACAACATAACAGAGAGGAATTACGCTGTGGATTTCACTGAGTCTTGAAAAATGACATCCACAGATCAAAGGAGACCAATAGGGGAGACAAGAATGGACATCTGCAGCAACAAGTGTACTTCTATCACTTCCCACTAGTACTCCTCTCCAAAGCACAACTGATTTTATCCTCATTCTTTGTCCTGAAATCCTTCCTCCATTCTTCACTGTTCTTCTCTTCACAGTGATCTCAGCTTTCATCTTGGCCCTCAGTTCAGCAAGCCCCCTGCCTCAAACAACTGCTCTCAACTGCTTCCAGGTGTTTAATTCTCTTTTCTATATACACTTTTTCTGCCCATGATCTTCATGTTCCAAATTTATCTGGATTAGAGTGTCTATAGAAGATGGTTTTTTCAAGCTCTAAATACAGCTTGTTGATTGTATAGCACAAGTTTTACAGTATTTCCCTTGAAATACAGTAATTTTTTCAATGCCAACTTCATGAAAATTTGTGTCCCAAATTATAGAATGGTTTATACTGGAAGAGACCTTTAAATACCATGTAGTCCAATCTGGAGCATCTGTCTTACTAGGACAAGCTGAAACACCTGGGTCTGTTTAGTCTGGAGAAGAGAAGATGGAGATGGGATCTTATCAATATTTATAAATATCTACAGGTTGGGTGTCAGATGGGGTCAGACCCTTCTCAGTGGTGCAACAAAACACTGGGACAGGCTGCCCAGAGAGGTTGTGAACTCTCCTCTGGAGACATTCAAAACTGATCTGGATGCAATCCTGTGCCACCTGCTCTAGGTGAACCTGCTTTAGCGGGAGAGTTGCATCTCCAGAGGTCCCTTCCAATCCCTTCTATTCTATGATTCTGTAACCCTCCTGCCATAAACAGGGACATCTTTCATTAGACCAGGTTGCTCAGAGTCCCATCCAACCTGACTTCGAACACTTCTGGCGATGGAGCATCCACAACTTCTCTGGGCAACTTGTTCCAGAGTCCCATCACTCTCATTGTAAAAAAAATGTCTTCCTTACACAATATATCACATATTAGGATTCCAAAAAGCTTTGTCTTCTTAACACGAGCATTGTAAAACATGAGGGATTGCAACAAAATTAGCTCATACATTTTAATGTAAAAACTTTACATATTCCTTTAACACTATCACAGTTTTAGTGTTATGAAGTAATATACCAGTGATATAAAGGAAAATGCCTGTGACACTACTAACCCAAAGTCTACCATATTTATAAACAGGTCAGAGTTGCATAAAATGACAGTGGAAGTGGAGATAATTCCACTGAAATTTGGCACATGGGAGAAAACTTAATTGTGGAGGTGATTTACAAAAAAAATGATGTGCCAAATTGTTATAGTTTGAAGTTTTGTCCGTCTCGGGAACGAACGAGTTAAACGAGTTATTCCATATCAAGGCTTCTGCTGATAAACTGAAAAGTACTGAGATAAGTTTTTTTTCCCTTCTCTCTGTTTGGGTTTTGGACTGCATTCCTGAGGGGGGAGGCAGCGGCGTTTGCCTGTAAAGAGAGACTGGTTTTTTTTCTTCACTCTCTTTGCCCTGGGCTTCACAGCAGACCAGACGAGAGGAGAATTCTTTCTTCCCTGGACTGCTGGTGGTGGCTGGCACCCCTGGGAGCAGACCAAGGGCATTTTGGGCGTGCAGTCCCCACGGTGCCTCCAATATTTTGTATTAGCAATGCTTGGGTTCTAGCCATGTAGTAACTTTCATTGCCAGTGCATTCAGTTCCCCAGTGGATTCAATTTGATAACCAAATTACAACAGCATAGAAGCCTATTGTGAAAGAAGGACATATAGTAATTATAAATACTGAAAATCTTCAAAATTAATGCTATACAGTGTTGCTTTATTCAGGTCTATTTGGCATTTCTGCAAGGAATTATAAAAATAGCCAACAGGAATAGAGAAAATGCAATATCTTGTCAGACTAATGCTTCATATACTGTAGTTTTCTGCCTCCAGCTGCCCCAGATGTTTTGGAAAGAGATGCAAGAAACTCAGACTACTTAGAAACAAGATTATTTTCCCTCCATTCTCTTATCATCTCAGCATGATTCTCCTCCTAAAAGGCTAAGTAGTTTAGGATTAGTTTAAGTCCTAAAGTGTGATGCTTTATCTTTCCTTCCATAACAAATTTGTTAGTACCTAACTGGAACTAAAAATCACTACAACTTCAAATAGCCTTGCTAACTGCATAAATGTCCAAATGCTGTGTTATTCTTATTAATCGATCATATTGGTGTATTTAAAAAAATTAAATATATGTGTTTCTCAACAATAAGTGAGCTCTGTTTTGGCTTTGTAATCCACCCACCCTTCATCCCCTCAAACCCTTTTTTAACTGCTATTCATTTTACGCATCAGTAATAACCAAAATCTTAGGAGTCATGTCAGAAACCTTTTCTCTAGACAGAAAACATCTTCCTTTTCCATGCAATTTATTGGACTTTTGTTGTTTACTTCTCTAGATTACATTTGGTCCTGCATGCCGATATACTTTATACGCTGCTTCAGATGTTCTCTTGCAAGTAGTTTAAGGTGTACTGATATTAATTTGCATATACCATGAATTAATACCAGAAAACATAGTAATAGATTACTAAAAATCATATTAGGAAATAAAGTAATTATTCTGAAGCTCTTTAAATCTAGTTTGAATATCAAAACTACTACAAAAAGACCACGTGATATTTTCCAGTTAATTTTTTTTTAAAAGATGATTAAATTGCTATGCATATTAGCACACAGTGCTAGTAAAATTTTCATGTTGGTCATTCACTACACTCTTATATTAGCTGGATTCACATTCTTCTATGCTTCCTAGTAACATGTTCTGTCTGCATTAACTTTTCATACAAACAATAGATCTCTATTACCCACAAATAAAATATGTCATTCTGGCTCAGCGAGCATAGGGACCAAGAATTCCTCTTCTCTGACTGAATTTCCAACTTATTTCTTCAGAATGTGATTATTTTGAGCAAACCACACAAAACACACAACACAAATGTTTGTAAAAAGGCTTCAGAAACTAATCTCTACTGCAGTTGGCATAAGAAATACATAGAGCTAGACAGGATAATTAACTCCCATTGGTCATTCTCTTTTTAAAAGGTTTTTGGGGCTTATATCAGACTGCTGTAAGGAGTCCAGAATCCTTATTTTTGCAGAGAGTCTCACTGGAAACAGTAGTGTGTCTTCTGCAACTTGATAAGTTAAAACAGTCAACTCTCTTCACCCCAGCCACCAAGATTAAAATTTTCACCCACGTTGCTAACCCCCAACGAAAGTTCTTGCTTTTTCCTTTCCCCTTGTATTTTTGTACATGTATGTTTCTGTGTGAAAATATTCACAACAAAAGCAAGTATTTTCAATTGAAACAATTTTTATTAAGTTCTGCATTTCATCTTTATCAGACAGTTTCTGAAAATAGGAGATTGCAAAGGCACACTGAGGAATATTGCATTCCTGAATCCGGCATTATGTTATTGCTGCTCCAGCAGACACTGGAGTCAAATGCTTTAATATAGCAAACAAAACATTCCTTAGAAATGCCATATCTGAAATTGCTATCTATCATTACTGCCAAGGGAAGTCTGGTGCCATAGCTGTATCTTAAACCTCAGAAACTGCAGCTTTTAAAACTATTAGATTCTTTTAGATTTTTTAATTTTTTTTCCTCTCCCTACTGCAATGAGAAATTCCAGTGGCTGATCCAATGAAACAGCTCTCTAAGCTCACCTGGAAACATTAATCTTCTGGACATGCTGCATAAACCACTAATCTCATGCCTGTCATTTAAAATGAGGAAAGTACAAGGAAAGATGTTGGAAGTCTTTTTAAGGCCTTAGCATTGTTATTTTAATTAGTTTTAAGTCTAAAAGGAGATCCCTAAATCTTGCATTGCAACAAACAAAAATGTCCAGAGAAAATCACCGAGCTGAATGAACTCTTTGAATAAAAATGAATGTGACTCAACACGACATTGCTTCAGCACAGTCTCCTAATCTTCCTAATGTTCAGCTCCTTATCAGACACTACTGTTAACACAATGACATATATTTTTCTTGAAAGCAGACCCAGAGATACAACTAAACACTAAAAATATTTATGCTGGCCTGATATACTTTGACCCAACCATCTACATCTAGCTGTGTGTACCTTCACTCTGCTTTAACCTCAACCTTACAATCCTTTACCATAATGCCTGATACTACTTATCAATCTTATAAGTATATATAATTCCATGCTTAAAAATATTTGTACCTATTTTCCAAGCAATTAAGCCAGAATGAAAAAGCAGTGCTGATGTAGGAAAGGAGACAACTTTAGATCAGAGTTTCAAAAGCAATCAGTATTAGTACAACCTTCCATTTAAGTCTGTGGTAAAATCAGATTTAAGTCAGTGTTGTTACTTTTCTCTCCTCAATCATGTTGCATAATAATGAGAAGACTTGTCCTTTTTTGTCTTTTTTTTTTTTTTTAGCTTACTGAGGTGGAATCTAGTAAACTCCAATAACGAGGAAGAATAATGTGCCCTTTAACAATTGCCTTTTGCTCATTCACATGGTCACAGTCAACCTGAGATGCTTTATTTTAGGAAAAAGGAGAAAGCACATCCAGCAACAAAGCCTCCCAGGGATTTAGGATGTCATGGCATGTAATGAAGGTGTTCCAAAAGTGACAATGGGAAATTCCAGCTGGTTGTGTGATGTTTGCAGCTGTATTTATGGAAAAAGTGCTATACAGAGAATGGCTGTGTGCTTAAGCACATGGCATTGCCTTATCTGTACCGTTCAGTCAGTATGCTGCAGACTCCTGTTCCCAGCACATTTTCCTTTTATACAGTGATCCACAAAGAAATTAAAATAATATTGGGAAACAATACATTGTAGTAAATGCATTCATTACTTCATTTTATGATCTTCTATGATGAGTCACCACCATAATGGCTCCAGGATCAATGGCAGTTAACTCTTCTTGTGTGCATGTTGTGTTCTTTATTTTGGTGTTATCTCCCAAAAGCCTTTTTTTCTCAATTTAAAGAATTCTAATTGCTGAGATTAATAGAAAAAAATCATGAACAAGAATATGGAAATGCTTCTCAGCTTCAGCTCATATAAGTGGATGCCAGCCAAGATCAAGCATCAGTTACCCACCAGAAACCCAGTGCTCACTTCAAGATATTCCCAAGTTCTGATGCAGGAGGGATGCATCACTATTTGGAGCCGATTCATGTTTTCAACACAATTAATTTGTTTAGGTTTGTCTGGAAATAGAGGCTGTTTTAACTGTTCTGTTTGCAGCAAGTAAACCAGAAAGGTCCATCTTTGTTTTACTTACATTCAAATAATTAGTTTAATATTTGACACCTATTCAAAATGAAAACTGTGTTCAATCTACTGCATTTATGAAATCACAGGTCCCTAAATCCTGCTCAGATATTGAAAGTCTATAAATCCCTCTCTCCAAGATGTGCAAAATAAACATGTCCACAGGTTATTACATAGAATAATTAATGTCTGTCTGTACTTTCTAAATAAATTTTTTTCTCTGATACCTTTTGCAGTTTTGGGAAGGCAGGTAGTACAGTTGTATATGAAGGACTGTCCCCAAAGGAAAACAAAATCCACTTGCAGATAACAGTGGCTCAGTTTTGGGTTCAGCAGGTTCTTTAGGATACACTATCCCTGGTGACACGTGTTGAAAAGGATAGTCATGATGGATGTTGCACAGCACATCTTTTTACTACTAGAATGCCAGCCAAAACTGAAATGCTATTGCTACCATGACAGAACAACAAGTGAGGGCAGACATGGGAGTGATTAGTGCTGTCACTGACATCTGCTTCGGCAACCAGAGAGAGTTACAGCCTGTTGTATAGTAGATGGGGAACAGGAGGGCAAATGAATTAAGACCAGATGATTAAGAATATAAATATTCCACTCAGGTGTCATAATGTTCATGAACTGGTACATCCTGCTTTAACTCTGCCTTTCTCCTTACCTCTGATTGCTTCACAGGCAGCTCACATACATGAGTCTGTGAAAAATTTTCTGGCATGTGTGACAGCATATTGCAGAAGTGCCAAAGCAGAAATTATCTACTGTGGCAGACATACCCTAGGACTCTAATGATGAAGCTGAGGTCCTGATTTTCACAGAGGAATATGATGAAGTTTTATGGTGTGTGTATGTAATCTTGCATTTGCAAATACCTGAATGTATTTTTCATGCATTATCAAGAGAGCTAACTGTGAGCATTTGCATCTGAAAAGTCTCCCCCATACACAGATTGCCAGGTTCCAAGTTTTTCTAATCTAGTAAAAGTTCTAGATATCACATCTTTAGCTAAATTCAATTTAATTTAATTCTTTTTAATCCTGTCAATTGGAGATGTGCTGGACACACTGCAGCACACTCGAAGTCTTATGGAGATGAGCTAGGGGCTCCTGAGGTAATAGGAACCAACAAGGGAAACACTGGGGAAATACCTCAAAGGAATTCCAGCCACTCCAGCCAGTAAGTCAACTTCATCAGGGACCCAAGTTAAAAGCTCCTATGCAAATGCACACAGCATCACACTTAGGCATCACAGAGACATGGTGGGATGACTCTTATGACTGGAGTGTTGGAATGGAAGGTTACAGGCTCTTTAAGAAGGACATGCAAGGGAGATGAGGCGGGGGTGTTTCCCTGTATGTCAATGACCAGCTGGAGTTCATGGAGCATCCATTCATCAGTGGATGAGGAACCAAGTGAGAGCTTATGGGTGAGGATTAAAGGGAGGACAGGTGACATTATAGTGGGTGTCTTCTACAGGCCAACCGACTAGGAAGACGGAGTGAATAAGTCTAGTTATAGACAGATAGGAGTAGCTTCACATTCTCAAGCCCTGGTCCTTGTGGGGGACTTCAATTACCCTGATATCTGTCAGAGGGAGAACACAACAAGGCACAAGCAATCCATGAGTTTCCTAGAATGCATTGATGATAATTTCCTTCTTGAAGTGATAGAGGAGCCAAAGAGGAGAGGTGCTGTGCTGGACTTTGTTCTCACCTACAAAGAAGGGCTGGTAGGGAATGTGAAGCTCAAGGGCAACCTTGGTTGCAGGGACCATGTGATGGTGAAGTTCAAGATTCTCAGGGCAGTGAGGAGGGTGCTCAACAAGCTTGCTACCCTGCACTTTAGGAGAGCAGACTTTGGCCTCTTCGGGGACCTGCGTGGGAGAGTAAGATAGGATAAACCCCTGGAGAGAAAAGGAGCCCAAGAAAAGTTGTTAATATTCAAGGATCACCTCCTCCAATCTCAGGAGCACTGCATCCCAACAAAGAGGAAGTCAGTCAGAATTAAATCAGGCCAGGGACATCAAGAGCAACAAGGTAAGCTTCTATAGGTATGTTGGTGATAAAAAGAAGACTAGGGAAAATGTGAGCTCTCTTCAGAAGGAAGCAGAAGACCTGGTTACTAGGGATATCATAGAATCACAGAATCATAGAATGACTTGGGTTAGAAGGGAACTTAAAGTCCCTAGTAGGACAAGGGGGAATGGTTTCAATCTGAAAGTTTGGACTGTCAAGATTGTTCGTATAAAAGGCTTTGACTAGTGAGTTCTCTTCTGTAATATTTATTGCTTACATATTCAAGTCCTCCACATTAACAACAGCAATTATTGACAGAGTATAAACATAAAGTTTAAAGGATCCAAACTGTCATTTATTGTTATAACTTTAAAACACAAAACGACTAGATATTCAGGTTAATCAAAAACTAGCTGTAGCGATGATGGAAATTGTAATGTAGGCAGAACTCAGCATTTAGCTACTGTATTACACAAAGATCTTGCTGTTGCTACTATTGTTTGAGTTGCTTTAGTTTACAATAGGCAAGCATTGAAAGAAATTTGTTATGAATAATATAAGCTTGTTATGTTTACATATTAGAAATGTACAGATTTTTCAAAACCCACAAGAGTCACTTAGAGTACTACTGCTCCAATACATTTTTCAGTACTGCCATTTGTGAAGAACATTTTTTTCTTGAACTTGTTCTAATGCAATTTGTAAACATGAAAAAAAAAATCTAAGAAGTAGTAAGAATTTGTCATATTTGCAAAATCATGACCCTGAGAAAAAGCCAAAACCAATCAACCATATGAAGTGTTGGCTGGGAGAAATTTAAAACCATGTGAAAATATTCTATTGATAGATTCTACTGTTAGGAAAACTTAATTTTGTAGTCACTGCAACTGAAGAGGATGGCAAACAATTTGCAGTATACCAGCAATCTACCCTTCTAATGCAAATAACCTGAAGAAAGTCACACCACAGTTAATTTCTTAGTCAAAACCAGTTATATCTAATTTCAAATTTCTAGCATGGTAATTAATTAAAAATGTTGCACTTTCATCTCTCAACACAAATTTCTATGCTAAACAAGATAGCTGCCTTCTGATCACAGAAATAACAATTGTAAGGTACAGACAGGATGAAGCTTTTGCATAGTTTAACTCCCATGCTGGTGTCAAATTGTATGATTTGTGTAATTGACTGTGTTATTTCTGAGCAATTTGGATCTCTGCTGGCAGTATTAAGCAATCCAGAAAGACCTTCTGAGACCATCAACACAACATTGACTAAAGGCAGAGCTCAGGCAAAAAGAAGTCCTGTGATCTGTGGGATACAGGGGAGCTGCTGTTGATTCCCACCCATGAACTGAGAACACCTCTTGCCCTTTTCGCACTTGAATTATGAAGTGATGCATAGGTCTTACTTTCTTATCCTTCTCCTTCCTCTTCCACCTATCTAATGTTCCCCAATAGTGCAATGAGATTCTCAAAGGAAGAATGAAATGATCTTCCAAACCCAAGGACATATGCATAGCAAATTTCTTGCCTCTGCTGCTACGCCATCTCTGATTAAATTTGTAGGTGACCCAGAGCAACCATCTGTAAACATCGGTGAACTGGTAAACACTTTTCTCCTGAACTGAAGACTCCTTTACCTCAAATGAACTCCCCATGGAAAATATCAGCATGTCCCAGAAAAACTTCTGTTCTCAGAACTTCACTGGAACTCCAGGGAGGGAGAATATTTGTTCAGAAAGAGCATCTGAGCGTATCCGCTTGGAGATCTGATAGAGGATTTTGTCTCCTGCACGGAGTGTGTTTGTCATAGGTGGCTATGTTCAAATGGGAAAAACTGCATTACCCTGGAAGCACATGGCCCATGATAAACACCTTGTATGGGGATTCTGATGATAAATACTGTCAGCACATATCTGCTACAAAAGGGATATCTTCTTAAACCCCAGCTGGCAATCAGCTTAGTTCTGATACAGAGGGATTAATATATTCACAGGATTTTGTAGCAGCCAGTGTAACTAGAAATGGCACAAACTGGATAATAAATCAGCAACAAAACAATGATATATACATCTATATATAGCTTCATTCATTTAAAGATGTTTACAACAAAAAGAACATTTCTGATCTTATTTTGTAGTAACATAAATAATAAATCATTCATTTTGCCTTTTAAAAACATCCACAATTTCATACAAGTTTTTGGAAGTCTGGAATAAAATTTTTTAGTAAACTACAGTGGTTATTCTCAAACTTCTTTTCAGGGTGCACCCCCAATAAGCTGCAGTGATTTAATACTTAAAAATTTTAAAAGATTAAGAATATTGCCTATGACCATTTTTACAAGCAGAGAAGGATTAAGCTGTGTTTAGGTGGGTTGTTTATCATCCTGATTTGTCTTTTGTTTTTTTGGCTAATGCTGACAGGTTTAGCATGTGAGCCTTGGTGACACTTGGCAATTTCTCCATATATATCCAGGACCTGACACAGAGATCTGCCAGAGACTGGTGTTCCTAAATCCAGAGGACTCACAGTTTTATTTCAGTGAGAAACTTAATAGCAACACTCATCAGGATCAGGGTAACTGCTAAAATTACATTTCTTAAAGGAGTTTAAAGTTACAATTTTTGAATAAACATATTTATTCTGTGCATGAGCAGAAGTAATATCTGGCAAAGGTCACATGCATTCAGTTTTGATTACAACATGTATCAAGCTAATTAGTCTTTCACACAGGCACATCCCAAGCTTATCAAAGTCCCTGTTTAATACTCTCTGCTATCCTGACTAGGCTGATCCAGTGTTCAAAATAATTAACCAGCTTTTTGGCAAATCAGATTTATACAGCTGTGTAAATGAAACAGGTGTGACCTGCATGAATTCTTGATTGGTCTTTTGTCATGGGACTGCAGTCTCATTTTTTTATTTAAGAACCTTGTCACTAGTTATACATAAAAAGATAAGGCTATGATTTTTGTGTCAAGGAAAAAATAATGCATGTTATATAAAACACCTGAAAAATATTGTTGCACTTATAATGAAAGAAAGGTGCCAGAAGGAGTAACTCATGTGTGTTGATGAAATCAGGGAGCATTAATTAGACATACAATTTAAGACTGTGTATCAGCTTAACATACCATAAAATTAAGAGCATGATAAATAGCAGGTTGATTGCACATAGGGAAAAAACCTGATGAAGTTATGCTTCATAATTGATGAATCCCTTCATAGTACAACTTTCTTAGGCCTTATAAATATCACCTGAATTACTAAAGTAGCTTTAAAATCATTCCACTGAGGAAATTAATTGAAATTAATAAAAGACATATAGTAGATATAGCTTTCTTTAGTATTTCTAGTAGTTCACGGCAACCTGCTGAGATTCCAACTGTTTGAGCTGTATTTCAGATAGACAATCCCTGGCCCTTGTAAATAGAGCTGCAAGCTGAAGAGGAAAACAGCAGAAGTACTGTAAATTTAAAATCTTTCATTAAGTCAGCCTGTGCTGTTCCAATTTTGTGAACTTTTTTTGCTACATGAAGAGAAAAAAAAGAGGACATTGCACAGATTATCTCCAAAAGTTCTCAGTGAGGACACTGATGTGGCTGCAAGTGTGTGATCTCCTTCTAAGGCATTCTGTTTCCTTCTCCAAGACTGGATTCAACTTTGTTTTCACAGAGTCAAGAGGGGAATAGTTACTCCTGCAAAATGAAGGTTTCTAGCCTTAATAGCATAATGCTTTCAGTACAGAATGGAACTGAGCTCCATTTCCTCTCTCCTTCACCATTCTCTCTTTTTCCCTAGACCTGACTTACTTTGAGACACATAACAAGAAATGCAAATTAAAGCATAAAAGATCAAACAGCTTTTAATTATACGGAATAGTTTTGAAGGAATAAGTGACAAATAGTTGCTTTGTTAAAGTAGTTTAAATAGATAGTTACTAAGAGAATAAAAAGCATGCTTGAGGCATGTGCCCTATATCTTACTGGAGTTATAAAAAAGTTGTGACTGATGCAATTCAGTGGGAGGGATCTGGGACGAGGCTTCCCCTGGTTCTGAGGCTAGTCTTTAATCAGCTTGTTCTACTATTACCTTTGATCATTAAAGGTTTAGATTCAAGCCCAGAGATCTCAGCCTTGAAAAATATTCTATTTATCTACAACTGTGAGTCTCTCTATAGAATATTTCAATGAGCTTTATTATTATTACTGGTGTTATTTTTAACATGTTAGTAAGGACAGGATTTCTCTAATTTCTACAACTTTTGTTCATTGGACAAACCCTTCAATATATCACCCTGTCTCTGCCATGACAGCATTAAATGGAAAGAAAGATCACTAGTACCATTTGACTCTATCATCTCCATCAAAAAACAACTAAATATTCTTTTTAAAATTTTTTGCCTTGATAGGATGGTATTAAATCCTTTGAACTTCAATACAGACATGAAATCTGTCATAAACTACTTTGTTCTCATCTCGTATTTTCTAAAGCCCAGAATACCACATTCATCCACTCTCACATGAAGTGTTAAATTGCATTAATGTCCTAATGTTTCAGAATAATTTATGTTTAGAAAATTTATAATATACCACTGAGCATTATGAGTGTATTCCGAATGGATTATAGCTTCCCAAAAAAACAATTATGAGGGAGTTTATAAATTGACTGCTTAATTTGCATTTGCTTGAAGCACAGCCAAATATGTGGTTATTTAAAAAAAAACATTTCTTTTTCCTTTACTAAATGTATTTTAAACTGGTTTGGCTGATGGCTTTTCAGAACTGAGAGAATGAAAATACATACATACATATGCCTTTCTGTTGTTTTTGAATGCCTGTCTGATAAAAGATATACAAAACTGACTTGCCAGGTGTCTTCTACCTCTATTAAGTGAAGAGAGACCAAACTGAGGGACAGATCTTCAAAGATTCAGCTAATGCCCAACAACAACCCATGCCTCTTAAAAAGCATCAATCTTTTATACAGTGCATTCTTAAGGCTTGACTACAAAATTTCCCAAGGATTGACTAAAATACTGTATCTCATAATATACTATTTCAGTAATTCTTTTTTTGTAATGAAATAAGTTGTTTGCCAACTATGTAAATGCAATTTGTCTTTTGCTGCTGTCCATTACAAGCTACTTACATGGCCTAAATTAAGTGATCCAGGTGTGCTTTTGAGTACAAGGTGTATTTGCCTCCTTGTCAACAACCCAACTCCCTGCTGGGGAGAGCTCCATTGACATCCTCACTTTTGTCCGTTCCTAGACTGATCTCTACAAAGGAAAACCTGAGCATGGCGTTGGATGGGACCATCATATGCTAGCCTAATCTAGATCCTGTAGAGAAGTGACTTCAGACTTAAATTAGCTGAAATGCTGGCTCAGTATATATTTATATCCACATATACGAACAAAAATAACCTGGAAGATTGTTTATAAACAAAGTAGATCCTGGACTTTTAAAAAACTCACAGCTAGGAAATCAGATTACTTGGGAGACTAAAGTATGTATTGATGGTGCAACATCTAAGTCTCTAATAACTCAAACCCATCAATACTTAATGGCTGTGTGGTAGCTTGTGTGTAATAACAGTAGCTGTTTGTATTAAATTTTCTCAGCAAACCACTACAGCAAATGGTAGTAAATTGGGCACTTTTATGGCAATTTCTGCAGATGCTCCAACCAAGCAACTGAAGAGGCATTCACTTGCAAGACATTCCCTTCAAATCTGAGTTAAATCCCAAAGGAAGGGCTCCTGGGTCATGTTACATGGCTATTTTCTGTGAACGCAGTGTGTAGGACAATGTAATTGTCACTCTTTTCTAAGCAATAAAGCTTTGATTCAACACTAATTCGGTCAATGTGAATTTTGCTGTTGATTTTGGTATTGCATGATCAAAACTTTAGATTAATATAAAAGTAATCAATAAAGCAAAAAGAACACCTGGCAGAGATGTTCAAAGAAACAAAAAGCTGTTAAAATCCTGCTTGTTCAAACTGACTTTCATCAGACATTAGCTGGCAAATAGTCACTGAACATTTTTCCCTTCTAATCTCTAAGGCATTTCTGAAATTCTGCAGAGAGCCATGGGTAGTGTCTATCACTTACGTGAACCTAGCTATGCACAGATTATCTTTGTTTCTTCAATGCCTTAAATAAGTCAGACATAAGTTATATAAGGAAATTACATGTATCTGACACTTCCCTTTAATTTTAAATTCCAACATACAACACTTGTTCATCATGTTCCTGGGTTATAAATTCTTGGCAGAAAGAATTGTATAAGGGAAATGTAAATCTCTGCAAAAATTGTAAACCAGTTGTATGAAAATTTTTTCCTTCTTTCCCCATTTATCTGCATTTTTGTTTGTATACCTACAACTTCTTTTGAAATTATTTTTTTTTATAGACAGTTTACTTGCTTCAATTTGCTTATTTGAGCTACCAGGATCTGTAGACAGTAGCTGACCATATAGTAAAACACAGATAATTCTACGGCAGATCTCCTTTGTTTGAATAAGTACAGTACATTCTGTAGAGGTAGGTTTTAAATTCAAGTGTAGACATGTTCTCCAACATTAATAATAGCATTTTTTGCTAAATCAAATATTTTGAAAGTGATTTCTACTAATTATTCCGAGCTAACATAATATTTGGCATAGATATTCAGTGAAAGGTAAAGAAAAGATGTAGAAATGCATGCTAATAAATTTTTATGGAAAGGAAGAAATAAATCAGATTTCATGGTGACAGCATAAACATTTATAGTGTGGAAATTCAAGCAGCATTCATGGGCAGGTCCATCTGATAGAACTGCATTTCATGAGATATTCTTACTCATTTTTAAAAAAGACTCTGGTCTAAACATAGATCCAACTTATTATAAGAAGGAAATAGAAAAGATTTTGTGTTTACGTTCAAAATCTTGTTAACATTGCTAACACAATGTTAATTTGGAAAAAAAAAGGTTCAATTAATCACTGAAGGGATTATTTTCACGTACGGGAGATACTTCACAAAAGTATATATATATTCATACCTCTGTAGACTAGAAATAATTTATTTTCTGGGCATTTGTTGGTCTAGTATAAGCAAAATTTTTTGAGTAGCAGGAAATATTTCTTTTTTGACAGAGATCAAAAAGAACCCAGATAGACTAATTTTGAACATTAGTGTTTACAACAGCTTGTCTGTGACAATCAAGATTCACTGTTTGTAACATATACAATAATTCCTGCAAACATACTCAGAAAGATTTTTGTTCCAGATTTTATAAAAAATCACAAACCATTGCATGTGCATGCTTGCTCTCAAATTGTTACAGAAGGCACTTGTGGCTGTATGCTGCCTATTCATTGCATGCTTCTAACTATTCACTAATGAACCTACTTTAAAAAAAGTTTTCTTTCCTGCTTGTGGCATCTGCATGAGCTGATCACTTTCAAGTGCAATGCAGTATGTTTGGTACATCACATGTTACTTATATATCAAAATATACATTACTGGGGACTGTGACTGCAGAATGTTCTTCCTAGAAAGCTGATCAGTGAGTACCAACAAGGATGTAAGGACAATGACAGATTTTTTGACAGATTTTCTGCTCCCATGAAAGAAATTTGCAGACAAGTATATTTTAATGCTTGAAAACTATTTTAATTTTAGGGAATATCAAAGTAAGGAAAAAAGTGCTACAGCCAGATCCATATTGACATGAGTCCGTCTTTATAAAACAGTCCTCATCAAATATGTTAAATGGAAGATATAAAATGATACCCAGTGGGAAAGCCAATCAAATAAGTACTTTTTGCATCAGAAATACAGTCATAATACAGGTTTCTGTTTCTTAGGACAGCATCTAATTTTACAAGTGACCTGCAATAAATCACTAAGATTTTCTTTGGGTTTAGTTCAGGTACTGAGCGCAAGCAAGAAGGTACCTCCCTGCTAACCCTACCACTCTCTCATTTTTTTTTAATTGATAGGTTGCAGGTTTAAAAAATATCTTCCTGTCAAAAAGATAACTCATAAAATGGAAAGACCATTTTCAGAACAATAAGCAAGACTTTGCTGAATATTGAGACTCTCTGGCATTAGGTTTTAGTTCTGTGCTGATACCACATGTTCCCCTGCAATAACGCAGTAAAAATAGAGCAAAACCAAAGTGTTGAAAATAGCTGTGCAAAACCTTCAGTGATTCCAAAGCAAATAATATCTGAATGCAAGCAGTAAAATCAGGCTAGAAGATCACACCTAGACTCAGTTTTATGACAGACCTGGAAGTGAACCAAAATCAGCAGTAGAAGTGCCTTGGAAGCTATTAATAAGACAGATACCAGCAATTTCAAGAACACTGAGTGTTCAACAATTACAGTTGGGTAATTTTCTAAGGCTCATCCAGATCAAAAGAAGTCTTATAATACAATATGTATTATTTATTTATTTATTTATATTCTTTTGTTGAAAAAGCAGCCCTAGGTAGAATTTATTTTGTGGGAAGTTTGAGAAAAAAACAAACAAAGAAGAGTTTGTAGAGATCACTTCTGAAAAGGAAAATGAGGAAGGGATGCTACCTTAGTATTAAGCAGGGGCAGAAAAATCTATAACCATAATCCACAAGATATTGCAGCCTATTTTCCAGAATTTTTAACACACTAATAATTGAAAAACAAAACAAAACAAAACAAACACACACACACACACACAAAAAACCAAACAGAAGAAATGAGATGGAACAGAGCAAAAGTGAAATTTAAAGCCAAAAATGTGAGCTCTTTAGGACTAAAAATGCAATGCTCAATGCTCCGTAGATAGGAGCTGGAGTCAAAATACTGATCATATGTGCTCACAGACTTCATTTCAATGCCACCCTAATGTACCTGAGATCTCTGTCCCCTCTGGGCTGTGGATGGCAGGAGGAGAGGGAATGTGTCCAAAGTAACATACATTAACGTTTCTGGATTTTACTGACAAAGAATCTCAAAGTAAAAGACTGGATTTCATGTAGCATTTAGGTCTGGACTGATGCTTCACAACAAGTAAATATGCCTTTAATGGTTTATGAGATTTTGGATAATAATTTGAGAGACTTTAAAGGTAATTTTTAAAACTTTATGATTTTTTCTTTGTGAAGGTGTCACTATGCACATACTGTGCTTGGTCTTATCACTGGCTACAGTTGGAGGTATGTCACTGAAGCAAATACTAGAAGTCCTCTGTTTTTTCATTTTGTATGTTTAATTTTGTAATAAAAATTCTCAGTGATTTTTTGAGAAAAGATTGCACATATCAGAAAGACAGGGATTTCAGCCTGTCAAGAGACAAGCTTTGATTGAAATATGACCTATATTGGAGATAAGATGGAGGTGTGCTTTCTTGCTCTTTTCTTACAGTGAAAGAACATGAAAGAGAACAGGAAAAAAAACAGATTTGCTATGAAAACAAACAAAAAAAGTGCTTAAAATCAGGACTTGTATTGCCTACCTATGCAGTAATGCAAGTACTTTTTTTGAGAAAGTTGTTACTTTATATGAGAACAGATTCTCTATGTTCCGAATCTCTCAAGGGTTTTTCTCCTTTTTCTGAATAGATGGGTAGATGGCACTGCTGTTGCAGCAAAGAGAGATTTCAAGAAAGGAAGTCTGAAGACCCTTTAAGATTTCTGTAATTGTATAGGTTTTATGACAATAATACTCTTTCTAACTTTTGTATATACTGTATGGTTTGAATAGATACTTTGTCATAAGGTCCATAGTACTTTTTAAAACATATGAGTAATCTGGATTCAAAATCTAAGTGATGGAGAGGAGAAATGACAAGTACTTTTATTAAATTATCTCTATGACTGATTACACTCAGAAAATTTGTCTTAGCTTGCAGTCATCTAAATTTAGGTTCTAACCATTGAACTTTTGTCTGCTCACTTTAGAAGTCAGAATTGTATTTCTATATAGATTTCTTTAGACTATGATTACCTTCAACATGTTGATTGTTATTTAAATAAACTTCACTTCTTAAAATTATTATTGGTTTTCCCAGATCTCAGGTCATTACTGGAGTGCAGTCCCAGAACTTGAAAATTTTGATTCCTTGTGGAGGACTAACCAACACACAGTAAGTGCTGTTTCACTAATGTTAAATTGTGTTATTTATGAACATAGCAGCATTTGCTACCAGTCTGAGCAGGGCTGAGAACTGGAATTCCACGTGTGCATGAAAACTAGTATTACATTTATATTTCTGATACCTTCTTAGTTTTCAACCTTTCAAATAAAAATCTTTCAATAGTGTATTACATTCATTTGCTAATTCTCCTAATACACATTGAATCACATTTTCCAAATCACGTGATTTGCATATGTTCATATTTTTAAATAATTTTCTTTTAACGATCCTTAACAATAGCTAATGTATTCTTATGAGATCTCTTCAGCTTTCCAATTATTCTTTTTGTTGAGTCATTGTATATTGTCCACTATTCCACTGATTTACTTACACAAAGTAAAGAATCCACTCCCAAAATCAAAATTATAACCTTTTTTAATGAAGCCAAAGCTATTATTAAGGGTTTTTTTCTGCCCTAAATTTATCCTTCATAAAACTGAAATGGCTGGCTGGATTTCTTTGTTATATTCTCCACTTGCATTTCAGGTGTTCTGATTTCTTCTTTCAGACAATTTTTTTAGAAGTCACTTCTGAATCTGTACTTGCACTATTTATACCTTTCTCTCCCCTTTTCAAGATAGTGTGTAAGTTATTGATTCGCCAAGCTCTCCTCCTCATTTTTAGTATTTCCTCCCAGCATTTACTCTACAGGGACAGAAATTCTACGTTTTCTTCCTGACAAAAACTCCCACTCCCAGTGGGGACCATCATGTGAATTGTGCATGTAGAGTTTGGTGAGACTATTAATCTCTCAAAAGACACGTTTTGAAACAGTCATTTTTCAATACTTTTGATTTGCTTGTACAGTCTAGAAGCAGAAAAAACATATCTGGTTTAAAAGTCTACACAGACACTTGAAAAAGTGTCAAAGAAATAATTCTAGCTTATTTACCCTGCATGCTTCACCAAGGGACATATGTCTTCAGTTTTACTGTTCAGTTACATTGGAAAATGAATCCTTTCAACAAGCCAACTTTCTCAGGTCACAATGAATTCCCTTCAAAGCTATGAGAAGATGGTTCTATCCCTGAAGTCTCTGACTTGTTGAGTAGCAATTATATTTTTTTTTGTATAAAGATGTGGTCCATATGATGTGAATATTCAATGACATTTGTACTCCTGCAGGTCATGAGTGTCTTCTTGCTCATCCTTATTACTGAAGCACTTAATTGCACTGAACTCTCTTCCTCAAAAGTACACAGCAATAGGAATATCCTGGGCCTATTCTAGGACAGCTTTAAATGAAGAAAGCTGTCTCTATAACATGCTGAGGAGATATTCTCTTGTTGTCTGGGTCTCTGATGTTTTAAGGAAAGAGGCAGAGTTTTCTTATATGTATCTGGGTCAGTAACTACACTTGTTTTCCCCAGTAAGATTTGGTTTTCCAGTCACTTTAACTCCTAGCACACACTATATTAAAGGCTGCTATCATCTTTGAGAAGCAGAAGCAGCCTCAGTACTGGGGCCTCCTTATTGCCCCACAGACAAAAAGAAGATAGAAGTAGTCTGGGGCTTATCAAACCGTAGTGTAACAGGACTCAACAGATGCCAACTCTATTTTTTAAGGCTGAAAGTGATTATGCTAGCTGTAAGGGTGGATAAAGAAGATGAGAACAGCAAATCCATCATGAAAAGATGTCAAGTGGGATCTTATAAATACAAGAATATATAGCAGGCAACACTATAGATCAAAGAATGGTGATAGGACAAAATACTCCTTCAAACTGGAATTTCCCAGAATTTCTCATCTCATTAAACTTTTCAGATAAAACAACCGTGTAATACAACTAATCACCAGCTGGTTTTAAAAGAAGCAGAATCTCCACAAGATCTGGATAGTACTTTAAAAAAATTATTGTTCACAACATGTCAGCATACAAATAGCAATGACTATTTCAGGTAAGCAAACTTAATATGCAGTGGAAACACATATTTTACATGAAGCTGGTAGCGAAGCCATGGCAGAAGTCATTAGTACATTTGGAGCATGATTTCCAGGGCATTTCATATGGACCAGCTTCTTCATATTGTCATGAATGAGTTTGGGATTGATGTCTTGGTATTAACCCCTGGGAAAGGGAGAGAATCTGTAGCTGCATTTATGATGGCTGTTAACTTTATCAATGGTTCCTGATATTCAAAAGTAAATGTACTTTGCCTCAACTGCTGTTGTGTTCTGATTGTCATTATTGACGTACATAAAAGATTCCATGAAACACTGAAAACATGAAGCTGAAGAAAGCAAAATATAAATCCTATCCTTCCCCTTAATTTCTCTGTCTTTGCCTTAACTTTCTAGCCCCCAGTTCAGGTGTGTAGCAGGAAAGTCCTACCCCAGACTCTGCATTCGAGGCATCACTTTGCCACCTCCTCCTGGTGTTGCCATACACCTTACTCAAAAGACAACTGTCTGCCACAGTGGCAGTTACTGTCTCTTCTCTTGCATTTCTTCCAAGTTGAATTTAAAATGTTAAACTGAAGCACCATTAAGGATCATCTTTTCATTCTTTTCATACACCAGCCTCAACAAGGTGGCCATGATTTAAGTTGTGAAACTACAGTCATCATGAATAAATAATAAAAATGTGAATTTCTTAAAGTTGGTTTATAGGTAAATCAATTTTTCCAATGTTATTGTCTTCAAGTGTGGTAGCCTGTCTTGATTCTTGTAGCATTGAAGTCTGCAAGAAAGACACCAGTGAAAAATGGATACTTGCTACTTGCTACAGGAGAGGAGGCTTGGAAGTATAGCACCTCCAGAAGATGTGAATGACTGCCCCTGTGTGGAGAAGACCCACATGTGCACTGCAGCCTACCACAAGGCTTACTGTGACCATTCTTCTCAACAGCTGCAGCCCCAAAGCAGGTCAGCCTAATATTCAGAGCTTTTATTTCAGAAAAGCTTTACCACACGTGTTTACTCTTTTTTTAGTTTTTATAAGATTGCGTTTGTTATGATGGTTTCACCTCACTGAGTCATTAGGTCCATGCAATGAAATGCATGAATCCAGTCTATCACCTAGGAAATATTCTGAGTTAAGGATAAAGAATGTTATAAATACGGGTTTGTAGGCACATGTACACATGGAGACTGTGTGTATCTGTGTAAGTAGGTACACACAAACACTCATACAGAAATAGCCTTAAACTGAATGTAAATTTCACAAATTATTGTGATACTTATTTTTAATTCTCATTAGTTAAAACCATGTATGGAATAAATAAAATGTTAACTATTTAATATGAGTGCCACTTTGACTAGAATCAAAACCAAAGGTACAATGAAATAAAATTAAGATTAGTTTTGGACTTAGAAGACTTATGTATGAAGCTGCAGCTGAAAAAAATATATGGGGAATCTTTATCCCATTCCTGCAAATAGGTAAGTAGACCTATTTTTTTACATCTACTCCTCTAGCAAGAGTTTTGCACATGGGACAGAAATTGGAAATGGATATTCCCTATATTTTATGTTAGAAAAAGGTCATCATGTCCCTATTTTTTCTATCCTTCTTTCTAATCTGATATGCTTTTAAATAAAATACAAAATGCCTTTATATCCTTCTTTAAACATTAAAGAAAAAAATGAGTTAGGAAAGCAACGTTTATAATACTGTTCAGAGTATACCAAATCCAGAAGTAAAACTTCAATGAATAAGAAAAAACCATGAAGCTCAGTTTGGTTTCATGCCACAAGTTCAAGTGTTTTATTGAGAGGTAGTGAGAGGATATAAACCCCAAGGTTTATTCTACATATACTGGAAATTATATACTAAATATAATTTAGTATTGTCTATTAGAGGCCACCAAAAATGCCTTCATGTTTGAAATAGAATATGTGCTAAATGTAATGGACAGAAAATGTATTACTTGTCTACTGTTTTATCACAGATGCTACCATTACCCCTTGTATTTCAGAATAACAGTTGCTTAGATTAAATCTATCCTTCAAAAAGCCTTTGGAGCAATGATCAAAATAGTTTTGTTTGTCCCTTAAGACTTTTGCAGGTGCTAATTAGTTAAGAGGTATTAATGAACATCCATATATACAGTATTGGTATCTAATATAGCAGAAAAAGTTTTATTAAGATATTTTATTGATTTGGACCTTAAAATTAGAGGCAGATTTTGAGGCACCCTCAGAATTACAGATTTTATTCTAATTATGTTTCATTCTTTTTTTTTTCTCTTGGTGAATCACAGATTTTCCTTGGGATCAGCAGAGGTGGAGGGGAAAGGGGAAGAAGGCAGGTTTTCTTCATAAAACATTCTTAAAAAAATCGAGTGCAGTTTTCATGAATGACTATATCCCTACAACAAAAAACCTAACAACTCAGCTACTCATTCACAAATGTTGTTATTGTACACTATAACCAGGCTTGAACAGGAGAGAATGCAAGAATACAGCTGGCTATAGAAAGAGCTTACAATTCACATAATAACAGTGAGTGTAATTAGTATGTTAAAATGAACTAGATTAATTATAATTTGCCTGTATATAAACAATTTTCTTTCACTGCCACTACAGCAACAAAATTTATGATAATATATTTTATTTGAATGTGAATCAGATGATTGATTTCTGTTGCAGAGATTTTAGCAGAGATCTGTCCTGCAAACTTCCTACATGTAGCACATCCATTTGTTTTGGGCAAGAAAAATTGGAGATTTGTACAGATTAAGTTCTAAGGACCAGAAACTGAGGTCAGTGATATAGCTGTATATATCCCTTCAACTCTGAACAGTAACATTGCTCCTGTCCAAATGAAGTCCAAACTCATCTTCTTTTAAATTGATATTCTTCCCCTCCTGTTCTCTCCTTGAAAGCAGAGTCCCTGCATGGCATTTTTCTCAGAGGAAAGTCTTTTTTCTCTGCCTCAGACACTCTCTCCATTTAGAACTTGACTTCTTGCTAGATTTCCTTACAGTAACACATACTTCATGACCTGACACAGAACACTTCATTTTTACCTGCCTCAGTCACCCTTCTGTAATGTTCTGGAAAAAGATTGGCACTGAAATTCCCCCAGCTGATGCTATAGCAATTTAAAAAGTCAAACAGGTACTTGGATAGAAACTTGTGCAGTTGGAAGCCATTGAATGTTCAGGGCTGGAGTGTCTTAAATACACAAGAGAGACACATGCATGCTTCTGTTTCCCACCAGCTTCTGTTTCTGTGGTTTAAGCAAACTAGTTAATTCTTCTGAAAGTTGTCATGGAGGAAAATAAAATAACTGTTCTGGTATCGCTGGCTCCCTAAAGCGAGCCACATGAAAAAGCCCACCAAATGAAAGTGTGTCAACCCTGCCCAGTCAAAGACTACAGCTAGCCAGTCATTAAGCCCTGATGCTGTTCTGAATGAAACTTATATTCAATCTCTATTTCTTTGTTGATATTACAATGCAATCAGTTACTGAGGGTTTCCATAGTAACAAGTGAGCTAATTTTTTATTTTAAAGCTCTTTCATGCACTTAACATACAGATAGAGTGGGATAACTGTCAGGGGATACTGTTCCTGCTTTCTTGGTATTATTTAACCAGAGCAGGGTAAAATAATGCATGGTTTTCAATGAAACTGGAGATTTATTTTCCCTCCTCTGTAAGAACATTAAAAAAAATTTGCAATTTACTTACATCTTTGGTTTCTGCGTTTGCTCTTGTACATGGTCATTCTGAAGAAATTCCACTTTCTAAGAAGTAATTGCCTTGAATACAGACAAAAGAGATGAGATTGTGCTTCTTCACAGTGAGACAGTTGCTCACTGACAGAAGGTAACCAGCAATCTCTCAGAGAAAGGCAGGGTAATACCATTCTACAATACAGGGGAGCTGCTACTGGCTCTAACTATTTTCTCTGTTACAAAGCTCAGAGGTGAAATATATGTATTTTCATATTTTTTGAAATGTATTTGATACTAGCTAATAAAACACAGAAAGCATATAGAATCACGTAATCAGATGAAGTGGTATAATGTGCTATTTGATAGTCCGACATCAGGATTCCTCAAAAAAAGCTCTGATATTACCAAAATTGCATAAATGACCCCATAAACTTATGAAAAATAACTTTTAATTGAGAGGTATTAGAATTATGCATATGAGGACATTAAAATCTTTTGGGTTAAATTTTCAAGCAAAATTACTATTAAGAAAATCAACACATGTTGATCAATGAAATCCTGACTGCAGGTTTGAGCTCATGAATAGGTTATTTAAGAAATAACATATAAAATACAATTTATATTTTTTCATGCCTTTGTTTACTTCTGTATTACTTTTCAAATATTTAATTTGGGGAAAATTATTTAAGCAATGTTCTACTAACTGCTCATTTTTATAACTACTTCGTTGCCTGCTAGTCTGTTGAATCACAAGGTCATGGTAAAAAAAGTGACAGCATTGCATGATCTTCCACATACATGTATGTCACTGTTTCAAAGAATCCAGACATTGTTCTAAAGGGAGCAGGGGAAAGGGGCAGAGATTCTTGCCATGTTCGGGAGGTGAAAGGTATGACGACATTCAAGAAAGAAGATGCTAGTGGCAGTTATGGAACTGGAAAGAGGTGGGAATTCCAGGTAATTCAGCAATAAATCTGCCTTCAGTAAAATTGTGTGAAACTATTCCTTAATGTTTTAAGAAATTCATGTTTTTAAGTGCCCTTAATGTTTTGATATCTTGATGCCACATACCACAAATACAGAAGTGTCAATGAATTAGAGACAGAGGGTACAGTAATGAAAAAATAATTATAGAGACTGAAATGTCTTGAAAACTAATAATGATAGTCCTATTGCTGTTTAAAATGCATATATTGACAACAGCTGTCTAAACTACTCAAAGAAATCTAAAGCTAATATCTTTGGCTGACAAAAAAAAAATAAAATCTGGTGCCTACAGATCATTCGTGTTTTAGAAAGTAAAACCCAATCCTTTTCGGCATTCATTATCTAAAAACATTGATTTACAGTTATTTTCTTCATTAAAAAAAATAAAAATGAAAAGGAATGTCTCTCTCAAATGTCCTACCCTAAAATAGGGTACTTTTCCATTTTTTTTTTCATCTCTAACCACGTTTAGCTTTGTGCATCCTTTAATTTTCCTTTCAGTTGTTCAGTATTCACATAACCTCACATTGGCACAAGTTTAGCTACTGAAGTGAAATCTACTTTATATTGGCTCTTTTCATCTACTTTTCCTACTTTCGTTAAAACCTGACCACATATCTTTTCATTTGTTTTAGATTTGTATCTGCATAGCTGAGGAAAAAGTGTATCTTGAAGAAAATGAAAACAACAGATGCATTTTTTAGATTTATTTAGTATTTCAACTACAGTGGTCCTAAAATGCCACAGCTGAAATAACACCGTCTCTGTTGTGGATGTCAGCAGAAAGGTGGGAAATTGCAAAGCACATCAAGAGTGACAGGAAGGAAAAAAAAATCGGCTAAGTCATTGCTAAACCTAGCAGCAGACAAAATGTCTGTACCATATAGAAAGACCCTGCATGCCATATACTCAAACAGCATTGCACAGTTTATATCCATTGAAGCCAGTATTTTTACAGTAATTTATATTCACAGAGGATAATTCCCCAGTTTTCCTGTTTGTGGTTTTTTTTTTTTTCTGTGAGTAAATTTCCAGCAGAATCAGGTCTGTGATCTGACTCTGACTACAGAGATCTGTGGTCTGCCTTTGGATTTGTTGCTTTGTGTAGCAATCTTTGATGCCTTTTCTTGCTCTTTTCCTGCTTCTTTCTAACTGAAGACTCTCACCTGTATTATTCAGTTCAAATTTTCTTTCTGTAATTGGTTTGGTAAGATGACCTCAGTCTGTTTCCTCAGCCCACACTAGGTCTTAATGATAGAACTCTTCCTTCTCACTAATGGCTAATTTTTCATTAATTTTTATCATGTGTTTAACCTAAACATTTATTGCTAGCTCTCCATATTATATGACACATGTAACATGTATGGCACATGTAACAACATGTATATTTTTCCATTATTCTTTTCTGCATTATTCTATTGCAACAATGTATTTGTATACAAATATCTTGGTAATTATATAATATAAAAATATAAACTAAATGGAAATTTAATGAGATAGAAATTAATTTATTTTAAATAAATGATCCCTGAAAACACAGTCTTTATTGGTTTTGCTTTGTGTTAATCGCAACTGATTACTTCTTCAGAACAGTGAAATGCATTTGCTAAAATTAATGTAAATACACTCTTCAGTGAACCGTTCTAGGTCTGCTCATAAAAAAAAACATTGCAAAAAAATTACTTGAATGTTCTGGCTAGCTTTGAGTGGGGAATGCAGAGCCTTCTTTCTCTATGTTACTGTTCGTTATTAGGGGAGTTTAAAATTCACTTCCACACTATTATAGCTTTAAAAAACAAAGTTAGAATCTTGGATATGGCTGGTTAAACACCACAGACTTAGTGAAGTGGGAAGAAATGAATGGAATGTCTCAGCAACAAAAATTACCTAGTCACATTATTCTTATTGATTTTCTACAAAGATACAGCTTAAATGTTTACAAAAGTTTAAAATATTCTTAGAACAGTCTGTTGGAATGAATTTTGTGAGTTCATTGTTGCTGGTGGTAAAAGATTTAATGTCCACATCTGTACATCCCATATCACCTCTCCCTTTTCTCTCCTCCACACCCTACAGGTCCCAATATGGAGTTTTTCGTTGAACACTGCAATAAATTTCTCAGATATTTTACAAATATAACTGCTGACTTGAATGTCACATATTGCTCAACAACAAACACTTAGTCTGGTCTGTATCCTTGATTTTATTTTTAATGAACAGATCTTAGACAAAAAAACAAAGGTGGGGGAGGCTTAAAGTATGTTCTGTCTCAGTGTTTAATTCAATGCACCCAAAGAGTCTTCTTAGATAATATCCTTCTAATGCTTCCACTGTGGTACTTTTCATGATGTCAACTAAGAAAATATTGCATCTATGAATATGAATTAATTTTCTTCCTGAAGTAAGTGATATGTGTTGGGATCAACATTTAGCCTCTTCCAAGTAATTAACACTCCTTAATACAATTATTAGTGCATTAAGATGATGCACTTGACATGTGTATACTTTTTACTGGTAAAAATCTGGACATCATCTAACAATAATGATTTTTAACATGGTGATACATTAGATAAATAAAAACTCACTTTTTTTTTTTTAATTAGGTAGAGAAATTTGCCATTTAACTATTAAGGCAGTTTTATGTTAATATATTCCCTTTATGATGTAATGAGGACAGAGCTTAAAATATTGGCCAAACCTGAGTAGCAGCACTACAATACTGAACGTGCTGTGGCAAACTGAATAAGAAAGAGCAAAATTTGTAATTCTTATATTTACAACTGTAAGTTAGAGTTTCATAAATACATTTCAAGAGACAACAAAGCTGGCTAGGAGTCCTGAAACAAATCAGAAATAAAGACTGATGAGAGTGCCAAAGAAGGAAAATTTTATTTAAAGGTTACCTGCAGACAAAAGGGCTCAATTCAGCTACATAAGCTTTCATGTCTAGCACTTCTTTGATGATTTATAGCATCTGAGACATCCACACAATTCCAAAAACTATGGGACAGGACCTGTATTAAACCTACAACATTCTGGAGCACTCTGATGAAGCCAAATCCATCTTAAATGGCTCCAGGCAAATATTTGGGCAACTGAACCCAGCACAAAGAGTTTATATTTTGTCCTTTCTCTGATAACTGTCATTATTCTCTTGCTTTTCTATACTTAGGGTCATTCCTTTAAAGTGGTCTCAACCTGAACTCTCAGGTCTTGATCCTGCACAAGTACGGAAATGCAGGTGGGAAAGAGGAAAATTGTCCTGACTGTTACAGGCCTCTGACTGGTTGCAGTAGGAATTATATGGGAAAATTATGTAAGATGCAGAATCTTTAAATATCCTCTAAGAGGCCATTATTTGCTAGTACACAATGTACAGCTGATTGTGTGGATTAAAAAATTATGTGGATAAAAGTGAAATAACATAGCATAATACTTTCTAATAAACAGTACTTCCTTTTATTAAAGCCAAAAAGACTGTCAAAATGTTTTAGGTCTTCATTTATTTCAGCCAGTTTTTACTCTGCTTGAGTGTTCATATCCAGAAGAATACACAGTTTGCAAGAGTTCAAGTATTCATCAAAAGCTGCATTAGAATGAAATCTGTTACATTCCCGGTATTCCCATCATCTACTGATTTAGAAAAAGACATAGAAGAAATTATTTTTTCTAGAGGTGTTTGATTCTTAGAAAACTGTTTGGCTGTTACTTGTCTCTGTTATCTCCTGCATTTCTGATGACCTGTTCTACTTTTCTTTAACACTATCAGACAATAACAACACTTCACTATGAAAATTTTTTTTTTTTAGATAGCAGGAGAAAGCCCAAAACGTACTGGTCCTACTTTCTCCATAGGCAATTTTCTCTTTTTCAATTAGGTTTCTTCACTAGAATATCATTTGTCTCATTGTTATACTAGCATTTATCTTTAATCTTTAAGGATTTCACTGTCAAGCCTCCCTCGTTACACTATGCTCTTTTTAATCAGATGTTGCTATTACCATATAACAATATGATCACAGAGTTATGAAACAAAACCTGCCACCTTCTTTCTCAGGTAGGAGCCCATACTGGCTCCTCCTCTCATCCTTTGACCTGTTCACAATAAGTTCACATTCCTTCAACAAGAGCATTAGAAAAGCATTTGGATATTTTTCTATGACTAAAAATTTCCAAAGCTTACAGTGTCATTTCCTACAAAAGTAAAGTTAAAATCAACATCCACACGTCTGAAAGTAAAATCTTTATTAGTGAAGATAGGAATTTAAAAGAATCACAAAAATTAGAAAAAAAACATCCAACTAAATAGAGGTACTTCATAACAGTCCTGAAATACATGAAAGACTGACACTCAAAAAAAAGGGGGGGGAGGGGAATAGTTAGCCAATAAGCCATTTTCTGTGTTTTTGGAAGTTAGAAAAGTCATGGACATAGACTATAGCAACAGAGGGGTTGCTACAGTAAAGGTATCTCTATATTGCCTAAGAAGTGCTAAAAACTATCTCACTGGAGGATTTTAAAATAGGTTAGATATGTCAGAAGAGCCTGCTTAGGAAATGGATAAGATGAAAACTTACAGTTTCTTCCAAGCATGCTAAAGGAACATTAGCATTACATGGTGAGAATTTATACCAGCCAGGATGAAGCATCAAATGTCCAGTATCTATCTTTAGGTAATCCTGTCAGACCAAATTTTGCTCTTGACACTGGAGCGACTTCTCCAACTGGGAACAAATGAGATCATCTGTGGTTGAGCCCTGCTCTGAATCTTTCCAGCTGCAGACACTGATCTGTTAACTCTGGTACCTATGGATACACATTATGAATACCCTTCAGAAATGCACTGTGTCCTCAATTACATTTGAGTAACTGCCACAAGCTTCAGATGAAATACAATACATGGATATGCTGGAAGCCTGAACAATTTGCAATTCAGAATGGTGGTTTTACATGAAGAGCCACTCCACAACTTTCTCCTCAGTCCTAGATTGACAGGGGTTTTAGAGAGGTTTCATACTTTCTTAGCTCTAACTCCCTCCTGTCTTGAGTGAAACTTGGCCGATTCTATTCTGTTCCTGGTTCCAAAGTGAATAATGCAGTTATAAATGCCTGATAGCTCTTCCTTTTTTCAAAAGAAAAAATACCGTTCACAGTAAGTACAGGTTCCTTTAGACCGGTAGTAACAAAAAAACTTTCTGTTCCTTCATCTGAGGAATATTTAGCTATTATTTTGAACCAGGTATAAGATATTCCTCTCTGAAATGTCTGCAGTGGAAAAACACATCTTCCCTTCTGCTTTGGCGAGTGGAAAAATGGTAAATCAATTTTAGACGAATTCCGGTCTGACTCCTTTCATTTGCTTTACACACACTAAGATACAAGTTTCTTCGTCCTACTTTAGATCAGTTTTTTTTCCTAATCCATCTCAGTTCTTGATAAGTTTATGCTTGGCTAATTTACTTTTGATTCTGAGCAATTTTAAGATTTTGTTTTGTTTTTCCTAAGTCCTGGCTTTTTATCTCATCTTTAATTTGATTTTGGCCAGGTTTTATCCAGTCCTAACAGGTTTTCATTTGTTCTGCTACATGCTTTGGTTGCTAGTTTGTCTAGGAGTTTTCATCATCTTTTACTTCATCTTGATGTAGTTGTCACTATCCAGCAACAACACTCCTTAGTTACTTCCATGCTATTTCTAAATACCTGTTTAACAATTAAGATGATCTTAAGAGATGTTCTGCTTCAAACTTTGACTATGGGACTAAAACACTCTTCCCTTCCATTAAAAGGCGTTAGAATATTTGTGTTCCAAATTGTTTACTGAATACAAACCAAGATTCTACTCAAAAATATCTTTTCTTCAGGATTTGTATTAATATAATTCAGAATGGAAATTATGTATAAAGAGGTAGTCTTCATCTTTCTGATCATTAAACTATTTCTTAGTAATTCAATTTATGAGCCATATTACTGGAAAAACTTCCCTATATTTCACCTTACATTCATGCTTTCAATTATCATGATCTTTAGTGTTTTGCACAACATACTAGTTACAGTTCACAGATTTTCCCAAATACAGCACAAACACAATCCTGTATTTGAAAACATATTCATTTCATATAAAATTATAGAAAAATGGCTATCAGTTTTATAGTTGCAACTTCTATGTGTGTTAGTTAGTAGAACATTAAGAATTTCATTAGCCTAGGTCACAAGTTTAGAATTAACATTTCAAAATATAATAGTTTTTATCAAATTGGTAAATTCTTAATTCTAGTAGAAAACTGCCAAAAAGCCATTAAGTAATAAAAAATATTTTTTCCTTGTTGTTGTTAAATCTGAAATAAGTTGTGATGCCCATAGCAGGCACCAGTTTCCATCATCTTGGAGTTGGTAGATCTTGTAGAATATTGCAGATATAAAAGTGTGGACAAATACCAGATGTGAAGCAAAACCAGCTCTGCTGAATTTTAAAAAAATATGTAAGATTTTACTAGATTAACAAGTGCTTAGTTCTGGATTTAATAAAAATGTTCATACATATCATTTCTAGAGAAAAACAAAGCACTGAATATTGGTGAGTTTTCATTAAAGATTTAACACAGCTTTTTCTGTCAATCTCTCTTGATTCTGCTTAAATAACAAAATCATTCTACTTCAATATAGACGTTTTTTTTTAATGGGAATTACACCCACTGAGTCATATTCTGCAAACAGATAACGTCAATTTCAATTTGTTTAGAGTGACAAGCAATTCAATGCTGCCCTGTTTTCCTTTTCACATTTCTTTTAATTATCACACTGATGAGACACTTCAGCATGTTAATTTAATGGGATAAACCTTCAGAACAAAATCCATTCTTGCATAACCTAAGAACATTGAAAAAATACACCTCAAATTCATGTATCTTGATTCTGCTTAAGAGATCAGAAGTACTCAAACACTTCAAACAGGCTTTCATACATAGCCATTTGAAGAAACCATTTGCTAGCATCATCATTGCACTGAGATCCTATTTTATAGTTTTCACATGTTTATTGAGACAGCATTAACACACTTTCAAAATGCATTTTCAGTTCTTCACTCTAGTGACCCTTGTCTCACTTTGTCTACAAAACAAAACACGGAGAACTTGAGAAAGAACCCCTTGTGAACAACTGAGGCACTTGAAATGCCAATTTAGGGCTCATAGCAGAGTAAACTGATGATGTTTTATGGGACAGACAATGAACAGCTGCTACTCCAACCTTCCATTTCAGACTTATGCTTTCATAACAACAATCAAGAGAAAGCTGAAAATGTACCACTTTATTTTCTCATTGCATGCAATCTTTCTCAGTGTGTAGTACTCAAGATAATTTTAGTCATAATTAATCAGTGTGATGGCTGGCTTGAGAGGGAGAATAAGGCCTTTAACAGAGATGAAAAGTAGAAGCTTGATTTTTGGAGTGATGGAAAACTCTGTATTATATCAATTCACTACCAGACCATGCTAAAGGATGTAACACTATTGACACATGTACAACAACATCCTCTGAATCACAGGACTCTTCTCACACTGCAAAATATCAGTGTGAGTCCAACTTCACAACTGTTCCTACTTTTGGGGGCAGTTTTTTATCGCTCATGTGCATGTGCCTATGCAGAGTAGCAGTGTGGGTGGGTAAAGTGCTAACAAGAAGTTATTACATTAAAATTACTAATACATCTGATTTAATGTCTTATTTAACCTGGTGGATAGCTGGGGAGAAAGCACCTTTTCCCTGGTCTAAATGAGACTGCATGGCTATGGTGGGTTTACATACGCTTTGAGTTAGTTGAATTTGTAGGTTCAGTTTTTACAATATGCCAGGTATACAGAAACTTCTCTAAACATTACAATGAAATCAAAGACAATTTCTGATTCAATGGTATCCTATATAGAAGAAGGATATTATATCTATCTGCTCTGGCAGGGGGGGTGGACTAGATGATCTTTCGAGGTCCCTTCCAACCCCTTAGATTCTGTGATTCTGTGATTCTGTGATCTATGATAATAGCAAGCCATATTCTTTGGGTTTGTTTTAAACTCAAATAAGTTTTTAATCAAGACTGGTATTATAGCACAATAGTGGTATGGAGCATCTAACAGCCAAAGTTCTACCTTTTCAATGAAAAGCTTTAGACATGTTATTACTCGTTTGAGAAAACACATTTTGTCTTTAAAAAAATCTGTCTAATAGCTAGAAACCCAAAACTTTAAAGAAATTAAAGAATCCGTGTTAGTAACAAAGGGCATCAAAATATTCTTTTGCATGATAAAGTACTTTCAAATCAAATACATTATTTAGGGATGTTTCAAAAACACAAGAAGTAAGAGGAATATGAAAAGACTAGTACTTCTCACCTTGAGGTTATACTAATAAATATCAGATCATACTGTGAATGAACAGTTAAAAATGCAGGTAACAACTCTCTTCAATGAGGTACTGAAACCTAGAAAACAGAAGTGTGTTCTCAATGACCTGACTTGTTTGTTGAAATGAGATGTCTGTACAGTAGATGAGATAAAGAACATTTTCATCCCCTTGTGGATTTAGTAGGAAAACCGATTTCTCTTCAAAGTAAATAGTTAAAAGAATGTATGTGCACATGTGAAACAAAGGTATGCAAGATTACTTAATTGAACTCTGGACTAAAATCATAGGCTTTGAAGAATTTAGGGGCCAAGATTTCTATTTCCTATTCTGTGGCACCTTGAAAGGGTAAAACATTTCAGGTAGCCTGAGAATAGCAGCTTCTGGAGGTAGTGTCTTCAGAGAAGACACAAAAACCACAGCGATATTCAAATCAAGTTTTGAAAAAATCTTTCCTCAGATCAATTCCAGTCTTCAAAATTTCTATTCTTGGCCCAGCTAGACCAGACAAAACATACTTATATTTTTTAATGAATTTTTACTTTAGAGATAAGGAAAATAATTTGTGATACCGCAGCAAAATAAGAGAAGGATTTCAGAAAGGCAGCATTACTACTATTCACCATTTATCTCTAAACTGAAATCCCTGATTAAGTTTTAGAATATAAAAAGCATAGCCAAATATTTTGAAGCTAATGTTCATAGGATTCAGTTTAATTAATGCTGCACTGAACACATAGCTCCCTCCTGCTGTTACTGAAAGATTAAGGCAGTTTGCAGAAGATTGGTCATAAGTGTTGAAAAGGTCCTCTCAGAAAGGGTTTCTTTCCTATCTCAGAGCAATGATTTACAGAAATGAGAATTATGATTAGAATACACTAAAATGAGAATATTGAAGTATGACAGGACCATTAAACTTTGTGGGAGGCTAATAAAGATCAGACAAAACCTTAATCCTCAAATTTGTTTACACACAGTAAAAAATGCTGTGAATGGTCCACATTTTACCCTGACTCAAAATCTCTCTTTACAGCCACTTACCATTACTGTTTGGAACATAGACCCAAAGCCAGTCTGGATTCAGTTTACTTTTTGCCAAATGAAAAACAGTGCCATGTAATTTCACTATCTTATGGATCCCAAACCTGGACTATTCCACTCACAAAACAAGAAGATGAGCCCTAAACATCATTTATTTTGGAGGTATACAGCACTTATAAACCAGATATTTAAGAAAATGAGGTTTGGAGAATAAAGGTTCTGCTGAACTTGGAACCAAATGCTATAGAAAATGAGTGTGAGAAGATTTTGGATTACTTTTCTGATTGACATCAAGCTTAGCCTCAGTTACCTTTCCTGGTGGTTTGACAATTTCACTGTGGTCTTAGGGGCTTAATTTGAGATTGGCAAAGGACTAAATGAGAAGAAAACTACTTTGTCAGATTTTCCCAGGGAGTGAGCAGACTGACTTTGTTTGGCAAATATCCTTGTGTGCTTGGAAAAGGTAAAGCAGAAGAAATGCAAGATCATGTCAAACATATGATAAAATAAAATTGGTCCTATTTCAATCTAAAACACACACAATGAAAACTATGACTGACATTTTCAGTGACTTCCAGTAAATGCAAAAATAAATCCACATGAAAAACTGAGGTAGGGTTAACTGATATAAAAATTATTGCAGAAAACATTACACTTTCTCCAAGCTGTACTGTGGACCAGAAAGACAAAATACTCTGAAATAGTTCTTTTCAGTGTTTCATATGGCTTTTGTCAACACTCTACTGCTGAATATTTTGAACAGCAGTCAAAATATAGCAGATATGACCAAAAGGGGAGGGAAGATGTTGGAAATTGATACACTGGATGGAAGGGTGCAGTGTAGAAATAGTCCTGTCAAGTGGATTTTTGATAAATTTTCTCAAACGTAAATCCTCCCTTGCAGAACAGTGCCACAGAATCCACACTGCTCTGACAGCAGCAGAACATGTGGAAACTATTTTTAAAGAGGTTAACATTTTTAAAGAGGCTAGCAAGACACAAGTCTACTGAGCAGTCCTCATTGAGACTAATGTTAGTGAAATTATTTTTCAAATGTTAATAGGGGAATTGCTTCTGAATAACATCAAATTAATAACCTTTCAAACAGCTGACTTTGGGGAAGGGGAAATATGATTATGTTTTTTGTAAGTTACTGTACAGAAAACATACAGTGAGGTTCCAAAATGCAGTATCTTTTATTAATGTGTTCAAGATGAAGAAAACAGTCAAATTTTCAGCTATTGTAAATTAAAGTTTATTATATAACTTAGTTGCCTGCATTCATGGATGACTGAGTTCCATGATGTGGGAGGTTCTGCGTTATGCAGCATAAATTCAGAAAAATCATCAAAATTAAAACAACTTCAATTAACTGAACATTTGGCTCACAATTCTTAATTTTCCAATTCAGTGAACTTAATAGCCTATTCTTTCAAATAGAAGGATAAATTTGATCTGCAAATGGTATCTCTGGCTAAACCTGACTAATCATGCCATTTCACTGACCAATCTTTCCTCTTTTGGTAAAAGCCTCTTATTGGATGCAGTCTTGAAATTTTCAGTGACGTCAATATTTCCAAGAATGACTGCACTAGAATATACTCATGTGCCACCCTACAGAAAATTGCTGAAAAAAGAGATATCTAAATTTAAACAAATTAGCTTTTAGGAGTTCCCTTAGTAACTCAACTTATAAAGTGATGTATCCTTAAGACATGATCTTGGATCTGTCTTGAGATGCTAGCAAATATGGAGCATCGCACGCTAAGCAAAAAAAAATACTGTAGAGGAAAGTAGATTTAAGTTGTCATAATGACAAATACAGCTTTAAAAGCTTCTTTCATAATACAGATGTATTTTCTTGTTTTACAAAGTTATAATTTTTAAAAGGTTTTTAACATTTTAAAATAAATTATACCTATTGAAACATTATCATCACAGTTTATTATACACTGATATTGCTCCATTCCACCTAAACAAAAATGTCATTGCATTTTAATGTCTCACCTCACTAGAAATCTTGGCAACATTGTATTATAAACCAATTAAAAATTTAGCAATTTAAAACAGAAATATGAATTTGTCTACAAAGGTACAAATAAACAAGAAAAAAAACTCCACTAACCACCTGAACAGGTAAAGTATTCTATCTCTCCCAGTAAATGTTATGTATCTTAAATAAATGGATACTTTACTAATAAGAATTATCTTAATTTTTATATGTATTGTTGCTTATATCAGACAAGTGTCAGAACCCGATGTTATATAACAAAAAATATGCTTCTTTCAAGCTCTGAAAATTCTTCCAAACTTGATTTTACATATCACTTGGACCTAATCTGTAAAAAATTGGAAGTCACAGAGAGACAATGTTAAATTTGGTCTATTCTATCCTTCGTGTGTTATCCGTATGATAACTTACACAAACAAACTAATAGAACACAGGTGGAATAAGCCCATCTAAACTTTTATATTAAAGTGATCAATGTGGTTGAATGGACAAACTCCTTTATTAAAATGGATGTAAGATTTAAAAGGCCACATGATTCACCATTTATATGAAAAATGGAAATGTATTTGAAATGGAGATATGAATCGCAATTTTAAGATACTTTAAATCAAAATTCAGTCATGATCGAGATCCTAGAATCACAGAATCATAGAATCACTGAGGTTGGAAGAGACCTTCAGGATCATCCAGTCCAACCACCTACCTACATCACTGTAGGGGTAGGTCAATGGCATATAATGAACCAGCTACGTGATAGCCTGGTGGATTAACCATGCATTATATATTAGGAGTCATCTCAAAGTATAGGAACAAGAGAACAGCATCGTCTGCTTCCAGCCGGACACTGGAAGTGATATGGAGCAATACCGGAGGTCACCTGGGTATGCTTCCAGTCACGAGACTGGTACACTACCCGAAGGGGCAAGGACCAATAAGAAGTGATGGGACATGGACCAATAGCAATGGGTATAACACTATGCCTACCCCCACGTATGGGGGATGCGACCAATCATTGTATACGTTCTCGGCGGCCGATACGAATGTATAAAAGGAGAGTTAAAGTAAATAAAGAGGTTCTTCTGCTGACTTCATATTGGAGTGGTGAAGTCCCTACACCCCCGCACATCACCACTAAACCATATCACCCAGTGCCACATCCAGATGCCTCTTGAACACCTCCAGGGACGGTGACTCCACCACTGCCCTGGGCAACCTATACCTAATCACCCTTACAATGAAAAAATTTTTCCTAATGTCCAATCTGAATCTCCCCTGATGCAATTTAAAGTCGTTTCCTCTCGTCCTTTCACTATGGGCACGGCAGAAGAGATTGACCCCTGCCTCACTACAACCTCCTTTTAGTGAGTTGTAGAGAGTGATGAGGTCCCCCCTGAGCCTCCTTTTCTCCAGACTAAACAACCCCAGCTCCCTCAGTCATTCCCCATAAGACATATTTTCTAGTCCCTTCACCAGCTTTGTTGCCCTTCTCTGGACATTCTCCAGCTCCTCAATGTCTTTTTTGAAGTGAACTGAACACAGCACTTGAGGTGCAGCCTCATGAGTGCCAGGTGCAGCCTCACAAATGCCAAGTACAGCAGGACAATCACTGCCCTGTTCCTGCTGGCCACACTGTTCTTGATGCAGGCCAAGATGCCATTGGCATTCTCGGCCACCTGTGCACACTGCTGGTTCATATCCACCCGGCTGACAACCAGCACCCCCAAGTCCTTTTCTGTTGAGCAGCTTTCCAGCCACTCTTCCCCGAGTCTGTATCGGTGCCTGGGGTTGTTGTGACCCAAGTGAAGGATCCTTAAATTTTAAGTTTTTTACACTGACAGACTGTGGATCCTTACAGAGATTTTTCACCAAGGTATTAATAATATCCTACTCAGATTAGCAATTAATTGCACCCCAGTGAGCCTCAAAATCTGGAATACTAGGCATCTGTACTCTGAACCTGTTAATAAGAACCTAAAGTAAAATAACCATAAAGAAATTAAGGGTGAAAGGTAATTTCCCTCCAAATCATACGCAACTGACAATTGACTGCTTTGTCTGGGCTTGATTTCTGATGTCTTTTTTTAAACTGTGGTGTATCATCTGTTGGGCTAAATCCCGTAGACATTTTCAACAGTCAGCATGCTGCAGCAGGTTGTTCTGCATGATATTTGGCCTCCTCTTCTTAGAGATGATACATTGTGTTGATTCTTCTGAAAGTTGAAGCTGTTCTTTAACCCTAGCAACAAAGTAATTTCTTGCTTCTTTAAATTAAGCTGTGATTTCTAGCCATTACACCACTTTGTGAGAATGGAAGAGATAGATGGGACAATTTGTGGTTATGCGAGTGAGCTTATTTTTTTTCCAGTTTTGACTCTGATCAGTCAGTCATATTAATGCATGTTCTTTCAGTGATTAGTTTTTACTTATTTCCCAGATCAGTTTCAAAATTATCTTGTTTTCCTCACTTATTTCTGTTATCAAATTCAAAATTAATACAAAATACTATTTTTTCAGTTTGTTCATAATAGAAAATTCTTCTTACATAGCTTACATAACAAGTATTTGTCTGGTAGCTGCACAGTAACCAGCAAACTTGGCCTTCTTTTGTTTTTCCTTTTTTTGTCTCACTAATATTTTGCATTTTTTTTTATACGTCAGGTTTTGGTAATTAGAGTTGTCATAAGAAATTCCTAGTCTCTTTCATGTGCTTTTATTCTGTTACTGTTCACTAGATGCCTTTTGCTCCTTTCTTGTCTAAGAATTTTGACTGGGAAATATTTTTTATAACTAAATATGTAAAACTTGAATCTCATATAATATTTTTACTCAATTCTCTATAGGCCATTAAAAAAAAAGAAAAAATGAAAAAGAAAAAATAAAAAAAGAAAAAAAATCAGAAGTTTGCTTCAAACTGGGAAATATGCATGGGATGGGATTTCCACATACATATTTAATATACATAAAGAATCAATAAAACAGCATACTCAAGAAAATTCTACATAAAAATAGTCTGAAGTGTCAGATGTTAGAATTTAAGGTATTAAAATTTAAGCATGAGACCCTATGGAGGATCAGAGAAACTATGAGTGCAAGGGCAAACTGTTGAACATGATGATCCAGAGAGAAAGGAAGGAACACTAAAAACATTCTAGAGAAGATGAAATGGGATAGAAAATCAAAGTTTTAGGTAAATTTTGCCAAAACAATCTGAGAAAAGGCATTTTATATTCAGCATTTCAGATCAACAGGGAATGTTGCTTTGGGAAAGCCCATTTCAGCCATAATTATATGTTTACTATATATCTTAGTTATACATATATATATACAACTATAATTCACTGCTACCTGTATAACTACTCAAATAAAAGTGGTGTCTTCTTTGGGGTATCTTCTTACATTTTAGTTTCTTTTGCTTCTCCTCTCCCCTGGAGGTGCAAGGACTCCCAGCTTCCATGTGAGACTTGAATGGCCCAGAGGACCCAGACATTACATCAAAAGCATGCTAAGACCTGAGCTAGAGGGTGGTCAAAAAAAAATAACAAACACTCAGCATCTCAGGTAAGTATGTCCAAGAAAATCAATGTGGCTTCCAGCTGGTTATGCTGACAGTCAGTCAGTCTCTCCAGCAATATTTTTTCCTGATTTCTCTTCCTTCCTCCTCATCATACATTATTTCCCAAACAGCACACTTCCACAGATCAAAATGTGACAAATCAAAGTTCGTGTTTTCAACCTGCCTGAATTTCACCTCTAGAAAAGAGATCATAAAACTGATGCTCTAAGGAAAAACTTAAAAATGAAATCTTTGAACTTCAATCTCCAGTCTTGCTCTGAGGACCAATTCAGTCTCATAGCTCTGTCTTCAGTGCCATCTGCTGACACAGGCTTCCACTGCAACTCCCAGAGTAAAAAGTTCTTCCAGAAGGAAGTTCCTCTGGAACTTCCTACAGAAGCTTTGTGCCTGTAGTAGGTGATGTAATCAGAAATTTCTTTTCTGAGTTATAACTGTGATTAATTCCGCTTGCTTTTTATAATTTTGTCTTTGCGGGCATGTGGGCATTTTCAGTAGAGCTACCTGTTTGTATTGCCATCATACATTACAAATGAAGACGTTTAGAGGATTCTGATTTTTCCTAGTATAGTCAAATGAGGAAAAAAAAGCTGCTGTATGAAAATCTTGGTGTTATATTATAAACTAAAGTAGGCATTTAATTTATAGTAGGGAGAAAGTAATTCTCTACAGTAGCCAGCTGTGGATTCAATATAACCAGGTTGCTTAAATTTGAATGAATATGCTCAAAATATGCCCTGAGGTTGTAATTTGACATTAAAATTCTTTTCTCTGATTTACTGTTTTTGAGTTGAGGTACTTCTTGCCTATCTGAAAACCCTTTACACCCAAGGAAGATCTTGGCTTTTAATCACACTACAGTTGAAGAGGTCTATCATCTTAAGGTGGTACTGCAAAGTGGGAAGACATAACATAAAAACATTGCATTTTTCAGTATGAAGGAGGTGAACAGCACACACTGGAAAAAAAGGTGCAGATGGCAGTTGCCAGACAGGCATTAGGACAAAAACAGAAAAGCCTTTTTTTGTTCAAACTCTGAGGCAGATCATCAGAATTTTTACACAGATCTGGTGAAGTCAGATTTCTATGTAATCATTTCAGAGGAATCCCAAGAAACAGACAACTCTTCCTCATCTTCCTATCTCATACAGAGTACAGGAAAAATTTCCATTACTAATACTTTTTACATGCTTTATTTTTCTTTAGAAGTCTTAGTTGAAAAAAGTGTTAGAAGTAGTGAAATAAGAACTTGTGATAGAAACAGTTAGATGTAAAGAAAAATTGATTGATTATTGGAGTGGAGAATTTCAAACACCTGTGAGCCCAGTAATAGATATGGGAGATACTTAAGTTGGCTCAGATTTACAGCTTATCAGAGAGACTTAACAGACACATGTAGGAAATATATTGATTCTGATGATAATGGTAACTTCCTCTGCTAATTTTAGGAAGAGAAACTACTTTGGTAACCCAGAGCACTCTCTGTTTCGGGGAACAAAAACCATTTGGGGTGTTATCAATGTTCAATATTCTGGTGAAGATAAGAGGAATAAACACCTCAGTTATATTTTGAACTGAAAACTTAAGCATTTCCGCACAGAGACTTGAATGAGAGTGAAATATCACAGCAACTACACTGACAGGTACACTTCTGTGAAATAGAAGATAGTGTCTGTCAGGAAACAAATGATAAAGCTGGTTACAAGTGTAGGTCTTCTAAAGCGTGTCTTCATTACAAAGTGAAAACCTTCCTGCCTTTAAAGAGCAGCTCTGTGTCTCAAGACAGTAAGATATGCTCTTGATCTGCAGTTACTCGACTACAAGCAAGAAATGACCATCACTGCTTCAACAAGACCCTCCTTGTTGGTGAGTACAAGATCCAGCAGCGCTCCTCTCCTAGTTGGCTTGTCCACCATTTGCATTAGGAAGTTGTCATCAATGCATTGGAGGAACCTCCTAGACTGTGAATGGCTGGCTGTGTAAGTCTCCCAGCAGATGTCAGGGTAGTTAAAATCCCCCATGAGGACCAAGGCCTGTAGTTGTGAGGCTGCTTTCAGCTGCCTGTAGAAAGCCTCATCAACTCCTTCGTCCTGATCAGGAGGTCTGTAATAGACCCCCACAACTGTATCACCCATGCCAGCCTGCCCCTTAATTCTCACCCAAAGACTTTCAACTTGCCCCTCATCAGCCCCTGGACAAAACTCAATACATTCTAGTTGCTCTCTCACAGAGAGCAACTCCACCACCTCGCTTCACCGACCGATCTTTCCTAAAAAGGACATAGCCATCCATG
>VZRW01007120.1:2227-15060 GCA_013398125.1 Aegotheles bennettii | reverse complement strand
TCTGTCCCAGCAAAACCAGGAAAAATGGGAATATAATAATTCATTTGACATCCTCAAAAATCATAGAAGCTGCGACATATTTTATTGCTTGCATAGAATCTAGTGTTCCCACAGAAATCGAGGATGACGTAATTCTGCTGGTATGGGCAAATGAGGTACTGGGGAGATCTTGTCATGTGAAACCAGTGAAAGTACAGCTCAAACCAGGAACAAGTCCAGTAAGACAAAAACAATATCCTCTTAAGTTAGAAAGTCAAAAGGGACTAGGACCATTGATAAATAAATTTCTTAAATTTCGATTGTTAGTTGAGTGTGCATCAAGGTATAACACTCCTATATTGGCAGTAAAGAAAGCCAACGGAAAGGATTATAGACTAGTACAGGACCTAAGAGCTATTAAGAGAATAGTAGAAGAAATACACCCTGTGGTTGCAAACCCTTATGCATTATTAACCACTATTGAAGAAAACCTTCAATGGTTTATGGTGCTGGATTTGAAGGATGCATTTTTCTGCATTTTCCTGAGCTCAGAAAGCCAAGGATTATTTGCTTTTGAATGGGAGAGCCCGGAGACTGGCCGAAAGACACAATTGACTTGAACAGTGTTACCACAAGGATTCAAAAATAGTCCTATTATTTTTGGAAATCAATTAGCAAGGGAGCTGGCAGAGTGGAAAAAGAATAACATAAAGGGAGTGCTCCTGCAATATGTAGATGACATTTTCTTGGCAACTGAAACAAGGGAAGAATGCCTAGAGGCCACAATAAAACTTCTGAACTTTCTCAGACTGAGTGGATATCGAGTATCCAAGGAGAAAGTCCAGATTGCCAAAAAGACTGTTGTTTATTTGGGGTTTGAAATCCTCAAAGGACAATGAAGATTAAGTCAAGATGGAAAAGAGGCTATTTGCCACCTACCCGAACCACAAACTCCACGAGTTACAAGCTTTCCTGGGAACAGTGGGGTGGTGCCGATTGTGGATTTCAAACTACGGCTTGTTAGTCAAACCTCTGTATCAATTGTTGATAACAGCAGAAAAGAATACTCTGCAATGGAATGAGGAAAGTCAAGCCACTTTCAAAAGACTTAAAGCGTCCTTAATGTGAGCTGCCACATTAGGACTGCCAGAGCCCACAAAGAATTATGAGCTATTTACCTATGAAAGGCAAGGTATATCTCTTGGGGTATTGGCCCAATATTTGGGGAGCCAGAGAAGGGCAGTAGCTTACTTCTCCAAACAATTAGATACTGTAAGTCAAGGATGGCCTGGATGTTTGAGAGTGGTAGCAGCTACCATGTTACTAATTAAAGAAGCCCAAAAGTTAACTCTAGGGCAGTCAGTGACTATCTATGCTCCTCATTCAGTAATAGCAGTACTCAAGCAAAAGGGGGGACATTGGTTATCCCCCAGTCGTATGCTAAGATACCAAGTAGTTCTTCTGGAACAAGACGATGTAACCCTGAAAACCACTTCTGTCGTCAATCCTGCTATGTTTCTATCTGCCTCAAAATTAGAAGAATCTCCTGAGCATGATTGTTTGCAAGTAATTGAAGAGGTACATTCCAGTCGACCGGATCTAAAGGACCAACCAATAGAGCAGCCAGATTGGGAGCTCTATACTGGCGGCAGCAGTTTTATGCGGAATGGAGTTAGGAAATCAGGATATGCAGTCACCACCTCGGAACAAGTTATTGAAGCGCAAGCCCTACATACCAACGTCTCTGCCCAAAAAGCAGAACCAATCGCTCTAACCAGGGCTTTAGAGCTAAGCAAGGGAAAGCAAGCAAATATCTCGACAGACTCTAAGTATGCTTTTAGTGTGTTGCGTGTCCATAAAGCAATATGGAAAGAAAGAGAGTTGTTATCAGCCCAAGGAACAGAAATAAAACATGCACCTCAAATATTAAAACTATTAGAAAGCATACAACAGCCCTCCCAAGTCGCCATTATGCACTGCCGGTCCCATCAGAAGAACAACGATCAAATCACTAAAGGCAATCAATTAGCAGACAAAGCAGCGAAGGAGGCTGCAGAAGCTGACATCCTGTCTCTGGTTCCACAGAAGGAGCTCTTGTCTACAGATAAGATTGCTGAGTACAGTGATTTAGATAAAGAATTTATTACAGCTCTAGAAGCCAAGGAAAATATAAATGAATGGGCTATTACCCCTTTGTGACAGATTGTAATACCTCCAACATTAATGGAGCAGCTAGCTCACAGAGAACATGAAAGCACTCATTGGGGATCTGAGAATTTAGTAAAACACCTAAAGAAGGGGGTAATTAGCAGACAAATGGCAGAAATAGTTAAATCAATAACTGAGAGATGTGAGGTATGTAAAAGGAATAATCCTAATACAGGAATGAGAATTGGTTTTGGAACTATTAAAAATGGGTTAGTGCCAGGAGAATATTGGCAAATTGATTTTACCGCATTTCCACAAAAAGAAGGATTTCGATATCTGCTAGTTTTAGTAGATACATATAGTAGCTGACCTGAAGCCTATCCCTGTTTCACCAATATGTCAAGAGAAGTAGTTAAAGCTTTGCTCCAACAAATCATTCCAACGTTTGGTGTACTTCATCCTGGTGCTCCCATAGCCCATACCAGAGAGGTGACTGTGTTTTCCACTTCCTCCTGTATATCTGGTTAAGTGGCCGGTTTCTGTAACTTGGGCCTCTACAGCCTTCTCCTCAGGGATCTGTATCTAGATTTTTCCTCCTTTAAATGTAATTTGTGCATGTAGCTTCCCCAATATGTCCCTACTTAATAACGGCATGGGGCATTCAGGCCTATGAAGAAATTGATGGGTCAAAAACCATTTGCCAATTCTAAATTTTAAGGGTTCAAAGAAAAGCCGGTTTTCTTTCTGCCCCGTGGCACCAAAGACTGAAGTTGTTCCCTTAATTGCCCTTTGCAGGTATTTATAACAGAATAGGTAGCTCCTGTGCCTATGAGAAATTTTATCTCATCTTTCCTCAACCTCACTGTAGGCTGTTAGGGAGAATTTTGAGTCTGCCCCCGGGTCTTCTACCTGTTTTGACACTCCACTAAATCCTCAGTGTCTATTTTGGTTCTGAGGGCATTCTCTTTTCTAGTGCCCCTTCTGTTTACAAATTGCACACTGATCTTTCTCCAACTCTATGTTGGAGAATCTCTCACATGCGGAGAAAAAGAGCAGCGAATAGCTCATGAAGTTGGGTTAATATGAATTGTGCCAGGATACCTTGGGGAATAGACAAAGAATCCGGATGGAAAAATGTTGAGACGGGAGAATGGCATTATAGCCAGAGAGCTGATTGGTGTATAAGGTGTGAAGGTCGAGAGGGAGCTGATTTGAGCAATATTAAAGCTCCCTTAAAGATGAAAACTCAGCACTTGGAACATGATAAACTAAATTGCACAAAAATATATAATTGTTCAACCACTGATTTGGCGATACAACAATTGGGACCATTAACTCGAGCCCTTAGGCTAGGATGTCTATGCCGTAACCTTTCTACATTAATAAATCAGACATGGGCAGGAGATCAGAAGGTAAATTGCAAAAAGGACACAGTACCAGCTATGAGACATACCATATGGGCAACAGGAGACAGAACATGGACACCTCACCTTCCTCTAAATGGGAAGCCCCTTAGGTCTCCTCACCTTGTGCCCATTATGGAAAAAGAATCCCATTAATCCCTTTGGACCTAAAATAATGAAAAGAAGTCCCCAAGATGACTGGAAACAACCCTCTATGGGAACCAAAGTAGGATGGGTGTTAGAAGCCATTTTTAGTCCTCACTCAACATCTCTTCGCAATAGATTTACAATCAGCAATATTACTGGTCAAATGGAAGTCCTAGCCGATGCCACTAATGAAGGACTTGAAAAATTAAATACCCAGTTACAAGCCACTTCTAGGATGGCTTAAAAAAATCGACAGGCATTAGATTTATTGTTAGCTAGAGAACATGGATTATGTGGATATTTACAACAGGAACCAGATAGATGTTGTATTTATATTCCTAATGTAATGGAGCCACTACACATACAGCTAGACAAAATCAAACAGGTAGCGCAAGCCTCTAGAGAGGTAAGAGAAAGGTTAGAAGAGAACTGGGTTCAAACTATTTTTGGGAAGCTGGGAATTTCTCTTTCCGGATGGTGGACTAGCATCATCCAAACCTTAATTGCATTTGTTCTAGTCATAATCATTATAATTTTTCTCTTAAGTTGCCTAAAATCTGCTGTTTTAAAGAGTGTGTGGAAATAGTTATGCTTACTTTTTGGTTAACTAATTAAACTTAAGTTTCGTGATATTTCAAATTATGAGATTTCAAATATCACGAAAGGGGGGAATGTAAGCTGAAAATGTGTTTCTATCGTTCATGTTTCACTTTCATGTTTCGCTTCAATGTTTTTATTGATATGTGTCATTAGTATGTGTCAATCATTTCAAAGAGGAATCGTTTTAAGAAATGGTTTTGCTTATCTTATAAGAACAGAAGACAGAAGACAGGAAGACAGGATAAAGGTTGGGCAATTTGCCACAAAGTTGGATAATTAAGCTTAAAGAACTGTGCATGCGCATAGGATAAGTGCATCAGAACTTGGTCAGAAGAAGCCCACCAGAAGAAGACCACCGAAGACCACCAGAGGGACCCCAAGAGATGAACTGCACATGCGGAAAGGGGAGGAAACTTATGTAAATAATTTCTGGGAAATCATTTAAATAGCCATTCTTGTTCTATGAATATGTATGTCTCAGATGTATATAATTATCTCAAATGTATATAATCATCTATTGCTGTAACAAATGCACGCTTGATTAGAGGAGAGATCCTCCGAGTGTCCAGCGCGTTGATAATAAAATGCCTGACTTCTATAACTCTAAAATTGAGTCTTAGAAGTTTTGTTATTGCCAATTTACAGTAACAACACAATGTGCACATTATTATTCATCCAATTATCTTCCACAATGATTACATCTTCCCTTTCTGATTCGTTGTACCCTCCTGTATCTGAAGGTCCCCGTTCACCATCAGTCACTTCTCATCAGGATAATTCTTTAACGGTCAAATTTCTCCAACTTAAGTTTCAGTTAATCCATTTTACCATTGTATGAGATAATATTTTATTAATTATCTCATTGTCTACATCTTGTTTCAATATTATTCCAGGTGGTAGAGTAAAAGTTTAACTAAGGTTCATTCACAGGAGTTCAGCTAAAGTTTATTCAGAATTGCGGTCTAAGGCCTTATCACTCTAGCTACTCATGCTAAGTCACTTTTGTCAAGCAGTTTTCAGTTTGCCCAAATCTTAAGCATTTATAAAATTAATTCTAATATTCCTTTAATCAATCTACTAATCAAAATATTCTTATAGTTAATCCATTTCTACTTTCAATACCTGCAGCTTCTTAACTTGGCGACACAGATCCTCAACAAGTACACAACTCCTGTAGACACAAGTAGAGTCACAAGCACACCCACATTCAATAAATCCCTTGAATACTTATATAGATTCTGTCTTTATAGTATCAATGTTCAGACTTGGGGCCCCTCACCCATACCTTGAGTCTTTGCAGATGCTGGTCTCCTACTTGCCAGCTAGTCCAGGTTGATGTTCGCTAGCAAATTGCACACACACAGAGTATCAAAATTAATTAAGGAAATATAAACACACCCCAATTCCTCCAGTTGTTGGCACCTAGACCTATGGGCCCTGTGACTCGTGGCCCCTTCTGCAGTTGCTGGTACTTAGACCTTGCAGCGCTCACATAGGATAGAGGGTGAGAGCACGCAGAAAATTAATTAAGAAAAAAGTTTTAATAAGACGACAGGACAGACTGCAGTGATCAGGCACAAGGCTGGTATTTCTGATACCCAGTCCCTAGACACTCTCAGCCTTATATGCTACAGTTACCCAGGCACTGCTGGCCTTGCAAGGTTCCATTCCCCCAAAGAACCCCAATGCTCCCTGACAGGTGTCTGTGAAGTCTCACATAGCTCCCCCTTAACCACCAGTGCAATCCAGCCATCCCTCGTGATGCTNCCCTTCTGCAGTTGCTGGTACTTAGACCTTGCAGCGCTCACATAGGATAGAGGGTGAGAGCACGCAGAAAATTAATTAAGAAAAAAGTTTTAATAAGACGACAGGACAGACTGCAGTGATCAGGCACAAGGCTGGTATTTCTGATACCAGTCCCTAGACACTCTCAGCCTTATATGCTACAGTTACCCAGGCACTGCTGGCCTTGCAAGGTTCCATTCCCCCAAAGGCCCCCAATACCCCCTGTCAGGTGCCTGTGAAGTCTCACATAGCTCCCCCTTAACCACCAGTGCAATCCAGCCATCCCTCGTGATGCTACCTGTAACTTCTCACTCTGTTACCTGTCATAGTCCAGCAATTTCTCATGTCAGTAGTTTTCCACATCCTGTTTGATTAGCTGAACCTTGAGCCACAGCCTAATCAGCGGCTTGCATATTTTAGCGCTCCAGCACTTAAAGGTAATAGCAAAAGGAGCTGCATGAGAGTGTATTACTGTGTGTGTGTTTGCATTCGTTCGGTCATGTGTGTATGTGTCTGAGTGTGCATGTGTGTGCATGCATGCGTCTGTCTATGCGTGCTTCTGTGCATACGTCTCTGTCTGTCAGGGTCCCGAGAGCACTAATAGGCATTAAAGATCCTGACCAGCCTCACCTGTGGCCACTNTACCTGTAACTTCTCACTCTGTTACCTGTCATAGTCCAGCAATTTCTCATGTCAGTAGTTTTCCACATCCTGTTTGATTAGCTGAACCTTGAGCCACAGCCTAATCAGCGGCTTGCATATTTTAGCGCTCCAGCACTTAAAGGTAATAGCAAAAGGAGCTGCATGAGAGTGTATTACTGTGTGTGTGTTTGCATTCGTTCGGTCATGTGTGTATGTGTCTGAGTGTGCATGTGTGTGCATGCATGCGTCTGTCTATGCGTGCTTCTGTGCATACGTCTCTGTCTGTCAGGGTCCCGAGAGCACTAATAGGCATTAAAGATCCTGACCAGCCTCACCTGTGGCCACTACCCACACCCTCTGCCCATGGGCCCAGGAGCCCCATTTCTGCCCAGGCCTGTGCCTTCAGCTGCCTGATCTGTGTTATTGTGCTAGGCTCCTGGCCTCCTCATCCCTTAGAGAGCAGCTAGCCCTTGCTATTCCCTGACAGTGTCTCTGTGTGAACTTGGTGTGTAGGTGTCTGTCTATGTTCTTTCCCCCTGCCCCCCCCCCTTCCCCATTGTTTGTGCACTTTAGCTTATGAAATATAAAATAAAATGCTTAACCTGGGTTAGAATGGGTATTTTCTTTTTCATGTCTGATAAAGACAGCTAGGGCTATTAGGATTGCTGGAGCATAGATGTATTGACATATTCTGCATGGTCCTTGAGCTGTAAGTAAAGATGTGGCATAATATTTAGTGCTTGGAAAATCTGATAAAACCTGAGTTAATTGCTGTCACCCTAGTGGACTAGGAACCACCAATTAGGAGGCTGAGCACGTTATGTTTCTACACATAAACTATTTAGATTGGGAAAAGTGGTGGCTTAGAGGCCCAGAAAGAAGACGTGGTAGAGAAAATGGGTTCTGGAGAAGAAGTGGTCTCAGAAAGAAGGAGGCCCAGAAAGAAGATGAAGATCATGGAAGTGGAAGAAGAGTCTAGAGACCAGGGAGATGTGCGGACATGAATGCTGAGGGAAGCCCAGAGACCTTGGCTGGTAACAACTAAAACTGGTAACTGGGATCAAGCAGCAGCAAAGACACAAGGGTCACTGATGTGTTAGAAACCACAGAAGTGCCTGAGAACAGTCACAATTAGGGCTTCTCCCCTCAGAAAGGTAGCAGGATCAATAGCCCAAATGAAGCGCATCTACACCAATGCACGCAGCATGGGCAACAAACAGGAGGAGCTGGAAGCCATTGTGCAGCTGGAAAACCATGATATAGTTGCCATCACGGAAACATGGTGGGATGACTCACACAACTGGAGTGTTGCAATGGATGGCTACAAACTCTTCAGAAGGGATAGGCAAGGAAGGAGAGGCGGTGGGGTGGCCCTGTATGTTAGGGAGCGTTTTGACTGTCTAGAGCTTGATGATGATGATGATGATGATGATGATGATGATGAAAGGGTTCAGTGTTTATGGGTAAGAATCAGGAGGAAGACCAATAAGGCAGATATCATGGTGGGAGTCTGTTATAGACCGCCCAACCAGGATGAAGAGGCAGGCGAAATATTCTATAAGCAGCTGGGAGAAGTCTCGCAATCACTAGCCTTTGTTCTCGTGGGGGACTTCAACTTACCAGATGTCTGCTGGAAATACAATACAGCGGAGAGGAAACAGTCTAGGAGATTCCTGGAGCATGTGGAAGATAACTTCCTGACACAGCTGGTGAGTGAGCCAACTAGGGGAGGCACCCTGCTGGACCTGTTTGCAAACAGAGAAGGACTTGTGGGTGATGTGATGGCTGGAGGCTGTCTTGGGCATAGCGATCATCGAATCATAGAATGGTATGGGTTGGAAGGGACCTTAAAGATCATCCAGTTCCAACCCTCCTGCCGTGGGCAGGGACACCTCCAACTAGACCAGGTTGCTCAAAGCCCCATCCAACCTGGCCTTGAACACTTCCAGGGAGGGGGCAGCCACAACTTCTCTGGGCAGCCTGTTCCAGTGTCTCACCACCCTCACAGGAAAGAATTTCTTCCTAATATCTACTCTAAATCTACCCTCTTTCAGTTTGAAACGGTTACCCCTCGTCCTATCGCTACATGCTCTTGTAAAAAGTCACTCTCCAGCTTTCCTGTAGGCCCCCTTCAGGTACGGGAAGGCTGCTATAAGGTCTCCCCGGAGCCTTCTCTTCTCCAGGCTGAACGACCCCAACTCTCTCAGCCTGTCTTCATAGGAGAGGTGCTCCAGCCCTCTGATCATCTTCGTGGCCCTCCTCTGGACTCGCTCCAACAGCTCCATGTCCTTCTTATGTTGCGGACTCCAGAACTGGAAGCAGTACTCCAGGTGGGGTCTCACGAGAGCAGAGGAGAGGGGAAGAATCTCCTCCCTCGATCTCCTGGTCATGCTGCTTTTGATGCAGCCCAGGATATGGTTGGTTTTCTGGGCTGCAAGCGCACATTGCCAGCTCATGTTGATCTTTTCATCAATCAGCACCCCCAAATCCTTCCCCTCGGGGCTGTTCTCAATCCATTCTCCACTCAGCCTGTATTTGTGCTTGGCATTGCCCCGACGCAGGTGCAGGGGCACAGGGACGATTTCCCGCCACCACCTTAGCGCCGCCTCTTAGCCCGCCGCCGATTCTCTCCTCAGACCGGCAGATGCACGCGTTCAGTCTCACCTCGTTCCGCCGCCGCTTCTAACCTCCCATCGGCAGGTGGCCCCGCACCGGCGCGGTGCCGCGGAGGAGGTGGTGTCAGCGTGTGCGGAGGGGGAAGCCAGACACCTGAGCCTTGCTGTTTTATGCCTGCCAGTTTTTTCAGACGAGCCCTGCTGTTTTGAAACATAAAAATTAAAACTGTGGCCAGCATAAGTGCGGCCAGCTAACGCGAAGGCGGTGGGGACAACTACAGGAGGGTTTTGCTTGGGAAGCTAGGGAGAAGGCGGAAACATTCAAGGTCAGGTTGGATGGGGTTCTGAGCAACCTGATCTAGTTGATGTCCCTGCTCATTGTAAGGGTGTTGGACTAGGTGACCTTTAAAGGTCCCTTCCAACCCAAACCATTCTATGATTCTATAAGATTGAAGATTTTAATGAGCTAGTGTAAAACAATAGTGCAGATGAAATCTGGTTTATTGATGGAAACTATACGCTTTGAGGGAAAGGAATGTATTGGTTATGCAGCTCTAAATATGAATAAGGATAAAGTACAGTGAACACTGCTGGGCAGACATTTGATTAGGACAAGAGGGGATGGAAATCAGATGATGGAAAGCTCATTTTAAATAAGAATTGCTGGGTGTAATGATCCTGATCAGGAGACCATTGAGGAGTTAGTGAGCCACATAACATTTAACCTGAGTAGGCCCAGGCTTGACCTTCAGGCCTGTGTTGTGCTGCACAAATCCCTTGCCTGCAGGATAAACTCAGCCAGCCCATTGTACCAGAGGAGCCTGCAGGCAGCTCCCACTTGTACACCACTAGCGTATCTTTGCCTTTATCTAAAAGTGCAGCAAGACGTTCTCATGTGAGTATCCTTTAGGAACAGAGTTGTTTCCTTCTAAGGAAATTATATATTAGCTCGAATGATCAAAAGGGAGAGCTTCTGTCTCCATGAACAGGATCTGCACCGTGCGCCATGGAGAAATCCATCTGGGCTCCAACCGATGCTGCATGAAAGCGAGGTGCCCAGCATCTGAAGGTGTTGTCCCAAAATGGCGTCCGTTTACCCGGTGTGCAATAATCTAATCCGCACACAGAGTTGAGGTATTTCTTTATTCCAGTTCTGTGCAGAAAAGGTAGCTAGGTGGTAAATTCACAAAGCTAACCCAGCTCCATACAAAAAGTATATTTATCCCTTTTAGCAAGCATCAAGATTCACCCTTATTTACACTTATTGGTTAGTAATTTAACACAACCAATCTCATTGGTTAATTGTACTCCCTGCTTCTGTTTAAAGGCACAGTGTCCTTTTAAATAGAGGCGCATGTTCAGTGAGGAGTGGTCTTAAATGTGGAGGGGGCGTTTTTTGAGTCGGTGGTTTCAATCTCCCCTTGCCTTCTTTAGTTTCTGTTGAGTTTGGCTGACCTCATGCCTTGTGGCAAAATGTTACCTTTGTTATCTCTCAAGGTTCCTCTTCAGGAGATTAATGGTTATTAAGGTATGCAAGCTAGAGTCCTCTTATCTTAGTTCTTGTTTTTCATGTAACTCTTCAAGGCTGTTATATAGGCCTTTATTAGCTTCTGGTATTCCTTAACAAGCTTCCCTTTGTCATCAAAGGGATGTAAGATTTACTCGCTATCCATATTCATCTTTTTATTCTGTCTTATTAAAGCAGTTATCTTATTAAGCCATTTGTTGTCAGGCCTTTCTTACTGGGATCCAGAAAGAACCCTACAATGTGTGTCTCTCTCGCTCACCCCACCTTCCCCGGTGCAGAACATTTGGCCTCATGGACAGGATCTCAATAAGAAATGCCATTTTGGAAGAGGGATAGCAAGTATCGGGAAAAGCTTGAGTATGTGCCAGGCTGTCCCAGCAAACAGGCATGGGGGCCAGTCACACAGTGATATAAACTGCAAAACCTGCCAAAATTATATGAGGTTAGACAGGGATATGACGAAGAACCCTCAGTCTTTTATGAGAGGATATGTGAGACTGCTAGAAAATGGACCGATCCGGACCCCAAGGAGGAAAATAACCAAAGGATGTTTAACATGCTGTTTGTAGGTCAGTCAGCCCCAGATATCAGAAAGAAATTGCACAAAGTAGATGGGGCAGGCGGCATGCTGATCTTGTAATTGATAGAAATAGCATATAAGGTGTACAATAATCAAGATGAGAAAGAAAAGAGAGAAAAACAAAACGGGATAAAATTGCAGGCATCTTTACTAGCTGCTGCTATAAATGAGAGTAATTTTGGGAGACGTGGGTGAGGAAGGAGAAGAGGCCAGGGTAGAAGGGGGCAAGTAAGATCACTGTCTGTGAGAAGTCGACAGAATCGAGTCCCGTCAGGACCAAATCAATGTGCAATCTGCTGGGAGGAGGGGCACTGGAAAAATGAATGCCCAAATAAGAGAGGCAAGGGAAAAGAAAATCCAGAAACTAATGGGAATTTGATCATGCTGGAGGAATGTGATTCGGAATGAGGGAGACTGGAGGAAATTATTAATGTTCCCCCAGCTGATACTCTGGTTCAAATTAAGATGGGGAATGAAACTATAGATTTTTTTACTAGATAGCAGAGCTACACATTCAGTAGTCACTAGTGGTAAAGAACCTTTAAGTAAAATTACAGTACCGATTGTCGGGGCAACCGAAAAGTGAGTCTTAAAGCCATTCCTGAAACCAATGGAGTGCACACTTGGAAATAAGAAATTAACTCATGAATTTCTCTATATGCCTGTGGAATATGAAGAAAAACCAAGATGGCCCCGTACGCAAAGAACTCTTAAAGATGACCTTGCTAAATCTTGTGCAACTCAGCGGGAGTGACAAGCCTGCTTGTTTATCACAGGATGCGTCTTGAACAGGGAGCCTTGTGGAGGCAGGGACCCTTGCTCTGGTCAGCAAGATAAGAGAAAACTTGTACAGTTCTTTGCTTCTTCAGGGGGCTATGTTGTCCAAAGGGTAACCTTTACCTCATTACCTGCAAAATGCATATTAAAGTTGACACCCCCACATATGCTAATGAAGATTATAGCAAACATGCTATACATGTATGACTATAGCACTTGTCTCTCCACCCAAATCATACTACATGTCACCTGAGGGTGGGAACCTCATAGCTTTGGGGATAAAAGACAGAGAAAAGGATCAGAGAGTTGTAGTCAATGGGACAGAATCTAGTTGGAGGTCAGTAACTAGTGGAGTCCCTCAGGGGTCGGTACTGGGACCGGTGTTGTTCAATATCTTCATCAACGACCTGGATGAGGGTACAGAATGTATCCTCAGCAAGTTTGCTGATGACACTAAGCTGGGAGGAGTGGCTGACACACCAGAGGGTTGTGCTGCCATTCAGCGAGACCTTGATAGGCTGGAGAGTTGGGCGGGGAGAAACTTAATGAAATTCAACAAGGGCAAGTGCAGAGTTTTGCATCTGGGGAAGAACAACACCATGCACCAGTACAGGCTGGGGGCTGACCTG
>VZRW01007119.1:848691-862451 GCA_013398125.1 Aegotheles bennettii | reverse complement strand
CCTTCCCCTGTGGCGGCCGCCGCCGCTCTCCGCTCCGCACTGCTACGTGCTCTGAGGGAGCTGCTGACATGGCCGCTTTTAAAGTTTGCCGCGGTTCTCAGCCATGCCCCCTGCCACGTCAGCCTTCCGGTTCCTCACAGGATTCCCGTTCAGACTGGGGTTACCTCGCTCTGCCCCGGCTTCACCGTCTCCGGGAAGCCCGGCCCTTCTCAAATCCTCAGTAATTAAAAGGAACAGCTCTAACCACAGCCGCCCCCACTGCTCCCACCGCCGCCGCTCTCTGCTCCACGCTGCCGCGTGCAGAGATGTAAATGTAAAGCTACAGTAGGAGACATGCTGTAATGAGTTACACATCACTTTCACATCTTTCTGAACACAGAGTTAAGGCAAAGAACACTGTCTAGGCCATGATATTCCAAGACAGCCACATCACCATATTTCTTTCCATAGACTAATCAAAAATTTGCATAATACTGACTACTCGACCATGGATGCTCTGGTTATTTTTACAGTCATCAGGTCTTATCCTCTACTTTTCTGCTTTATTATAAATCTTTGTTAGAGGACCTATAATTTTATGTCAATTCTTTCAGAAATTTTGATTAATATTATTGACGCCTCTTTCATCAGAACAATGAACTCCTAATTCTCTTAGGCTTGGTGACTTCCAGCTCAATGGTCTCATTTCCGTTAGCCTACTCCGCTTCCCCCTACTACCTCCACATTCACTGGCCTTACAGAAGACAAAATATTCACTGACTTGAGAAGGCATGCCTGAATTACTTTTTATCTTGAATGATACCTCATCACACAGTTTCCACAACTTCTTTCTTCTAGTTATATAGTCACAAATGGTTTTGTTATTTGTTTGAATTACTAGGATAGGTCTCACTTAGCTTGACAAATCTGACTTTATCTTACATTTTCTGCCCTATGAGACACAGCTTTGTTAACAAATCCTTCTTCCCCTCTTTCTGGGCTATCTACTTATATAACACTTTTGGAACTAATGACTGATGTTTTTATGTGGAATATGCTTTCCAGCTGTCTTATCTTTCATATACTTAATCAGTTCTTACATCTGTAATGAAAATAAAGCTTCCTCTCTGTTGAAACTGGCCAGCATCTTCAGCTCAGCTGACTTCACTAATTAATTCCACAACTGCCTAAACTCCTTCTTCTTTGAAATCAAGACTATTATGCTGGCCTACTTTTCTGTAAGGTTAAAAAATTGTGATCTTTCAATCTAAGATACTTTCTACAACCAGGCTTTCTCTGATAGCCTCACCACCTAAAACTAAGCCTAAGATAGCATTATCTGTGCATGCATCTATGATTAATTGATGAAACTCAATGCATTAAAAATATCAGATGACGATATTGGTCTTTGGTCTCTATATGCAATCTGTGTCAGTCTTCCAGTTAGGAAAACAGGAAAAAAATGATCTGTGATGATGTGGAAGAGCATATTTAATCATGTTTGTGAACCTTGTTTTTTTGGATTTACGCCCAGAGAGGTTGTGGAGTCTCCTTCACTGGAGACATTCAAAACCCGCCTGGATGCGTTCCTGTGTGATGTACTCTAGGTGAACCTGCTCCGGCAGGGGGGTTGGACTAGATGATCCTTCGAGGCCCCTTCCAACCCTAGAATTCTGTGATTCTGTGTGATTCTGTGATATAAACCCTACTGCTAATCATTATTTAGTTAATCAATATTGTTTGTAATCCCAATAACACTTTTTCCTCATCATTATACAACAGTTGGAAAAATGGTTTGAGTACCTGTTCTCTGCATCTACTGATCCTCTCAGACAACAAATCTGAATTAGTCTTTTCTTCATCAAGCTCAAGTTCCAGGTGAGATAACTTGTCCTAAGTGGAAGAAAGAAAAGTAATTTCAACATACTGTTTTCCCATCCTCTTCAGATTGCTATCAGGGCATACTTCCTTAAACTTTATGGACTCAAACTGTCTGAAAGACCAAGCTTGAAAACTGAAATGTCTCTGAAACCACGTATAAAATCTAGAAAAAGAGGTGGCAGGTAGATAAGCCTTTAAAGCTAATTTGTTTGTCTGGCAGAAGTAAAATAGAGGTTTCATTTCCTTTTTTTAATCACTCCCATCAATTTCAATAACATAAGAGAAATTCTGCAATGTTTTTAGAGACTGTTTTTGAAATGTCTAAGTTATTTATACACTTGGAAGACAAATTTCTTTTCATATGAGTACAATGGTATAAAAGCGTTTGCTTACAGAAGTCAAATGACAGTTTATTTGAACTGAGCATTATGAAGCTAACCCTGTAACAACATAGAGTAACAATGTTGTTTAGACTCCTGAAGTGATATTAGATGCTAAATAGATTTTACACTTCTACATACTTTTGAATTTCTGAGTGGTGGGCCTGTGAATGAAAATAATACAATTTTGTCTCATAAACTCTAGAGAAAATTAATTTAAAAAGAAAATTATTTAAAATTATGAAATAACAACTGCAATTTAGAACACATTTTGTTACAACAGATATGCAAACAGATCACCTTTAGAATATACCAGAATACTTCCTGCAGTAGTACTACATGGAATTTCAAAAACATCGTTATTTTGTTTCTTCCCAGGCAGAATCTATGTGAAATACCAAAATGATTTTAAGCCATTCTAGTAAGATACCAACCCTCAAAAAAGTCTTTTACCTCCATTAGTTTGATTTGTCTTGCCCGATCATCTTTTAAGTGATTTTTGGCTTCCAATTCATACTCCAAACCTTTCACAGTCTGTTCTAGCAGCTGAGTTTTTGTTATTGCCTCATCCTGAGCTCTCTGATGGTCCCTCAAGTTTTCTTCCATGAGACGCATCTGAAATAATAAGGTTATGTAATACACTTCATACTGAACTTTCTATAAATAAATGATGTCAGTAAAGAGGACTGACTACAAATATGAGAGATCCCAAAGCATGACAGGAATTGCATGAAGTTATAAGCTTTTGACAGTAATTTTTGTTTTATCCACAAGATGGCACCAAGAAAATAAACTTGGATTAAATATCAGCACTAGAGAGATGCTTCACACTATAGGTTTTACAGTGACAATTATACATAGTGGGGTTTTAAAAACTTATTTCTTTTTACCTAGTTAGAGTAAGCCAAAATTTTTACAGTTTTCTAAGTGGTTATGTCTTTGAAACTTTTGCAATATTATTCCTTTCCTTTTCAGACTACCAATACTTCAGCTTTTAAATAGTTATGTAATTTATATGTCTGAGGCACTTCAATGACAGTATTTTACCAGTGACATAATTGCTAACATTATATACATATATGTGTGTATTAGTATAACTTTCAGATACAGTAGGGCTATCTCTGTACTCAATAGAATGATCAAAAACCTTCACAGTACTTAAAAAAAATGTAAGCAGTAAGTGGGGTTTTAGGTGAAACGGTGATCATTCCTTATATTTGGTAACTTAACTTTTGACATGTATATAATATATGATGAGAGTTTTTTTCTTCAGCATACAGTCTTCCATAGTATTCCTCTTTAGTCAAGTGCTATTTTAGTAATGAAGCTAATTCTGTGAATTAGTGACTGTTTAGAGAGTTTGTTACCTACTGCTAAGTCCTGATAACAAAATGTTGGACACCTGCATGACCTGGTGAACAGCTAGTTAAGCTCAGAGATCTGTATATTAATAGTGTTGCATATGCATTTAACATTTCAGAATGACATTGGATTGACAACATTCAAGATATTTTATGTATCCATAGAGAACTTACAAGAGACACAGCAATGAAGAACTCCCATACTGCCTTGCAAGACTGTTTCATAATTTTTCTGCTAGAACAAGAAGATACTCATGTTGCCATGATCATTACAATCCTTGGCTTTTGATGAGACTCTTAAAAAAGAATGTTTTGTGCAGTATGACACCTACCCAAGAGGATTTTGACAGACAACAGACTCTTTCATGTTGAATGGAAGGACTATCTATTTGTACTTCTTGTTAAACACAAAAGAGGAAAAGATAACAAAGACTTTCAATTCTCCTGGATATTTAGTCTCTTTAGAGTCTGCTGCTTAACCTGCCTATGGTGTATTTTCAGATTTTGTTTCCTCTTTTGCAGCTAGCTGTCATACTACATTTTTAAGGCCCCAGGATTTTAAATATTGCTCCACAGAGATGCAGAATTCCACAACCAGTAGTATTTTGTCCTTTATATAGTGTTTGCGTTATCTTTTTGACAAATAATGAAGGTTTATTTTGTTCTGAAATTTTTTCTTTGTTTTGTAGCTGTTAAGAGATAACACCAGAAGTATTTTTATAATAATTGTAAACACACTATGTATAGATATTTACATACACAAATACATATCTTTTATTTAAGCTGTCTGTTCTCATTTATTCAACTTAAGAGCCATGTTCTCAATACCCCAGTTGTATCTTTCACATTTGATTGTGAGTCTCTATCCCTTTACAAAGGGCTCTCCATTCCTGAATGGAATATAGAAGGAAGACAAAATTATAGGAACTATACTTCCTTCTATTGCTGTTCTTTTAAATTGCATTTAAAACAAATTTGTTAAGGAGAGAAGACAACATAAGAGAAATTCTGAACTAGAAAAATTGAACTATTAAAATATTCTGCATACTGTGATCAGTGTATTCTCATAGCTTGTAGCTTTTCCAATTGCAGAACAAGTTCTATGCAGATCTTTAAAAGACGGGATTGCCTTTATGGCAAAATTTACATGCTAAGAGGCAGACACATCAAGACTGTGGTTGATTCTTCATTGCACAGACACCTTTGTAATTTAAATCTGCAGCTTGGCTCATACGAAGGAAGAGAAGAATATATGTCAACTCCTTTAGAGCCAGAATTTGGTTTTGTTTGTTTGCTTGTGTTTTCTAAATAACTGCTATGGGTTTTTTTCATAATCTGGTAATAATTCCACATTCTCAATTCCCTCAGTAGCAGGCATTAAAAGAGCAGCAGATCATCAGTGGAATCCTTGTCATATCTTTTAAGATAAATGTAATGCTTGACAAATTCATGTATTTGTCATAAACAGGAAACCCCATTTCCCTGGCAGAAGTAACACGCTGATCATCATCGTGAAGAATGAAACTCAAAAGTATGCTGATTGAGATCAGACTCTCATGATGAAGTACAGAAAAGTGTGATAGCAAACATTCATTGTCTTGAAAACTATTTGAGCTGGATTCTAGGTCAAAGGTCAGAATTTGTCACTGAGTTTATGAGTCATTACCTCATCTTGCATTCTCATGGTTGTCAGGCGTGATTTTTCTACCTCAAGGTTTTTCTCTTTTAATTGCCTCTGCACATCTGCAAATTCCCTGCGATTTTTCTCCTTGTATTCATCAAGCTGGTTCTGAAGCTCCAGAGTTGATGTTCTTGAGACCTCTGCCATTTCAGACATCTGGGAAAAAAGTATTATAATTTTTCTCCTAAAATAGTGCTATAAAAGGTTCTATCACGCTTAATACACAAAAGTTTTTTTCTCCAAGTTCAATATTCATGTCAGTATTTTCAAATGAAAAATTTATCAAATGTGTTCCCAAACAAATGAGTTTCTATGCAGAAGTGCAGAGACATAACACACTAAGGTTATTTTCTAACAGTATGCTGGCAAGACTATTCTCTTTTTGTCTGTCAGCAGTTCTTCCAGCTGACTGATGTAACAAACAGTTAAGTCACACTTCAGTATACTGATATTAAGTTGTACAGTTTACACACAGATAGCAAAATAAACTTAATGCAGTAGCATTTTGAGAATTAGCTGTAAAACTCGGAAATACAGCTCTAGCATACATTAGAACTGAACTCAAATCTGGGATCTTGTTTAAACAAAACAGAACTGTTTTACAACAGTATTTTAAGATAGCAGTGTTGGAGCCCTGTGAGCTTCTATTGACAATCTCTAGGTTAAAGAGACTAATAGTAAAGTTTGCATTTCACTTTCTTTTACAAATTTAAAAAAAAATCCTTTACAATTTGGCAGCTCATTTGCTTCTGCGTGTTTGATATTTAGATTACTGCAGCCTCTTTGGAGTGAATTCATACCTCCTCCTGCAACTTTTCAACAGTCTTGTTCAGTTGCCATCTTTCATTCTCCATTTCATTCTTTATCTGCTTTAACTGTTCCTTCTGGTGAGTTTCATCTTTTAACTGCTGAGTTAGCTGTTGCCGTTCCTGTGAAATACAACGGATGTTCTCCTATAGTAGATTAAAAAATATATATAATGAAATGTAGACCCTTTTTTCTAATGCCTTAAAGGAATGCTATAGAACACACACTATGCAGCAGTAATACCACTAGCTATTGCAACATTAAGATAAACTTAAATAAATAAAAAAAGTTCATGGAGTCACAGTCTGCTAGCCCATATAGGACAAATATTTTAGCAATGCAGTGCTTTATCCTTCCTATAAATTCCTAAAACACTGTTGCAACATTTGTAGGACCAAACGTAGACCCTTTTCATGATTCTGTTAGATGCAAAGCACCCGTTCCTCTGCAGTTGCACACATCAGCAAATCCTACCTCCTGCACAAAGTTCAATATCCATTTCAGGTTTTGCGTTTTCCTATATGGTGCCTTTAATACTCCCTTCAAAGTTTTCTCAACAGCAGCCATTTTTCCTAGGTGTGAGAAAACCAAACCAAACAAACTAAAAAACCCACCACAAATCTGCTCCTACAATGAGTGAGAAATAACTGGTGGGGATTTTTTTTCCCTGTTGCTTCTGTAGTGCCCAGAAGCCTTAAGCAAGATGATGTCTCATTGTGACAGATGCTGTGCAAACAGAACTTTGCAGCTTCTAGCACAAAAATCTCCTTCCTGAAGGAACTTTTGCCATTAATGTTCAAACCAGACCTTCATTATCTGGACTAAATTTTGAGTAAACAGCAGAGCTATGCTGTCTGCTCATCTACCAGGAGCTCCAACTGTTTCTGCTATCACATTTAGGATGTTTAAGAACTTACCACCCTCCAACTTCTAAATACCATCCATCAGCAGAATAACTGACTGTCAGTAGTTCATTTCAATAGAAAAAAAGCAGGTTATCTTCCATCTGCATGTTTGGACTCTTACCTCTTCCTTCTCCCTCCATAATAAAATACCTTAATGGTCCTACTCTAAATAGACTCTACAAGACTAGAAAAAAGGTTTGTTTATGAAGTCTGAGAGGCACCATTAAATTGATTGAAACCAGATTATGAACAGTTAATTTTTTTCCAACAGAAAAATGTAAATAATTAAAATGACCATAAATTGTAAAAAGCATTCCAAAACATTGCTTTACATTTTAATACTGGAAATACAAAGTTCTGTTGAATATCTGATACCTGTGATTCTTACTTTATTACACTTTAAAAAACTTTAAATGTGAAAACACAGTAGTATTTCTGTAGGCAATATGAATCAGATTATCGAAAAATAATTGTTCTGTTACAAGAGAAAAGAAAAAACATGGACAAAAGTTATAAAGTTCTTTAGATTTGTTGTCTCACTTACTTATGTTCCTGCATAATTCATCAACAAAAGACATCTCTTATACAAACAGGAGTTATGATGGTTGCCTAAGAAGCATATACCTAACCCTAACACATGCTGGGGGCTAACAGATGTTTTTCGGCAAAGTCTACTTCTACACCAGAACTGGTTTAGCTGATACCGAAAGATTTTAAGGACCTTTGAAAAGGTTCAACTTTAGCACCTCAGTTCTAAAAGCTGCTGAAGTCCTGGGACCCTGATAATGTGCCATATTTGAATAGGTTATAAAAACCTCATATGTGTCCCTCCCCATGAGCCTTTCACAGATCATTTAACTTTACTGTTTGTTTACACATCCTTGAGAAACAAACTGTGCAGACACAGATCAGTGAAAAACATTGTGGCAGAATAAAGGAGCCAGCAGGATGCTGTTTTGCATTTCCGGTGTGCTGAAAAGTAAACATCAGAGCAAATCTGCTCACTAATATGAGAAGAAATTTAATCTACTAACTAGGGTAATTGCCAAAGTAATAATAGATATGAATAATTATAATATTTAAAGAAAATACTAGGGGGTTTGATGCAAACAGTGGACCACCTCAATTTTCATCAAGTCATGCTGACTTTTGCCTGATTGTCAGATATATGTAGCAGACTGGGATACCTGAGAGTGCAATTTAGCTTTTTCTCCTTTGAGTTATATTCTGGCATCCTGAAAAGAAAAGATCTGTACTTTTTATATATTGCATCTTCCCATTTTCATCAATATATTTTTACTGTTTGTTACTAAGAAGGATTATAAAACAAATACTAAGTACATTACTAAAAATTAGAAAGCATTGTGAAGTTGTAATCATAATTATTTTACTAGAAAATGAAATTCCTAAAAACTGACCTGTTTCAAAGAGAAATTTCAGGTTTGCTGAATTTGTTCTTGGTTATTTCAGCAACAGACTGGCAGTGACAATGCTTCAGACTATCATGGGAACTGAAGTTCAGGTGCTTCATGCTCTTAGTCCCCCATATCTCTTAAAATTTCTCACGCTCAAGTCCCTCTTGTGCTGTATCAGTATCTGTTGAGCCATCTGATGTGCTATGATAATCACAGGACTAAGCATTTCCTGCACCCAGTAAAGATCCTATCACTTTCCAGCCTCCCCTTTTGGTAGATCACATTTATTAGAGGCTGAAGAAAGCAAAGGCTCTCTGGGTACATATATAGTACAAGACTGAAAAAAAAAATTACAGCAATGTTTCTTACCAAATCAAGAAGTTTTTAATGCACAATTAGATGATTCACATGCACAGCTATTCTCTTTTGAAAAGTGTGTAATAGCTGATTGTCCTCTGGGCTTGATGAATTCTACTTGCCTGGAAATGCTGGTTTTCTTACCCCACCATCCTGCATGTTTTTCTTCTCAAAATCCACTTAATAGTTGTCCATATTACGATCTGTATTATTTAGCTAGTAACTATGCCATAGAATCATGTATTCTTCAAACAGTGAAACTACCACTAAAGTATAATAAGGCCCTTGTTGTTTTGCTAAAACACTGCCATCAGGAAACTTGATAGCATAGGTATAGGTAAAAATATTCCTCATGAAAACTGAACATCACAACAGAAACTATCTTCATTTTAATAAAACCTCTCAACACTAATCATTTACCTTGGGCAGCACAAATTAGGATATGCTATTTCCCTTTTCTAGATTAGCTGGTAAAAGAGGAAAATACTGATAAAAATTAGCATGCCTAGCTTAACGTTAATATTTGAGATAGACTAATATATGATGCTAGAAACAACTTCCATTTATATCACTTTTCTTAACTCAGGTATCAGAAATGTGATGAAACAGGAATGTTGCTACCAACTATCCAAACATTGCAGTTTCCTCAGTGTAGCCTTTCAATACACTGTACTGACATTCAATATTTGAAATTTTGGATGTCCTATACGAGAGCTTCAATAGTCAGCTGAAGTATAACCTCTAATTTGAGTCCCCTTCACATACAAAAACCCTTGAGTACTTGCTACTGGAATTGGTTGGCCTGTCAGTTACAGTGTAAGCGCAAGTCAAGCAGTTTGTCAGTTGCCAATTGAAAGCCAGTCTGTAGTGGCAATTAATTACTTTGTGAAGAAGCTTAAGTGTTATTTCAGCACAGTAAAGCTAACTCTACAGCAGCATTTCTCAGTTTCAGGTTGGTGGACAGACAGTGGTCCAGAAGACAGAGAGACATAAAATAACAATGGAACACATACACATTTCCACATATCCAGAGAAGAAAACAAAATGTGGGAAAACAAAAGTAGTAACTCATTTTCATAGTAACCTGTAAGATTATTGAAATACTTCCTTATTTTTCCAAACATTAGTTGAAGTTTCTCTTTACAAAACTAATAATTCATTTCAACTGGTAACTGAAAATGAAGAATGCATTTCATTTCACAGTGCTCTGCAACACTAATTCTATGTGCCTACCTTTATTTGCCACAATGAAAAGTTTCATATTTTTCCACGCATGGAAAGAATCCTGTATTCTGATTGCTTAATTTAAAAAGTACAGAATACTTGGCACTGCCATTCATAATGTTGGTATAATTGATATTTTAAAATATATTGCAGTACCATATGTGCTATGGTTAAGGTACATAATAATTATATTAAACTATTTCCTTTCCCAAGAGAGTTCTCAAGAAACTCCCAAAAGTCTTCTCAAATTTACAAAAATGCTAAGATGTATTTCATTTCTTGAAACAGTGGACTACATAGAGGAGGTTACCCTAAAACACAGGTTATAACACAGCTTGAGACACGACAAAAAATGCTACTTGCTTGACCATCCATAAAGAAAATTTCAATATACACTGAGGTTGATCTTAGTCAAAAGCATTAAAACAAATTGTCTAAAATAATTAAGTGTATTCCAGCTTTAACTTTTCTGAGAAGAAATTTGGGATAGGAGGATTTGGCTATGTTTACAGTAGCTGTTACATTTCTATTCATATTGTCATTGTCTTTCTTATGCTAGTCTATCATTAAAAGTAATTTGTATTATGCAAAAAGCAAGATGGGCCAGTCAGGAGTCAAGTTTCCACTGTGATAAGCACTATTACTGTGCCAAAGTTTGTTTTCTAAATTGCCAAAGGTAACGCAAGGCCAAATCAGCCTACTGCACAACAGTATTCACTAAAACAAGCAAAAAATCTAAAGACAAAAAGGCTGAATTTTTCTAAACAAAATGGACCGCTGATTATATCCTGAAGTCCGTTAGTGCTCATATCTGCTGGACAAGAGTGTAGAATCAGAAAGAGGATTAAATTTAGTGTGCCAGAAATTACACATAAATTGTGAATAAAATGACAAGACAGACTCTTCCATCACCTTTCCCAGATTTCTTCAATTTGGAAAGCAGCCTGCAGGCAGCATTACTTGGCATGATGCCCTGAAGGATGTGTAAACAGAGAAGAAAGAACACACTTTTCAAGCATCTTGACTCAAAGCTAATCAAGATGCAGGAGATGCATATGGTGCATTGATTCGTTTTGTGCAAGAAGATCAAGCCAGATTGTGATTGAAAGGAGTTCTTAGAGAACAGCACTAGATGTAAGCCAGAACAATGGGCCATCTATTGTGATTGTGCTGACTATCAGCAATACATACAAGCAAATTTGGAGAATCAGTGAGGCAGAACAGATAAACAGATTTAAAAAAAAAAGTAAAATAAACCCACAACCAAAAGCCACAGACGAAGCACTCATTGATGTAGTTACAAGGAACATCAGCTTAAAAACATCATTTTGTAGAAACAAAACTTCCTTACCCATAATGTTAAAACCTTGTATTCTCGAACCACATTCCATTTTAAAGATACAGTAGTATTTTCCTGGTTTTGTTATTTTTTTCTTTTTACCATGAGAACGTGCTGGTTAACACAATCCTCCCTTGGTTTATAATCCACTTAGACTTCAGTTCCATTTTCAGATTTGCAGAACAGTAATGTAAAATTTGTGTTGAAGACAACAAGGGAAAACATTTGTCCAATTAAAAAAGGGTCATTAGCAATATACGTGTACCTTAAGGGTCTGACATCTTTGACAGAATCACTTGAAACTTTGCTTCTAGAAGCAAAGCTAAGAGAATTCTAAATTATCTGCTACTGTAGAAATAGATGCTTCTTTGATATGTGTAAAAGGTGAATTACAAAGAGGAAAGATCAGGTTTGCAACTTTTTCAGATACAGAATATGACGTCAATAGGAAGAGTTTTAAGATTTATACACATTCACCTTCTTACCAAATAAATTTGAATTTTCATTCCATCTGAATCATTCCATCTTTACTCATATGAAATATTACCAACATCCCTCTCCATTGCTCTGAATCTCTACATGATCAATTTCTGGGCTAATCTGGGAGAAAGCATATCCTTTCCTGGATAATGAGCAGACTAAGTAACAAGGTGGTAAGACAACAGAGTTTAAGAGGCTGTAAGTCCTAGTGATACATGTTACATTTCTCTGGCTTTGTAATGAAACATACCAGTCCCATGAAACATTTTCAATTAAGACGGCTTCATAAAAATAAAAAGATAAGCCAATTTCCTGATATGTCTACTACCAATATTTTTATTTATATCCAAGCACAGCTTTTTATTCTTTTACATGTAAATACCTACAGACAACCACAGCTGAATGATCAAAATAAATAAATAAATAAACAAACAGATTTATAAAACCTTAGGCAGTTTATTCTGCGATTCATCTCCCTGAAATTTTGCTAGATCCACAAAAGTAAAAAAAAAAATACTTTAGCAAGAAAACCATTTAGACAGATGATGCTCTGTTTGTAGGAAACATTTGAACATTGTAGTGAAGTCTGGACTTTAAAACAAAGTGTACTTCAAAAAGAATGAGATGTTATGCTGCAGAAAGCAATGGTGATTCAGGTAAACAAGCAGGAAATTTAAAATTTAAATTTTCCAAATTGCTCTTGTTCTTACCTGCATATCTTCTAGTTGGCTTTCCAAAGACCTTTTTAACACTCCCAGTTCTTTTGCTTCCTTTTCAGCATGTTTCAAAGCCTCTTCTAATTGTTGCTTCTCTTCCTGCAATGATACAATTTGATACAGTTAGAAATAGTGGCGAGGCCTTTAATCTGACAAGTGAACTGAACTACAAAGTATGTTCACTATGGCCTATCACTGCTCTCCCCAGTTCTAGGCTGTCACTTGCTTTTACACTGGTTTTCACTGGGGAAATCATTCTTATACATGCCAGCAAATCGCATCCTGTTTCTTGACAACCTGCTGGTTTTGCTTAGCCTTCCCAATGACGTTGCCCATCCTCCTCTTTGTCAGTTTTTGTTCTACAATGTATCCCTTGCAAACAAGAAGGATACTACTTAAGGAGCTTTTTTCTTAACTTACCTCGTATCTCTTTACTTTTGCCTTCATTGAATTTTCTTCTCCTTTGATATTATCAATTTGCTTGTGCAGCTCTTCAGTTTTACTCTCTAGCTCATCAACTGTTCTCTTCAACTGTTCATTTTCCTCAGTCAGCTCTTTGACTTGATATTCAATACTACTTCGCACCTCTTGTGCAGCATTTCTTTCACTGGCAAGGACAGCAGCACTCTAGTGAAAACAAATTATGTCACATTTTAAAAAAAATAAAAATAACTGATGCTATTTTCCAACAGAAATTTCATATATATTTAGGATATAGATACACACCTGGATATATACAGGATGTAACATTAAAATGTCAGCAAACAGTTGAACTTAAAGTCTATATGCATTACTAACATGTATTTTTATGATTATTCATATCACTGTGGGAGAACACACAAAAAGCATTTTTTTCCCTCAGGTACACCTAGGTGCTAGCTAAAGTAACATACACCACTTCAACAGTCTCATGCCTACCACTGCAAATCCCATTGTTAGATAATTCCAATTAATCGGGAAAAAAAAACCAACCAGACATCAAAAGCCACATGGATCTTTAAGGAAGAACATACTGATGAAAAATGTCCTCCACAGCAACACAAAATGTAGGCAGTCTTGCCCTGCTGCTTATTCCAAGCACTAACACACAACACTCTACATCCATGCAACTGTTTGTGGGGCTGCAGCGTAAGTCAGCTTGGGGAACAGGATCCACTCTATATATAGATACACCAGTAAATACAGAGAGATTTTGATACTAAAAAAAACCCCAAAATAATAAAAGGCGGGGGAGT
>VZRW01007119.1:815227-848673 GCA_013398125.1 Aegotheles bennettii | reverse complement strand
GGTGGTGAGCAGGGGGAAGGTGTTACTGGAAAAAGGTCCCAATCTGTTTCAAAATACAGCAGACCAAGTGCTGTGCCAGCACTGAAGAGCAAATGGTGAGCAGGCATGAAAAACCAATAAAGACTAGAAGTACCTTACAGTGGTATTGGTGCAGCCCTACCTGAATATCATACAGCCCACACTTGGGGCTGTACTCACTCGGTAGAAGATCTGCTTGGTTTTCACTCCCTGAGGATGGAAGGAGTTTAACTACTGAGTTCCAACTTGTATTCAAAAAGATACACTCCGCATTTTTTCAGAAACTCAAATCAATATACAGCACAAATTCTAATAAACAGACAAATGCTAATAAACTACTCACCACAGTTTATCACATGTGGTGGTAGAATATTTTTTTTTCCTTTTCTTTTGGCAGGGCAACTGGCTGCAGCATGTAACTTTTCAGAGCTAATCATCACTTAAGTCTCACCACTTACCCTTTCAAAAACACCCTACCATCTACTGTGGAAACCTTCAGTGGAAGTACATGTGTCTATATAGTTACACTATCTATACTGTTATACTACAACACAGACCAGGTATGTACTTGTAAACATTTAATTCTGTGGAGTAAAGAGCTGGAAGGATTTAATCTTTGCCCTTCATTGACTTGTCAGTGAGAATCCCCTCCAAAGAACATAAAAGAATCTGAGATTAATTAGTGGTTCTTGCTCTTGAGCATTCAGGGTCTGATACAAAGCAATATTCTGTACAAAGATCTGGTTCTTATGTACAGGCCCACTGCCTTCTACATTAAGACCTTAAACAACAGGAAGAACACCAGAACAGACATATGAGTCAATCTAGACCAGTATTACCTCCAGTGGCCATAGCTGATGTTCACGGACAAAAACAGGAAGAACTACAGGGCGAGCCCTTCCCCTTTACACACTCCCAACTCTCACTGTTTTTCCTCCATGAATGTATCATTCATTAATTTCTCTAATCCTTTTGAATCCATTTATATCTTTGGCCTCTACATTATCTGGTGACAATAGGTAATTACACATTAATTACTGAAGCATAACATTTTTGCATGTGAAATTGTGTTTATCTGGGTGAAAACAAACAAAAAAATCCTACAGAGTAGTCTGGTAAGACTCTATTTTGTTAAATATTTTATGAAAGCATTAAAATCACTTTTCAGTTACACTACTTCTGATTGTACCTCCCGATTTTCCCCTCCCCAGCCCCCAAAAGGAATAAGCAAAGTTATATAAAAGGGTGTTTACAAAATGTGCCCTCACTAGATTGTTTTCTAGCAAGCAACAGCTTTAAAATCATGCAAATTAGTTTGACAAAGCAGTAACTCATAAAACACTGAGACTGTCTACAGGGTCAACAAACTTATTATATAAAAACTGGCAGCATAAGCAGGCTGACAAGTTCTGGTCTTTTGAAAATACTGAAAAAACTTGTTCTTCTAAGTATATGAATAGTTAAAAGCTCTGAAATAAATCTCTGCTGATGTTTTAAGTTCTCACTTACTGAAATTTCAATATATTCCTTTTTCGCTTTTTTGCTTTTTGCATAAAGCAAAGTTTCACTAATTAGCAAGCACTCCACCAGCAGCTCCTTTTTGTCTCATTTCCCCTTTCTGGAGCTGAGTGAAAGCAGCTGAGGCATGCTGGGGAGTTCAGGGAAAGGAATGTTGATTTGTCTGTTCTTTTTCATCCAACCGCCTACACAGGGCTGCACAGTATGAGAGGACTGCAGCAGAGCCACACTGTACCTGAAGATTCCACTATCTCATCTACCATGGCTTGCTCCACTTTACTAACACAGGAAGCATTATTCAATAAGTACACACACACAAAAAAGCAAACAACTGAACAAAACCCCCAGATCTACATACATAAATATATATATACATATATGTATATGTATTTAACCTAACAGGTTCAAAATTAAGTTCAGCATGTGCTGATGCAGTCATATCTAGAGATCTGCTCCAGCCTGCCTTTTGTTTTCTGTATGTTTGGATCCTGTTCCAGCCACTAAAAAATTAAACGAAACTGGTATTCTCCCTCCTTTTTCACTATGTATTTCACTAAGTTAGCAAGATGCTAGGTGAATGTATATAAAAGGTAGAGAAGTATAAAGTGCAAGTTGCAAGTATTATCTTTATTAACCTAATTTAAAATCTTGGACATAAATTGGACATATAAGCAAAATCTGCCTAAAGTTCCAGCTGCCTAAGTGACCCACACTTGACCAGCAGATCTCCACAGGTCTCTAAGAACTTTGGCACCATTACAAGGGTTGCACCTTCATATGAATTAACTGTTCCCAAACGAATTTTCTAACATGTTAAGTATGAAATTCCTTTCTTTCACCTGGAAGGGGTATGTCTTAAAAAATACCAATATATACACACACACTTTTTCAAGATAGTAGGAAAACTCTCTTAGTATATACAGAGTGCTTTTCTGTATTGTTGTTGGAGCATGGGCACTTTTCTTACATATCTTCTGTGGAGAGTAGGAGGAATTTTCTTCACAATGCACATTTCACTGAACACTATTGTTTAAACATCTTTTCAACTTGTTTCAAATAAGACTGAAAAGAAACACAGGAGTATCTGTCCTACTGGTTTACCTTACACAATTGTACAATATACATAAGGCATGGAAGATCACCTTCAGGACACAATACATGAGCATCTTCAAATTGATAGTGGGATTTAAAGGAAGTCAAACTACACAAATACAATTTAGATGTTCCCTGAGTAGAAAATGCACACATAATATCACTTCTCCAAAAGAGTCAAGTTACACAGCTGGGTTTAGATAAAAAAAAAAAGCCTATATACTTTTATCCCCAGTGTAAAGAGAATTGCACATGGACATCTTCACTGGCATAAATGAAGCTTCTGTATTAAAATAGCTTTTGACAATACACGTCACATCCTGTAGGATATTGTCACAGAAAGTTAGGGTATCAAAAAACTCCATGCCTCTTCCCTTCTCCTATTCTCCACTGTTAAGTCTTATCTGGCAACTGTTAAGTCCATTGTTAAGTCTTATCATGTCACCTCCTACTTCCCCTCCAGGTCTTCTCTTGGAAAGACAGGTGAACATGATAGAAAAGAGCCCAGGTATCACTAGAAAGGATATGCAAAGGAAACAAGCACTGAAATATAGTTCTGACAGACCTTGTATCAACACCAGTAGGGGAGCACCCGGTGGAGTATCCCTATCCATATATTGAACAGTTGCCTAAGGTTCAGGCCAGTAGCTATCAAATCATACATGGACACCTTGTTTCAAATAATAGATTGTTTGACTTGGCATTGACTTGACATTCTTTGACTATGGAACCCTACCACACAAGCAGCGTACTCAACCTGCCCCAAGAAACTAGAAGGCAATATTGCTCATGCAGAGACTATACATTAAATTTACCACTATGTCACTAGACACAGCCCACCATATTCTGCATAAAATTCCATTAATAAAACATGCTGGTAGGAGATATGAAAACCACTGCACTGAAATTACAGAGAAATTATTATGTATGTTGATAAATTTTGAATGCCAGTGATTGTACTTCATAGGCTAAAACTGAAAGTGGCAACAGCAGAGACAGTTTAAACTGTACAACAGATGGTATTTGCCATCAGCCAGTGGTAATTCTACCTATTCTCTTTGGTTTTGTCTACATGAACAAGAAGGCACAGATTTCATTTAAAATTCAGTGACTGGCTCACACATTCAAAAAATGAGTTGAAAGCTGTTTGCAAAAGTATTGAATTAGAGTGGGTTAGTGTGATGAGGATGAAAGCAAAAGGATAACTGAATACTATAGGGCCAGTAAGTACAAATGAGGAAAAAAGCCAGACAGAGAGAACTCACATGTGGCTCCATATCCTTCAGTCCACACATGACTTCTTATGCAACGGTGCCGCACATAAACAGCATTGAGTTAACAAAAGGTCCTTAAGTCTTAGTGACACTACATCACTTAACTCCTGTTGGTACTCATTCATACATCCTTTACATTGCTACACTTAATATTTGGGGATGCTGGTAAAGTTTTGGCAATGATTTTAACAAAGTGTATATAAATTTAATCCATGGTAACAGAACTGGGTAAAGGTCACAAAGTAATGACTTAAGTTGAATATGAAACATTAGCAAATATGTTTTAATATAACATGATCTTTAGTTCACAGAATTGTGGACCAACTTCAGAGAGCTGAAATGAGATTATATACATAAACACATACAGAGCACATAACGGACGAAACTGGTTAAACAAGATTCTTGAAGACAAAAATTGAAATGAAATACTGTATATTCAGATATATTTGCCATACAAAAACCCAAACCAAGCCAAACAAACAAAATAACCTAACCCCCTTGAGGGGATAGGGGGGGAATTGTATCAAGCATTGACATGGGCTCCTTGGACCTTAAAATTAACAAACCTCAATTACAAGATTGAAGTTTCTTCCCTATGATATATAAGCCATGCTTATTTCTTTTTAGTCCCACTTGCTAGTTGTGGCAGTATGTTTTAGTAAACCAAGTTTTTACTATACTATATTATGCAATTATATTTCTGTAAGGTAAAACCCTATTGCATTTTCCTTGTTATGTTTGTTTGCCAGCATTTGCTTTGTCTTTCCTTTCAATCTGTTCATCCTCAATCTGTCTTTCAGAGCATTCAGTGCCTTGTATTCCCTACATTTAACCTGTTTCACATCCAGATTTTGATCTTGTCAGTCTCTGAAGGAATAATACCTTTCTCTTAATACCCATATCCTTGCAGACTTCTTAAACACACTCATACCTTCTTCACATTTATTATATTTGAATACATGAAATATTACACTTCCTGAAATTTTATGTTTAAACTCATGATTTAAGACTGAGCAAACCTTATCAGCAGACTGAAGCTACAGAGATTAGGTAAAAGAAGCTGAAAATGGGTTGCAAATTTCTGAAAAAAGAAAAGGAAGCCTATCTAGAAGAAAAAAAACATAGCTGTAGTGATGAAGTCTCACAATACAAAGTCCTCTGTGACTGCTTGAAGATAAGCTTCTGCATTCTGACATTGTCATTGTACCATATTGTACAGTCAGTAGCTTTACTTACTAGCCCAACAGTGGACTCAAACCACTATGAATAAAACAAGTTATCAAATACTAAAAGAAAGGTCCACTGCAAAAAATCAATTTCTGGCAACAAAAAAAGATCATACATGGAATAAAATAATCTATGGTGGTGAATAACCACTGAACTGTTTTAATAGTTCTCATACATTCTAATTCTGAAGCTTAAAGGATTAGTCAGTCAGCTTGAGAACAAGTCAAGAGTTTACACTGAAAGAGGCTGTTGCTGCAGAAATACAGGAGTGCTGCAGAAATGAGTGAGGCAGTAAGAGAAAGAATAGTTTCACAGCTAACGTGCTCAAGTACAGCCCTAGAGAATGTGGAATCTGTTCTTGTCTCTGCCAAAGAGCTCCTGAGGCAAGCTACTCAACCAAAACTTTCCAGAGGGGATCAACAACTGCATGCCCCTTCATTTCCTTGGTGCTTGATTTGAGACACTAGAGTTTGGTTTCCAAAGTCTTCAAGTACACAGCTGAAACCGAAGTCAGCTTTTTTTTTTTAACTCAGAGCAGATGGATGAGAAGAAAGTGAGAGAATGCATGCACATATATATGTGTACTACTTGATTTGGTATGTACACCTGATTTATAAAGCTTTACCTAGCATAGGTCTGCTTATCTGAGCCCACAGTCACAGCTGCTGGAGTTCACATGCATGCAGCATTTAGTTTTCAGCTTTGAGCCTAAGGAAGTTACTTTCCCTAAGGGAACTTCAGCAGTGAAATTCAATTCTCTCACTTCTCACCCTGCTCTTTTCAGATGTTTTGCCTAACAAGATATTAATCTAATGAAATTTAGCTTTGTATTCTTATATATAGTTGTATGCGTGCCCACAAATATTTTAAGATATAATAAAATTAGTCAAGGCCAAGTTTAAATAAACAATAAATATTGTTCCAATTCCTTTGTTGCAGATAGCTCAGTAGAGCACTATTCTACTCTCAACTTTGGTACAAGCAGTGAACAGATTTAAAGAATCAGAGATGAAGCCGAGTTAGTACAAAAGGCATCAAAATCCTTCCCACCTCTCATTATTGTGTAAACACTAAGAAACTGGATGGAACACACAAACAGGGTCCTTGAGATGCAAATGAAATATTCTATTTCGACCTGAATACAGGAAAAATCATCTTGGATTGGAATGCAGAAAATGTTCTATGGCTCCACACCTTTTTTACCACACCCTCAACACTGGCAAAGACATAAGTGGTTGTGTAACTGATCATTAAAAAAATTGTTTTGGCTGATTTCAGCATTTCAGCTGGTGAAATTCCCCTTTGGCACTGACTGCAGAGTAGGGACCTTTAAAGTCTTTTTACAAAATAGAGAAAGAGCTAAACTGAGGAGAAGCTAAGTATCTCATTCACAGCTTATCAAAATTGTTAAATTTTGGCTAGATTCAACGTTTATAAGGCACAGCTCTGCCAATTTTTCTAAGAACCTTTACATTTCCTTTCAGAATCAAGTTCAACAGCGTAAAACTGAATTCAACCAATTAACTGTTCATTCTTTACCGCACTTGAAGTACAAATATAAAGAATAAATTTCCATTCAAACTGAGCTGAAACACAAACAGAAAATTTTTAAATTGAAGTAACACATTTTCAAATATTCTTTCCATATTCATAGTTATGGAATCAAAGTAAATGACACAATAATCTTCCAAAACCTTCTGAAAAAGAGGGAATGGTGTGGCTACTTGCTTCATTCTGTTCCTGGTGTGGAACACTTAAGGTGTCAAGAAAGATATTGTATGCTGAAACCAACTCTAGTCTCATGGGCCACCTTTTTATGTTGATGCTGGACTAGTCATTTAACTACTTGAATCACATGTAAAAAGTTTCGTGTGGCTTCAGGGATTCAAATCCATCCAGGTTTCTCAGATGATCCTCAGGGGGTAGCAGTGATGGTGATATGAAATCCCTTTCTATTGTCCTTTCCTCTCATTTTTGTATATAAACAAATCAAGTTTAAATAAAACAACGAGACACTGATTTCCCTAACACACAGCTGACTTCCAAAGAAAGAAAAAACAAAACCAACCTACACGCAAACACTGACACCCAAGGGAAAAAGACAAACATAAGGACTGTCAACACAGGAACAGCCCTTTAATTGCAACCCTTATTAGCTCTTCAGTAAAGAGAGCTTCTGAAATTGGTATTATTCAGGTATAGTCATCTAGTTTTTAAAGCTCATAAATGCAAAAAACAGGTCTTTATTTCTGTTTGTAGCTCTGTTTGTAGTTTTAGTATTTTTCCCCACTGTGTACCTTTAGGCAATTCTAACCTCAGACACTATTTCTTTAAGCAGTTGGAAGCCCTGGGATGAATAACAGTAACATTGGATAGCAGATAATAAAATCTCATACCTCTAAAAAAGGAATGTGAAAACTCCTTAAAAACAAACCGGAGTGTTAGACTGCCAGCCTCCCCCTCACCCCTTTCCTCCAAAAGAACCCCCACCAAACTACCTAACAAAAAGCCCCAAGTTTCTGGAAAAGAGACTAAATGGCTAAATTACTTCACTTTCTGCTTTTCTACCTTACACTGATTATATGAATTCTTCCCATCATTACAAAATGTGTCCTATCCTACTTGAACACATGGCTATGCCTTTGAAAGTTAACTATTATTAGTTACCTATTAAAAGAGTCTGTGTTTTTATCTCTTATTTAGGTATGCTGCAACCAACCTCAATTCTCAGCTGTACTTCAAGAGATTATTCAGTAAGCAAGTGCACAAATTTGCAAGCAAGACAAACTATCTTTTCTTCCATTTCAGCTAGAGTCATTCTATAATCTGGGTAAAAATTATTCACTTGTGACAGTTTAGAGACAAGACTTGTTTTCTTGCAAGGCCATTTTCACTGATGTAAATGGTATCATGTCCTTAATATTATTTCCAAAACTATTTAGGTTTTCATTTTTGAGATGTAATGACAGATTTTTTCCAAATATAGGCATGACCTAAAATTTACAGTTATAAAATCCAGAGCCAGGTAAGTATTAACCTCTCAACCAGTAGCTGTATCGATGTCATATTATCCTCCTAGCTATGTACCATGACATACTCAGACTGGCTTATACTAACAGCTTTTTCAAGGTCAGAAGTTGTTGCAAAGACTACAGTAAAATATTAACTAGTTCTGTGTTCAGATTGTACCCAACTGAATGGACTTACACAGTTGAACGCTTCACACACAGACACAAATATATGCTTTCACAGGACAAACCACCTGTATGTACATATACTGTCTTCTGCTGATAAGGATTAGAGATCCTCCTGATGGTATTAAAGAAGTGCCTGACTGCACAGGCTCTTGCCAACTTTCAGAAACAAAAAACCCCCACAAACAAACAATGCCCCCTTCCAACCCAGACTAACTGAAGTAGTCTTGGCTGAGTAAGGTTCACAATGGTGAAGTGACCATTACAGATAGACACATTTTTTTTGGCTTTTTTTTAGACGTGGTCCAGGCCAGATGAAATAGAACTCTACAGGACAGTTTTGATCTGAGCCTTTCTTGACTCTACATATGGTATAAAACCCACTCAGTTGTAGTTCATAGTACTGCCTGCAGCAAAACAAACACAGGTCCTCACCAAATAAATGGAGGAGTAAATTGCATGGAAATGAAAGACCAGAGGAGCTGGAACTGAAAAAGCTTGCTTTAGCACCAAAGACAAAGTCACCAAGTTAGACCTTCAGTGTGTTTTACAGGCATGTTTATTATTCTTGTTGACAACACAGCTAATATTCCATAATTTGTTTGGTATTCCATTTAATGGGTACCTAAAAGCATGTATGGTGCTATTACCAAACAACTTCCTTTCCATGCACAGAATAGACACTTACATAGAAACAAACCAAATCCGTCTCCTAGATTTTCCATATACAGTTCTAAAATACATGTTTCCAATAACAGTGTCTATTTAAGGAGTGCCTGCAGCCTTGCTTCCACCATTATACTTCTGTCTGTGCACCCTCCCTCTCTTTCCCCAACTCCATCTGCATTCTTAGGACCACACTGAAAATCAATCAAAAAAGTAACAGGCTTTTAGAGGTCTGGTAAAGGAGAGAAGAAAATGAAAGGGGGAGAGGGGACGACACAGGTCACGAAAGAGGAAACATTGACTTGGATTAGTCACTCCACTATTCTTTGTATATAGTTTAGATCAGTTACCAACCAGCTTCTACCTTTGCACTAAAAAAAAAAAGTGTTATTTCAACATGGCAAAGGCTGCCTGAGGCAAGCAGAGGAAAGAAAAAACCCACCAGTGGCATTTGAAATCCTAGTCCATCTTCTCTAAATCTTTTCCAGTTGTTGTGTATCTTGTTTGAGGTGAACAGACTAGACTCAGACACAGCATTCGGGATGCAGATTCAGATGAATTGTACATGAACGTGTACAAGGGCATAATGATGTTCTTATGCGCAAGTAATTCCTATCACATAATTTGTTTCTTTTACTGCTATCAAGATGATGGTTTAATAAAGCTATTTAGTATAACCAAGATTTCACCTTAGAGCAGCACAAGCTAGTTGGAATCTTATTGTTTTTTTCCATAAATATAATTTTACAGTTACATACCTTAAATTTGTCTATCACTTTATGTAGCAAAGTGTCTCTGCAATGCGCCACAATTAGTATCATTCACAATGCTTAAGCTAGTTTTTGTTAAGCTTCTGCTCTATGTGGAAGATTTTTATTAGCTTTGAAGAAGAAATATATTATCAGGCTAGGTAGAAAAGATTTAATATTCATTTTCATTGAAAGCTGTGCTAGATTCACCTAAATTCACAATCACTTCATACAGGTGGGGAAAAAAGAAAAGTAAAACCAAAGCTGCTTCTCATCAACAATAGTAAAAATTTTGTGTTATTATTTTACTTCAAAGGAGCACACTTTTAGTTCATAACACATGCAAAAGACCACTCTTTTGCTGCTCCTACCACTTAGTCTGGTAACATTCCTGCTTCTCTTTAACCATACCACATGTCTTAAGAGATACAAGTCAGTTAAAGCTCATATGAGCACCAGCTTCATTGTATTCTTAAACGTGTTGATGAATCAGCTACACTCTGAGTGTCTGTTTTATCATTTTAAGGACAAGGTCAGAAGTATGATAAACCATGAATATATCAGTCAAGGTCAGGCTTAGATAAGCCTCTTCATAATGTGATGGTTACAAATTTTTTCTAACAACATAATTCGTGCAGACTGCTTCTCAAAACAGACATAAATCTGAGAATGCTGTGCATTTTGCAACTTCACTCCTGAGCTGGCACAATTTCAGTGGAATCAGAACAGTGCTAGCTGCAATCTCCTACAATCTCTTAGCTACTGTGTTACATTCCAAAAGCTATTTCCAAATTTTACTGAAATAGTGGCACTTTATCTACAGTGACAGAGCACTAATGGTTAAGTAGTACAATTCTGGTCTGTTGTGTTATAGGGCCAAATTAAATAATATAAACCTTTGTACTACATTAAAAACCCCGAAAGGTTTCACAGTCAGTTCTGCTCTATCATTTGCAGGTATGGAGAGATCTACTTTTTATTAGAAACACATTAATTTTTTTTATTTATAATGAAATTAAAAGCAATTATTATTCCATAAAGGTATATTATGGAAGAGTAAAGCTTTTATTATTGTTAAAGAGAAATAGTCTGGCCTCAGTCTTAATAAACAAGCAATGAAGTTAAAAAAAACTACAGCCATCTCAAGATCACCACAAGCAAAAGACATAACACAAAAATTAACACACAAAAAGGTCAACAGTAGCAAAGAAAATGAATATCTTAATATCTGTGGCTTTATATAAAAAACTCTATTTAAAAAAACAAACAAGCAAACAAAAAAACTCCCCAGCCTACCACAACAGTGAGCATGAGAACAGAATCGCACATGACAAATAACCCCACTCTATTCTCCTATCAGACAACCTTGAGTATGTTTCTAATATGATTTCGAAACAGATCTATGTGGCATTCTAATCACACAGGCTAAAAACACTGTACATTAGTTGCCAACCTATCTGACATCTCCAGCAGTTGAAAAATTGTGTTGATTTAACACTGGCGCAAAAACCGCCTTTCTGCAAAAATTTCCTTTTCAGCTTAACACATATCACAAAACACTTTTATTCAGTGTACCAATTTGGATGATACAGAACCAGAGAAGAACTAACAACCTTGTACATAGAGACTCTGATACACCCTGATCTAACAAACCTCAGTATCCATGTTTTCTGCATGACAAACCACTATTACAGCATTTACACACCTGTTTTCCTCATTAAATACAACAGAATGGTCCTTTCCACTAATCTTTAATGTAAATTTCTTGTATCCCACCATCCAATATAAATCTTTTGATCTTGCAATTATATTAAAAAAAAATTACAGGTCAAGTAGCTTCAATTGTATAAAACACGATTTTCACACGTACTGTTGGGTATTCCAGATTAATTATTAAATCAAAAATTAACACCGTGTATAAGATCACAGCATATCACTCATCTAGCTCCCTGCAGAGAATGGTTATACTTTCGTGATAGTTGATATATCAAACTCAACAACTAATCTCAGCCACCAATGCTGATAATGCTGGGCTTCAAAAAAATCATTAAGGATACTAGTATGAGTGAGATAAAAAAAAAAGCTACCTTCCAATTAAGCACGATACAAGTTTTACTTAAAAACAACAGAAAACACTTGAAGATTTTTGGAATCGAAAAATCAGAACTGGTGCTTAGAGTAACATTAATGAATTAAATTTCACTTTTGAACATCTTATTAAATTTACTATAGATAGACTATGTAATGCAAGTAAATAAATGCTATTTATAAATATCTCTAAGCCACAGCAACCCAGTTATAGAGCCATTTCCCAGACTGCGTTATTGTTATGCCAAACAGAACACTCTTTCATTTCTTGTCAGTTGTAATTACAGTTCCATAATTGAAATACAGTAAATTACCATGCAGTAACTTTGAAAGATGGTTCACTGAGGTTAAGCTGTCACTACAATTACTGTATAATTAAAAAATGATAATTTAAATGTTCTATTTTTCTCTCAAAGAGAAAAACTAATTCAGTTCAATCAGCTCAGATGAGTCAAATATCTTCACGATGACGTAAACAAAGAAAAACAACACATTTAAGCAAAGCCAATCAATCTCAAAAGTCCCAGGCTGCATAAACGAAGTACTGTATATAAACTTTTCTAATCACCAAAGAAAACTGTACATTTAAAAACAATCCTTTAAATGAATACTCTTTATCAGAATTCAGTCATGTATCCAGCTTCTTCCATATATGCTCCTATTTTGCTCATAAACCATATAAAGCTTTGAAAACTCTTTTCAAGTTTCAAGCTTAATTTTATTTCAGTTTTTAGCCATGACCAGTAGGATAACTGCAGCCCACCTAACACCAATGAGGTGTAGGTAAAAATACAAATTAGCATGGACTTTTGTAGTCATAAAACTGGGCCTACAATTTTGAGTTACACTGGTCAAGCACTTTTTGCCTGTAGAAATTTTCTCAAATATTTTACAGAAATATGATGAGAGAAGGGGATATGGAAAAGAGACAAATAACTGTAATTGTAAAAATAATGCTCACAATTTTATGAGAACTGTTTCCTTACAAAAAAATATTTCAATAAATTCCTAGCTGCTCTCTCTGCAAAGATAGCTTCACAAAGGACATCTTTGGGAAAACAGTAACAGATATGCACATCTGAAAACCATTCCTATTCTCCTCCTCACAGACTTTCTGCTGGAAGAGGCAATTCCTTCAGTTCTGTTTTCTTCCTGTCTGCTTCCAGGCACCCAATCCTTTGTTTCCCTTGTGCTAGCACTCATTTGACCATTCAGTAAACAATATAAACGCAATAAATGAAAAGGACAAAATAAACAAAAAAACCCCCTAGTAGTAAGTAGCTGAATGGACAAAGTGGGGTAATGTAACCAGGGACCAGGATGTTACACAAGGAGCTGAAGGTAGGACCAGTGGGCTGCAAAGAACTGCCTGAAGCTCTGAAACTGTTATTTCAACAGCATCACTGGCAAAGCACACTGGCACTCAGTACCCTCACACTGCCTCAGTATCCTGGCACATTGATATACTCAAAGATTCCATTTTTTATCAGTTTGATTCCATTTAATCTAAGACCAGCAAATGGTGCTCTGTACTGTACTCCCATCTGTTCTCTCTCAAAGTTTGCAATGAAGCAAACATAGTAAATAACTGCTTGAAGGGCAACAAATTCAGCTATGACAAAAAATCAAAACATTATATAAGTGCATTGATTAAAACTTATTCTCAGCAGCTAAGAATCTCCTAGACTAAATCTTTACCTATTTATTTTGCTAAGAAAATAATAGTTATCTGAAAGCATCTAGTATATGACATCTGTGAGAGGTATGCTTTTTCCCTGTAGAGATTAATTGTAATAACTTATTTCACCTCTGTTGCTTTCTCCAGGCTCTGTTGTAGATTCAGCAATTCTTTATCATGTTGCTCTTTAAGTTTATCCATCTCCACGTCATGACTAGATACTTCTTCTTTTAGTGCTCCTTTTAAAGCTGTAAGCTCCCTCTCTCTCTTCCTTAAAATATCTTCTTGTTGATCTTTCGCTATTAACACTTCTTCCAGATCCTGCTTCATTTGCATCAGCTCCTAAAGAACAAAATCAAACATGATTGCATTACAAATACCTCCAGTGGGTGTTCTGCTTGTTTCAGACAAAGAAAGCATTTAAGTATAAGCTTCCCAAGGCCAACTTCGTCTTGTATGACTGACATATTTTTTGCAGCTTTTACAGTAAGCTAAAAATTTACTAAACACTTAAGATTATTAGAAGTATAACACATATCTGATGTTTTATATAATGGGTCAACATATTTGATGCTGCAAAACTATGAAAATATTTTGATGGTGTATGTTATGCTATTTGTAAATAATGCAGGAGTCAAAGTAAGGTTGCAACTTAACAACTCCCTCAGTCCTACCTTCTGTAGCAAAGAGCTAGATAAGAACAAAGAAAAACCTTTTCTTCCCCATGCTGCAAGAAAAGTGAACCCAATGATAATTTCTTATTGTCTTCTCTGCAGTAAAGAATAAAGTAAATTGTTTCAGCATGTGCTGAAGATAAAACAAGTTCTTCCCAACTGAGTTCATGTCTTTACACCCTTCCTCCTCCCATCATGTTCACTCTAGGTCATTTCCCCTCTCCAACTTGCTGGGAACTCTGTCAGTGAATCCGAAGAATAAATACACACACACACGTATGTAAACACAGAACAAAATAACAGCAACAATAAAAAATATACAACTCCAAGAATTACCTAATTCAGTATTTCTCGAACTGTGAATAACTGCACTTTCAAAAAGAATGTAAACTTCCCCTACACTGAAGCAGGATCAGTATATCTAAACCATTGCTGATATACATCATCTATTCTGTCCTTAAAAGCCTAAAATTAAAGGGATTCTACTACTGTTTCACATAGTCACGTTTCACATTATCCATATTAATAGAAAATGTTTTCCAACACTTACTTCCAATCTCTGCAGCTAAGTCTCTCCTTTCTTACTCTATCCCCACCCAACAAGAAAAATCTATCACTAACTCCTTTATAGCAACACTACATAAGGCATGCTTTTGACTTTTCACTCACTCCTCCATTTAGATTGAAGTCATTCTTCATAGGTAATATTTTTCAGTACTATCACCATCATTCCAGATATTCCCCTACTCACATACAACTTTCAGCTGCAGTGCCTGAAACTTAAGATAGTAATTTAAGAGAGTAAAAATCCTATCTAATTGTTAAAACTGACTGAGTTGATTATCTGGTAACAGTGGATAACTCAGCTGTCCATCAAGCACTTTGTTGTTTGTTCTCCTATTCTATAAAACAATTGTACTTATACTTTGTATTCCTGTTAGTGTTAATGCAGTTATTACAACATGCTTTCTTAGGTCACCTAATGATGGTATATTGTTTTGGACTGACAGAATGGAAAAAGCTAAGGTGTGCATTTCTTCTACCTGTATCTTAGCTCCTACTTTTTATGTACTTCTGATTTTCTCATCCTTCCTCTGGTACTTTATAACTAACCTCAAGCAGAACTTCTTTCTCCCCTTCATCAGTATGTTTTGCATTATCCAGTTCATCATGCATCTCAGACAGCTGATCTTGAAGATCTCTGATCTCAGTCTGGTGTTGCTCCTGCTCCATCTTCACTTGAAAAAGCCTCATCAGGAAAAAAATCAGACAGGATTTTTTAATTTGTAGAAACACCAATTTGTTTTTTCTAAAAAGATACAGGTTTCTCTTCCCATGTTCCCCACAAAGAAATGGGATATAATGAGGCAGAAAAATGAAAAGTCAGAGGGGTAAAAATGAGAACTCTTTTAAGTAGATATTTAAGTGGAAAGTTGTACCTTATTTTAAACCTGATACTGTATTCTTGACTAATGCATTCAAGTGTTTCCATATTTTAAAGACTTGATCTATGTATCATGACCATAAAATATCAAAGCAATTCATACTAAGAGGAAGACTATAAATTCAGCAATCTTTCTTTCTTCAGATACTCAAAAACCATGACTCTCTTACATAGTAGAAACATTTCCTACAATAACAAACGCCACTCTGCCTGATTCCATTCGCATATTCTGAAGGCACAGGTACTTTTAATCTAAAAGGTTTAAGAAAAGGTACAAATTCCAATGAATAACTTTTCTAGAATTAACTCACTCCTCTAGGTTTTGTCTGAGTTCCTTCTCGTTTTCTTCCAGCTGCTTTCTTAAGGCTTCTTTTTCACATATACTTTCATCAAGTCGCAACTGAAGATCTTTCAGGCTTGCTCGTGTAGCATCTCTCTCTTCCTTGGAATTTTGCTGATTCTGAATTTTATACACCAAAAGTTAAGCAAGATAATAGACCAAGCATAAATGAATTAAAGGCTCTGTTTTATTATATGAAGACTTTGATACTTTTCACTTGTAGAAGTGCTGATTAATTTATGAATATTAAAAGCTTGGAATGTTTAATAAAACACACAAAGCACCATTTTTCAATTTTTATTAGAAATGTGAAAAGTGAAGTCTCTTCAGGAGTATATTCATTCTTATCAAAGATGCAAAATGCAAACCAAAAAAGCTAAGCTGTTCTGTCTTCAGAGCATGGCTGTACTTAATTACTTTGAACTCAGCACTGCAAAAATAATGCTGTAAATAATAAACAGCAGCTACATGAGTAATACACATATACAATACCGTTTGTCTCTCACTCCATGTCTGTCTCACCACAGTCAACAGATTAACATTTACCTCTGCAGATACCCAAGAAATCCTATGTGCATCTGTGTAACACTTCTATTCACAGCTACAAACTCCTTCTCAAATACTAAGAAGAAAGATTTCTTAAAAAGGGTAACTATGCTAAAAGTAACTACACTTAAAATAAGTATTCTGTAAAAGCACAGGTATATCTGGATTAAAAGAATATGAAGCAAAAAAGATTTAGCTGGTTGATTAGTTGTCACTTACTTAGAAAAGTATATTTGAAATAATCAAAAGCTTTATAACAACAAAGTGCCATACCCTAATTTCTAGATCCAGTTTTTTCTCTAATTCTTCCACTTTCCTTTCAAGTTCTGCTTTTTGTTCCACCAATGCTTTTACTTCAGCCGAAGAATCCGAAACCTACAATTAGAGATGCTTATTCCCACAAAGCCGAGATGTTCTTTGACAATTGTTCTTTAAAATCTAAAGTAAAGCTGCAAGCAAGGCTAATAAAGTGTAGCATCAACTGCCTGAGCTCACCAGGGACTTTTCATATGGGTCAGGCCAAGCTAGGTATTTTCAAAGGAACCATGATTTGATTTTCATAAAACTTCATGATAATTGCTCAAGGCATGTTGCCAATAATACAGAAAATATACAAACCTAAAGAAAAATTCAAATTAGGCAACATATGAATTAAATCACAAGTACTTGGGGCCAAATTTGACTGAGATATCACCAATTACACAAAATGGACATCAAAGGGATTCATGCTCATATGTCAAGACAGATTTTCAAACACTGGTTTTTGGTAATTTCTTAAGATGCATTTTGTATTTTCATTTTGACTAATTATAGCCCAGGATAAAATAATCACCAAAAGTTAGCATTTAATTCTTCTTATGCCATCACTGCAACAACCAGGCATTTCTTCATTTTGCTTTAGAACTGAAAAACCAGTGCAGCACGTAGCAGGAAACAAAAACTTTTTGGTAGGCAGATTGCCAAATGCTATTATTGTAATATGGCTTTTAAACAATATTGCGTATTACTGCTTTTCTAAATTATAAATTAAAATACTGTCCCCAGTTAGATATCTCCTTACATCACCATAATGAGAAGATGCTCCACCATTATTTTTCAAAGCTATGTAGGTTAGCTTTTTTTTCGATCCAACTTTTGATGTTGATGTTAAGTTTGCATCTTTCTCCGTCTAAAATGTGGAAGCTCTCATGGTAGACTCCTTTACAGTTTTTTTTAATTGTTAACAAATAGACTTCCCATAAGTCACCTCAGTGCATTATTAAAATAAAGCTATACTACTGAGGGGACTACAAGACTAATCTAACTGAAGTCACTGAGGGGATTCAAATTCTTAAAGCCCTATTTGAACACTGTATCACTATGAAACAAGCCAAAACAACTTAAAAATTGTTTACCTGTGTCTTTCCAGCAGCTCTTGACTTTAAAGTCTGAATTTTCTCAAAAACCAAGTTGACTTTCCTCTTTGTTGCATCGTCATTATCAGCACTTCTAAAGTGCAGACAGCAAAAGTAAGCAATGACATGATCAAAGGTACTATTTTGTTAACATCAAACCAAACTCAGAGTGTCCAAACTATTGAAAATCACCACCACCACAAAAAAAACCCCTAATATGAATAATTTAGAAATTATCTTAACTATTATTTCATTAAACCCTTTAAAGAGAGGCTGTCTTCTACAAGACTATAGCTATGGAAAGACAGGTATTAGTATGTCTATTATTCAAATATATTGAAACTAGATGCAATTAGTACAAGGTTTTTCAAGTCCTGACTACTGCACCATAAAATAACACTTCACAGCTTCCAGAACTTGCTACATCAGGAATGCAAGGAAATAAGTGCATCATGTATTTTTTAATTAATTTATCTTTCCTTCATCTTTCTGTAAGCTATCATCAGAAAATACCAAGTGAACGAGTTACAGGTGGACAAAAGATTAAATGCACAGCAACAAGAGGGCTTCTGTCAAACTTTAGGAGATTACACTTTTTTGTTATTTAAAAAACTCACAAGCTTAAACTCCCATGAGGTATGATTTGAATTCTTCATGAACCTCCGTACAACATGACATTTAACTCCAGAAGTATTTAAAACACAAAACATATTCTGAATCACAAATTTCAAGTACATTTAATCAAATCCTGTATAATACCTGATGCAAGTCCTGATTCCCTGGGTATTTTGAGATACTAGAATGCCTTAAAGGAGACAGCTGAGATACAGATATTTCATTTAATGATAGTTTTGATTTTACAGTTTCACATTTTAAACGTAATAGAAAATAAACATTGAGAAAATACATTTAACTATGTTTACTAACCCTTCCTTAAGGTAATTGTAAAGTATCTGTTTAGCAGTCTCTTCATTTGTTTGCTGCGAAAGATCTTGCTGGCCTTTTAAGAGATCAGGGGTTGCCTAAAAGGACAAGATAAAATGACAAAAAAATATAATCCTATCATGCTTGTAAATACAACCTGTGCAATTGAAGTTCTCCATTCAGTTTAGTATGAAAACATTTGTATATTGTGGACCTAATGTCCACAGAGATCTGTTGGAGTTTTGGCTTATTGCAAGAAGAAAGCGTATTCCACACCAAAGGAAGGAAAACATAATTTTGCATGGAGTTACATACATTTCAGCATTCTATTTTTGTGCATTTCTACTTAAAAATCATCATAACATCATTTACAATAATCTTCTTTGGCCCAAACATCTTCCTTCATCTGTACAAGAACAAACTGGTTTACAAACCATGTTTTCTATACCTGCAGCTATAGGACTAATTTTTGTATTTACATTTCTCCAGATCAATTCTGCTACTCCATTTGGAAGTAGTGTGTGATGGGAGTTTGTTCTAATGAAGAGCAGAAAAATACATATTTAACGATATGACAATTTTAGTATGCTAGTGTGCAAAACAACTTAAAGAGTAAATTTAAAATTACCTGGACGTTAGGGACAGATGAAAACGCTTTTACAGAAATCTTCTTGGCTCCCGAATCAGGTGGAATTGTCATCCGGTTTGGCAACAACAAAGTAGAAGTTACTGTTCTAACTTCCTCTCTCTTATTCTGTCCTGGGAGAGTAGAAGATCTAAACATCAAGTTCTCTGTATCAGCTCCATTTTGTTTATGATATTGCAAAGAACTGAAATTGCTGTTCTGTGTGTCTTTATCAGGCATCTGCAGTTTTCCAATACTTCGAGCAGAAGTCTTCATATCTTTGGAAGGTGACTTTTGATGTCCAGATAGCTGCTTGTGAAGGCAAACTTTAGATGGTCTCACCAAGTGCTCAGTTGACTTACCCAAGCTTTTACTGAATTCACCTAAACAATCTGAATTTACATCAAGCCCTAATGACAAGGCACTATCAACGCTTCTAGATCTTTTACGATCGTTTGGATGAATTCTATTCCTTTTTCCTGACCTACCTCTTCTGTGAGGATCAACTTTCTTATCAAATTTTTCAATTAGCTGATCTACTCCTGGAAGTGAACCAGTGTCAATATCACGACCAGTTCCAGGCAAAAATGGGATATATCTTCTGTTTTCATGCCGATTAACATTGTCTGCATAGATGGCATACTCTTGGTCATCAAGTAAAAATCTGTATAAGGAATTTGCAGAATTGGGAGTAGCTGATGAGGATGATGATCTCCGTGAGTCATCCAATACTGGCCCAGCTGAATCTTGTCTGCGGAAGGGAAGAATATCTGGTCTAGGTTTTCTTGTCTCTGAATAAGCAGTGGGACTAACACATGGGGATCCTCCTGCAGATGAAAACGATTCTGAAACACACATTTTGTTATGGCTGATCCTGCTACTGGGACAATCCAACAGCTGCTTATTTTGGTCTTCTACTTCTACTGACCTGTTCAACTGTATCTTTTTTGAATTTGCTTTGGTTGGCTCCGCAAGATATGCATTTGTTTTCTGTAGGGACACTACTTTAGATGAGGAAATCCAAGGCTTTGCTTCAGTTTTATCATCTGCAAAAGATTTAGATTTACTGCACACAGAAGACTGGTAATTATCCAAGTTCAAGTGATTTTTTTCAGGATCATAAGGCTGTAGAAGTTCAGGATGTCTTTGAAAGTTCAACAAATTAGAAGATTTAATTGTTCCATCTCTAAAAACTGATATTCCATTTTCCTTTTCATCCAGATTGGTAATTTTTAGGCTTTCAAGCACACAGGGTTGCATGTGTTGTGTTCCAGGAAACCTTGCGTGTTCACTGGTTTTGTCCTCCAAACTAAAAGCGGTATTGGAGTCTGCGGCTGGCTTGATTACAGTCTGAGAAACAACCTGCTGTTCTTTTCCAGAAGGAGGAGGATTTTCTGACAAACATCCTTCTGTATTGTTTAGTACTATGTAAGGATGTCCATCAATTCCTTGCACTCTAATACTGACACCATAAGACCCCGTCCTAGAATTTTGTGCATTTCTAGTTTTTTGAGTCTCTTCACTTGCAAGTTCAAGAGTGACTTCATAGTCCTGCTGCACGTGCTTAAAACCAGCAAAATATGGCTCCATGATTATCAGAGGATTATAGCTGAATAGAAAAAAAATTACAGAAAAGTCATTGATCTAAATACTTTAGATTAATTTAGTAATTACTTTATTCCACCATTCAGTGTGCTTATGAAGACTAAAGTAATATACAGAGAAACAAATATACAAGCTATACAAAGCCCAAGGCGAACGCATTGTGATACAAAGACAAGTGTCTGACTGACTGATTTTGGACCAACGTAACGTTATTTTACGACTGTAAATGTTAAGAAACAACAATGGTTAAGACTACTTACGGAGTTGGTACTAGTTGCTTTGGGATCAAATGACTTCAAATATAAGCATAGTACCTTTTTCAGAAGCAATAGGAATGCTAACTGCAGCCTATATGCACCAACACTGTTTTGGTTCTAAAAACCAATAAATTAAATCCTACTTGGGATTTTAATGTTAAATGCATTCTTTCCTTCTGTGTTTTGTGGGTAGTTTTACTTTTCTGTCTGTTGTATATTATGAGCCAACTGTCTCAGTGGCAGAGGCAGTGATAGTAAGAGTTGTGTCTATAAAAGAATGAAACACAAGACTCTTTCAGACTGATGCAAAACCTGGAGGGTATAAACTTTTGAACTCAGCTGGAGAGCTGAGCAATCACTGACGCCCGACAAAATGAAGATCACTAAATTGTGGTGAATAATCATCAAGAGAAAACAGAAACAACAGGATGTCTCATGGAAAAACAAATCTCTGCAGACAGTTTCACCCTCCTGTGTATCTCAGCATGAACCATCTCCCTCGGATATTCTGATCAACAGCTTTTTAATGAAGCATTTTATATTTCTGGAACTGTGGAAAAAAATTATGTATAAATCCTCAATACATCTACAAGAAAATAAGACAGCTGGCCCTACCACTCAATTATTTGAAGGCTTTACTCAGAGTTCCTATTTTATAGGATGTCAAGCCACAGTGGTTAATACTCCCTGAACTAGATAATATCAAATAGCTATTTTACAATACACAAACACACTGATTTTGTAATATTGTAAACATTTTTAAATTTAAAAAATCATTGCTGGTTTTCCTCACACACAGCCTTTTTGATGAAAACCTAAAACCTCTAATGATGTTAATTGTTCAATTACAGTTACAGTCATATTTCTACACGCACATCGTACAGTCGTCATCTCAGGCCTTGGTAAGCTTACAGCAACAGATTATGACGAGGACCTGAACCTGTTCCTCTCCCATCTGCCTGCCTCACTCCTCTGACGGACGTCACCATGTCAAAAATGAGAACATCTGAGCACTCTGATGGCTGAGTATACACCTCAGCCACAAAAATGTGCAGACTGGAATACTCAGGTAAATGCAACTAGCTTTGTGTTCCATACTATTAATAACTGAAATTCTAACATCTGATACAGTGAAGGAGCTGACAACTGGGGCACTGACAGCTGTAACTGCCCAGCTTTAATCTTCTTTAAGTCTGCTGAAGCCCTGAAATGTTATGACAGTATGGTTTGTTTACTCTTAACCTTATGAGAAGAGGTTCCCCGTTTGTGGGGCTGCTTGTTGTTTTCTCGTACTTATGAAAAAATAGAGGTTTTTTTTTTTTTAAATAGAGGTTGATATAACTTCTAATTCCAGGTTTTCTGCCACACTAATAATTTTAATTTTAAGTAATATAGTATTGCTAGTAATTTTATTTGCTGTCTCAGAGGAGTTTAAAAATACAGTTATCAGAAAACAAAAGCAATGATTCTGCATAAATTCTTAATTACGTAGAAGATTGTCATTCTATTATTTTATAAAATCAGTTCTTATCTCCTATTGTGACACAAATATTATCACAACAGTATATACAAAGAAAACAGGATATGAGAAATAACTACTGCGATAAATTATTTCCTTTTGAAAATGTTCTACTTTCTAAAAAACAGATAATATAGTCAAGGACTTACAACCTTCAATATCTTTAAGAGATTAAAGTTCAGATGCAATTTAGAACAACAAAAGTATACTGACATCTTCTGATTGGTAACTTCATCTGTTGTTTATACCAAGCCAAATTCTATTGAGCAGCAGTTTCACCTGAAAACCTGCAAGGAGTCCAGAAAAGAAATAGCTTGATTTTCTACAGTTACACCATATAAACTTGAACAGCTGGATTTATTGATCAGCAAGTTCTGTAAATCCAGTCATCTAGAACAAGTCCTAAAGAACACAGAATTAAAGATCCAGGAAACACGGGCACAAACAAAGTGCTCCACTAAGCAACACGTTCAGTTTTACAGATAACATTGGAGTGTATTTACTGTATGCCCCAGATAAGTTAGTTTATTTCAAATTCTAGCAAAAGAGTAATTTCCAATCAAATACCTCCTTGAAAACTGGTAAGAGCTGAAAGAAACTGACTTAATGAGTTTACCATAGACTCAGCCTGAACCTGCAGGCCTAAGCCTATCTATATAGGCTTTTCCTCACTCTGAAAACCCATGAAAACCATGTATAGTCCCTGTGTGATCACATCCAGTTTCATCAGGCTACAGGATCAAGTTCTTTAAAAAGTTCCAAATACGCTGGTTTGAAAGACTTCATTTCAATGTTGTATGCTGCCAACTGACTTAAAATAATGTAGCTCATCACACACTATCACCAAACACAACAGTTCTAGCATGCCGTTATCTCTGCTTGCATCCTCCCCGCTCCTTTTGTGAGCCAGCAACCTCGCAGCCACACAGCTTTACTCATCCAGCAAAAAAACTAAGTAGTTTTCTATCAGATCAGCAAGTAAGGCATCAAGGAATGATGGGATCACCTATTTTGGCAGCAACATGGCCTTGAACTACTTGAGGCAATCACAAAATTTCAAACTGAATTTATGTTTTAACGCCATTTTCAGAGGCAGAAACCTTTAAAAACTTCTGTGAACAAACAAAATTGGCACTCAAAGCTGTTCAGGCCTTTCAGTTTTGGGATTTCTTTTTAAAATATGTCTTCATAAAGGTGTTTAAACACTCACTTTAAATACTGGCCTCCAGTGGGCATGAAAGTCCTGTATTTTATCATTACTCAGAAGTGGTTTCATTTTTCTGAACAACTTATTTTTGCCAAAAATAGAAACTATGACATTTTTGTTTATAAAAAGAACTTGTCAGCAGAGGTTCTCATGTCTGAAAATCCAATACTCTGCATGTTCTTCTGTAGCAGTTTGTTCTTCAGTGGTGATATGATACTTTACAAAGAATTACAGGAGAGGAATATTGAAGGTTTAACAGGTCCAAAACAGTTTTGTAAAACTGCCTCCAAAACATTTCCTTTCACCATTATTTTAAAGCTAGCTACCAAGAGCTATGCGAGACTCACCTTACAAAAAAAAGAAAAGCCCTGTAATCTGGAACCCCAACTACTTTCCCTGCAAATATGAGCAGAAAAAAGTGCCTTTGAGAAACTCTACTCCTGTGCCAGACATGGTTGTTCCCTTCAGCGGCTCTGCAGCGTTCCTAACATTACAGCATCACAAAGGCATGGGATTGTATGCACTCATCCATTTCAGTTCTTCTTTAGTCAAATCTATGAGACAGATTTATCAGAGAAAAAAAAAATAAAAGCCTTCCTAATACCACTAAATGCCACACTCTGCATATGAAGCTTGCTCTTCTGTATCCTGCCCATACCTTCTCATTACTAACCATGACTCTAACACATCTGCTATAAAGCACCTCACACTTTCTGCTTCCAGCATGCGAGCCAACTAGCTGTCCCGGACATACAGGGTTCCTGGGATACGTAATACAGACAGAGATGTTGACTACCATGAGGGGGTACATGCTATCCCACCAGTGGATATGTTCCCTGGCCGCCTTAAAGAGGCACAGATCCTTCACAGGTATTGCCTGACATTACATGTGTGCTCATGAAGGAATATGGAAGAATAAAAAGGATCTGACTTTTCCTATCACACCAGGACTTCTCCCTGGCTTTCTTGATGATAGAAAAACACGAACTCCCTCATATACAATATCATAATCCTGAGACTCATAAGACTGAATTGGATGAAGATTTTTCATTAAAGGAAGATTAAGGCATGCCACACTATCTTCTCTTCAGAGGAGTGGACTTTAAGAATTCTGAAAATGTCAAGCTCTTTAAGGCTAAATTTATTTCCAAATTTTTTTTTTATTTATTTTTTTTGTGGTAAGAAAAGTCAGTACCCATATTATTTAATCAGTGTGGTTTTTTTAAAAAGAGGGGTGAAACAGTTTACTGATGTTTACTCCAGATTTTTCACACATGCACAGCAAAATGCCAGGAGGGAACTATAAAATTTGTCCTCCAACTTGACATAACATCAAGCTTGCTTTCCAAGATAAATAACAGATTCTCTGTGCAGCTGACTTCAGAAAGTACCAGCAATGTCACACGAAGACAAAGCGGGTGTTAGGTCAATAATAAATGACAGTGCTATGGAAAAAGGTCAGGAAATAACTTTAGAAGAGAAGAGGAAGGAAAACTTACATACTGTGAGGGTAAAGAAAAGGAAGCAGACAGGATAATTCATGGAAAGACCAAAACTGTAATGTTTTTATACTTGGTGGAACAAAAGCTCACAAATATATATTTTCATAATTCAGTATATTCAATCTATATTCTTTCAAAAACACTACATATAAATGAACTACACAAGCTATTTCTAAACTCAATACTAGATCCCATCCACCACCTTAGATACTGTCCCTCCTCATCCAGTCACTGCATGCATCTATCTATATTACTGACTGGTGCAGTGCAAGGAGAAAAAGACCAGGTTTTGACCTGCTGCATTCCACCATGGTGCCAGGACCGCATGCCCAACATTGCATTGTAACCTTCAATGAAATGCCAGTCCAAGGTGTACATGGTGCCCAAGCAGAGAAGTAAATGCTGTAGGACCACACACCCACACTGCAAGTGGGTCACTCAAGCCTCCTTTTGAAAGCAGTAATTCCAGCCTCCACACCAGGAGACATGTAGGTCTGTGCCTTCCATAAATGCAACATGAGGTTTTTTGGCTTTGACCGAGGTGTGATTAAATATGGTAGTCATATGGCTTCGGGTGCATAATGAAAAATGAAGTCCAGCCAGGAACACTGACCTATAGAAAGGTCAGGGGACAAAAGGAAGCATGCCATCACAGTAATACATTTTAGTAGTGAGTATTTCAACATTTCTGTATCAATTATTTCCATTTCTATCTGTTGTCTGTTCTGATTTCAGATGGCAGACTAGGGACAACAAGTTAGAATTTCCTGCAGGATGAAAATTCCAAATGATACTTTTCTTCCATAGCTGTTAGTAGAAGCAAACAGCCATGCTTAGGTTAGCATGGATTACACATATTATTTTATCAATTTCTCCTGAAACGCAGTATAGCGAAGTGTATGAGTCTTGCATTTGCTGCCTTAGATGATTTCAGTTTCAGTTCTAACCCAATATTAAACAACCTATTCAGAGGTTAAACAGAGAATTAATAGCCACCCCTTCATGAACAGGAAGACAACTGTATTTAATAAAGACTGTCAGTAGAAAGAACTATTAACACCAGTTAGAGCAAAAGATATTGTTTACTTGCTTACAGCTTGGTTTGTACTCCCTTCGACTGAAAAATGTGTGTGAGGAAGTCTCAATGTCTCGAATGTAAAACATCTTGTTAGTCCTATGAAAGTATGTGACAGATCAGCCAAATGCTTGAGCTGTGTGACAACTAGCAGGTTTTGTTGGTGGATTTTGGTTTTTCAGGTTTTGTTTTTGTTTTCAAAAAGAAAATCTGCTTCAATGGCTGTAATTTAACAATACGACATTTTGGCAGATCCTCAGGTCTCGTACATTGTCAAAGTCTGATTGAAGACAAGGACATAAAATATATCCCATCTTCTTAACCTCCTATATATTAATTCATATATTCATAATTTTCCAGGATTTATCCCTTGAGGAAATATGGCATGACCTACTAACCTTGCTTACTGTGTGGAAATTAAATCCCTAATTTTTGTTAATGATAAAAATACTAAGAAAACCCCAAATTTCCCATGTAATGTTCTAAATTATTACCACTGCAATGCATACTTTGTATCAGTATTTAAAAGCTCTCTTTTTCTTTAGGGAAGTAATTAGTTTCTATATTCTCCTAACTCATAAACAAAAGGGAATTGGAGACAAAAAGCACATTAAAAGTATACTAAACCAGAAGTCCACCTGTATCTGAAATATAGTTCCAAGAAACTGATTCATATCATCTGTCTTGACTAGTCCCAGGTCCTGTATACTGGGATACTAGTTAAGTCATTGGAAGAAGACAGAGTTACATTTGTTTATTAATAGTTATATTGGTACAAGCTTTATGTGGACATGAATACGTGCATATGTGTACTTATACCACTATACCGTTTCTCCCACACAGGCTCATATACACCTGTACAAGCTCTTTTTTGCCACTAACACAGAATCTAATATAGTGGGGTTATCTACTTGCACTTTTTAAGTATCCTGACACCACTTCAGTAAGATTTATAAACTTCAAATACAAAAAGCAAGAAAACAACAAAACCTTATAAATATTTATCCCAGAGTTAATTATACACATGTGGTATGACCACACTCAATTTTTGCTGATTTTTATGACAAACTTGCAAAGAAGGTTAGAAAAAAAGGTAATAAAGTCATGAAGAGGAAATTTTATTTTATATACTTTCTTCTAGTTCATCAAATTCTAAACGCTCATATCTGTTGAAATATTGACAGAAACAACAGCTGAGTGACACAAGGATACTTACAGATTCTAAAAGCAGTTTGAGTTTTCAAATACAATAGCTGGTTTGTATCCAAACATCTGATATGATTACACTTACTCCACAATGGATTCTGTGTTGTTTCACAACATTTTCCTCCAATTGTCAGTGTTAGAAACTTTGTATTTTGTTCCAAAGGAAATTATCTTACTACATCCCAATGATATCATTATTATTTACACAGAAGAGAGTATCCTGTTCATACTTTCAGAGGCTTAAGCAAAAATCTCAAGTTTGTTAAAATAAATGAGTTTCTTCGAAAGCCCTTCTCAAAGAAATGAAAACAGAGTTAGGGCAACCTTTGTTAAAAAGTTTTGCCAGTGTTTCAAGAACACAAAATTATTTATAATATTATCTTAAATAAACAAGTAAATAGGGTTCCCTAGGCCAAAAATTATTCCCTGGCTTTAGATGTGACATATCACTGCACCTTCTCAGTATTCCCACCCTCAAAAAAATTTTAATCTTGTCTACAGAAATTACAGTTTCAGAAACAAAACAAGATCATTTAAGTATAGCTTAGTCTTAAATAAAATAAAGGATGAGCTATATGAGTACAACTGCATGCAAAGACCAAGGTTTCACCTATATGAAGACACACAGAAAAGGGTTAATCTCTATGGAGATGCAAGTATTTAAGTACAAAACCTACATGTAAAATAGATTTTAGGAGTCATATTTACACAGCCAACATAAGGCTACAGCTTCATGTGTATTCAAGCTGGTTATGGCTCCCATTTTTCTATTGTTAAACTTTGCCTTAATTACATTGTATTCTTTAAACACTTGGCTTTACACCCATCTAGTTTCTTTCAACTAATTCAACCATGCATCCTAAAATTTAAATATGCAGTCAGAACTGCAGGCCCTGAGCCCAGCCACCACGAGACCAGAAGATGATATCATCACACTCAGTCTGAGAGACAGAGCTGAGTAGAGAAGAGTCTAGGTAACTCCACAGAGGAAAGGAGCTTCATAGCATGCTGCACTGCTCCATCAGGAGATGCATCACTTAGGAGGGCTTATGAAGCCTATGCAGCCAAAGCTGCTTGGTGCGGACCTTGCTGGTATACTGAGCAGAGATTTAACCAGCTCCCACAAGCCGCCACTTTTCTCACCTTCACACTGGAATAGCATAATTACTGGGGGGAAATGAGAAGTAGGGCTCCTTCTTTATGAGGCTTGAAGTGTTTGTGGAATTATAATGTAACATTACATGCCAATTGTTCTTGCAAACAAAGGCTGCTACTGCTGAACATTTGCTCCCTTCATGTATCAGCTAATGGTGTGCAAATGACTGTATGAAGGCATAGTTCAAACCATTACCAGTTTCAACAAAGCCTAACAAAATATTCTGAGCTTGATTCATATCACTAAAAATGTTCCTCAATCTCTATATAAAAGCTGAAATTTTACCCACCACTTCTGTGTTATGCTTTATGTTGAAGTAGATCACAAATCACTACCCACTTTTGAGTGATTTATGTACATAAAATACATCTTCCATTCTAACCAACTTCAACAGCTCTTAGAGAGATCTTTCAATAGAAATTAAAATAAGGTTGAAATTATCCTAAAGGCTGATAATTACTTATAAGGCTTCTGAAAGTATCTGTGGGAGTTGGTGTATATACACACAGAAATACATGGGCACATATGCACACAAATGTGTAACCATGGGCAGCCTAGCCAGTAAGTCTTTTTTTCACAGTATATTTATATAGTTTCCATCCGGACATTTCAGCTACATGAAAACTGTCCATGTAATGTACATGGAACTAAAGAATTATGAACTTCTGCAAATGCCTGGAGTCAAACTCTTTTCGTGCTCGGACTGGTGAGAGTTACATAGCTATTTGAATGGTAATGACTCCTAGCATGCCTGGGGACCCTCGCAGAAAGGGGCTGTTGTGGTAATAATTGAGGCATCTTCCAGTCTTACCAATGTCCTTGAAGGTTTTAAGTCATTTTTTCCCAGTCACCTTTATTCCTCATTGCTCTGTCTTTACCAAAATCAAGTAGAATGTGAAAAGATTATTATATTCATTTTAAATCTGAAACTGTTAATCTAGTTAACGCATCTTAGAAATACAAAAGATGAATCAATTTAATTTAAAGCAGTTCACTTGGCTAAAAATTTAGAGGCATTAATGGAAAAACTATACTGTGTACTTAAAATGTTTGGCTATGGATTTTATCATCCACCCTATTTCACATAAAACAGAAGGTTATAAACTTACATTTGGATAAACTCCTTCAAGGAGGCTGCCAGCTCTGTTGGCAGAGATGGTATAAGGTCACAGCAAATACACTGAGCTCTAATCCCAAACAGTGGTGACTCCATGACTACCACTCCATTAAATCTTTAGCACATGCATTCCTAACGTTAATTTCTTGGGTTTAAACATTAAATTTTCATACTTGGCTAGACTAAGAAATATTACCATTTAGATTTAACTCTGCTTGGAGAGCCAAGGCCAGAGCAGTTTCTGAAATGTGTTACTGTTTCCAGATAAACATGTCTGGAATAAACACTCCATGAACACATGGAGTACCTTCCCTCACACAATAACCTGGTAATGTAGCATTCTCAGTGGGAGGACTCTCCATGCTCTACCAAAAACAGAAACAACAAAACCAACCTTTTATTGTTTTTTTGCATATCCTACCAATACAGCATTCGAGACATATTAAAAAAAAACACTGTAAACTGTCAAACCTAGTTGAGCACGCATCAGGTCAGTTCCATATTACTCAGTACGGTTTGTTGAGACCTAGCAACAAAACTGGAGGAATTCTTCACTTCATCCTGGCCATTCAAGACCCAGTTGTTACTCTCTATATTTTAAAGATGTAGTTCTTTGTAAAGCCCGGCTCTGAATGATATCACTGAACTGATCAGGTAGAAGATATTACCTCCTCCTACTCCTAAAATGAAAAGAGAAGTGGGGCAGACAGAAGAAACACGAATTTCTTAAGCCTGCTTTCTCTGAATACATGGGCAGTAGGTAGCTCCATCATTTTTGCTGCCACTCAGAGTTACACAGAGAGGGTGCAGAAGTGGGAAAAATGCCCCATTATTTTACTGCACATTGCCATTTCTTGGAAATCTATTAGCATCAGTGATCTTGATAAGATTCTTGCCAGTTCCCTTCTATCAACACAAGTAGACACTGCTGTAGACTGAACATTGTTTTGATGATCAGGCTCACGTGCTTGATATTAATACACACATTTTCAGGTTATCAACACAGTAAAAAGGCCAGATAATAATGACATCATCATCACCATAAGTTCAAGAAACAGAAATGATAAAACAGTAAACTGCAGAATGAAACTGTGCTGGTTTACTTTTGTTTTATTTCTGACATAAGCAGAATTATTTGGCCTCACAATACTTAAGTAGCTATTTTAAAATAATAACCTGTCCACTGTGGTCCAGGCTGAATAAACTCTTTGAATACATGTTCATCTCACATTGTTCCATGACAAAAGATTTAAAAATTCAAGTTTGAGGTCATGTCATTTCACCTACACATTTCAGATGACACTGCAGAGCCCTGACAAACCAGTTTCACCAATACTCCCAGAAAGATCAACTTCCTATTACACAAGGTAAACCAGGAGAAGGAACTGTCACAGCTTCTTTTTTTCAGCTTTGTCATCCTTTCATCGAGGTAAAATTCCTCACGTGGGATACACCACAGGACATTTTTTCAGTGAATTGAATTCCACGTCCCCCATATATACCCTGTCAGGGGAACCTAGAGTGCATTCTCAGCCGCTTTACTAGTGATGGGGAGATCTAATAATGCAAATAACAGAAATTAAAATAAGCTGGTTTTCTTGGAGGCAATTCAGGCAGCCTAAGCAGTCATCCCATTTATTAGATTTAAAAGCAAAATACAACGAAGTCAGATACTGAGAACAAAAATATTTGTGTGATACACCCACAGAGAAGACAGGCTCTCTGGAATATCACAAATTCTGTATTCAAAGAGGCTAGCAACGATAAGCCCTCCCCTTTCATTACTGTCATAACATTACTGACATTTGCTAGAATAAATCTTCCTAGTGTGCATTTGCACTGAAGTGGGATTTCAAAACAGCTAATGTCAGTTGCAATTCAGGGTGTATGTAAACCAGCCAGGGAATTCTCTTCCAATAATTACCATGCTTCAAAAACACCTCTAAATTGTAAGTACATACATGTAAAAATACCGGTCCCATTACAACTTCATTCAAAGAACTGCATTTTTCTTGTTTAGCTCATACCAATTAAAAAAAAATCTGAATATTAACTGAGAAGATCTCCTAATAACAATTATCTTATGTGAAAGATTATCTTAACATCCTACAAGAATTTTTAATAACGGTTAGAAACATTGCTTTCTAATTTTACAGAGTTTTCTGTTTAAAAAGTACAGTTATGTCTCAAAAAGAATAACATACAATAAAAAGCAGTATAATTGCTTTTCATAACATGACAAATTTCACCTCCTTTGTAAAACATGCTGCTTGCTACACTACTAATGGTATATTCCAATACAGTATTAAAAGTTTTCCTTTCCATCTATAATCTTTTCCCAAAAGACCCGAGTTCAAACTAACACTTTAATTATTAAAATTAATATATATATATATAAAGCTTATAGCAACCTGACATACTTTTATATTAATCAGCAGTAACCACAGCTGGCTTAGTACACACTGTGAGCACAAGTGAATTTATTCTGGGTCTAACATGAGAAAAAAAAGACAATTCAATTACAATGCCATTTCTAAAATATGTAATTGTCAGTTAAACAGGTTCTTACAAAGCACCTTGAAAAAAGTAATCAGTGGTTTGGTTTTGCTATTTTAATTATATTTCTCTAAAAGCTTTAAAGTTCTGTTAAAACCAGCTCTATAAAGAGATCCTTAACTATGAGATGTGACAGTTGTCAGAATAAGCATCAGACACCGAATCTATCAAATTCATATCAGTACACCACAAACCATTACATCCCAGGGAGTTATCTACAGGATTCATTTTATACGAATTAAAGTTAAGCACAAGTGAAGCACAGTGCAGACATTCAGATAAATAAAACAACTTTCAAGGACGGGTTTCCACTGTTTCTACTTTGACAATTATTCAAACTGCACTGCAGTGACTTTTTAAAAAATACTTACATGCCAAATAGAAAAACAGGAGAAAGATAAAACTGTAACAACTATTCTTCTGTCAACTGCAGATGCTAATCCAAACTCGCCACAAAAGTTTTATCGCAGCACTGATCTCCGCATAAAGTTATCATCATATGGGAGAGATATAAACTGCATCAGATGTAGAGTTAATTAGGAAGAAGAATAAACGGCTGAACTGCCATCCTAAGCTTTTCCCATGAAAAAGAACACACACAATGCGGACACACCCTTCCGCAAAAATACGCCAATTCGTGAAATAAAAGGGAGATGTAGAAGTCAGAGTGCCCTCAGCTCAGGAATGCCAGGAATCCCCGGAGGAATGCGTGCGGGCAGGCGGCCGGGGCGCCCCCGACGCACCGCGCTCCCGGCGACCCGCGGGGGGCTCTGGGCCCGCGGGGGCTCCCGGCCC
>VZRW01007119.1:739218-814502 GCA_013398125.1 Aegotheles bennettii | reverse complement strand
CCCGCTCGCCGCCGGAGCTGAGCGCGGACTGCCCGCCCCTCCAGCGGGGAAGGGGGGTGCGGGGGCTGCCGTGGCCGGGCCCTGCCTGGGAGGAGCCAGGCGGGGGGCGCTCCCTCAGGTGAGCGAGGGGCTCCCTCGCGCGCGCGCAGCGGTTTCCCGCTCGGGCCGCTGAGGGGCAGCGCGGCGCGCGGGGCTGCCTCAGGCACCGACAGCCCGCAAACGGGGGGGAAACCCCCAGCGCTCCCTGTTCGGGCCGCGGCGGGCGGTGCCAGGACGAAAGGGGGTGGCTGGAACAATCCTCGGAAGAAGAAACCCAGGCCCAGGTACTGTCAGCTCGAGGCCGCTTGACAGTCGGGTTCGTTCTCCCTCCCTGGCCGGCGCGGCCTGGCGGCGTGCGGAGGCGGCTGGCGGGGCTCCCGCCGCGGCGGGGAAGAGCTGAGGCAGCACAAGGACGGGGCAGGGCGGGCGCGGTTTTGAACGTGTGGTAGAGGCAAGAGGGAAGCAGTGGGGAGTCGGTCCGTGAGCCGCAATCTGGAGCCGAACAGGGCAGCGTGCCCGTACTGCTCAGAGACCGGCGCGACGAGCACCTCGGGCATACCTCGGCTGTCCTCAGTGTTCTGGGCGATTGTCACAGTGCCTTCAGCTGGACTGGGACTATCACAAGGTGTTTGCAGACTTCCAGAATATTCTACATACACAGAGGTGCTGCCATGCTGCAGTGTGTTGTCCCTCCCCTGACCCGCCTGCGAGGGAAAGGCAGGCACTGAGGACTCAGGGTTTACAAGTGACATACAAAAATACAGTGACTACAAGCATCTCATAACAATTGGGCCTCAGTTAATTTCTTCTGCCCTCAGAAATTTGTTCTCAAGGTTTGAACCACCTAAGCCGAGCACCATTGTCAGAAAAAAAGGTTATCATTAATATAAAGGGAAAAAACCCCCAACAAAATAGGATAGATCTGTGTCTAGAACACAGAAATGCAGGGCAGCGAACACGAGATTGAAAAATTCAGTATATGAGCTCCGAAAGCCACTTACAGAGTTGTTCTACAGGAGGAACATGGATAAGCACACACCCTCTACAAATCCAGCTGTGCTAGAGGTCACTGCTCAAATATCTGTCGGGGCCGCTCTGCTACCTGTCACACACCTTTCAAAACAAGCCTAGTTAGCAAACATTATATACAATATAATTCCATACAACAATTTTATGGATTTTCTGCAGAGAATGCCCCTGTCTTAATTAGGATGTATAAACAAAAGAGGTTCAATCAGAAAAGTAACTTGTTCCTAATACAACATCAATATTGACACTTCTGGGGCACTGTATCCAGTTTTAGGTTCTGTTCTAGGGATAAAAAAAACAGGAAAAAAACGTTCAAGTTCATACAAATCTATGATCCACTAGAAAATTAAGTCCATTCTGAGAATTTTAAAACATGCATTTCAGTAGTATCCTAAGTCGGTATTCCAGAGGGATCTATTGACAGCTGCAAGAAACCATCAAAAGCAAACCAAGGAGACGGAGAAGTAACAACTGAAAGCAATAGCTTATGATAAAATCCTGATGGTTAATCAGTAGAAAGATCTGTAAACTGTCGGATTTGGACAAATTATAAGCAGTTCTAAAGAGGCAGCTAGTGAGGTGTTTGCAGACATCTAACAATGTTTTTCTTTGCTGAGAGAATAGAAGTATTAGGTGTGACAGGGGCCATAAAGGTTTTGGTCACGGAAAAATGCACCTCTACATAATGTACTAAATTCATTCTCCCTCAAAATGGTTGTTGAGAGGAAAGTTGTGGATGTATGGATTTTTCTGCCCATAGTATTAAGTTGACTTGTCAGAAAAATGCTCATGAGACAGAACAGCCCAAACTTGTGTTGCCATCTTGATCTTTTACATATTTTGCCATTTAACATTTGCTTCTCATATACATTTTTTCACATAATCAGAGGCCATGACTAATCTTGGAGCTGTTTAAGTAAAAGATTTATATAGTTTGCTTAGCTCCTTTTACTGTAGTTTTCAGAAATCACATGAAGTTTACCCCCCACTGACTCTAACTGGTAAAACCGAGAAACAAAGAATGGAAAAGAAACAAAATAATTATTTTTTTTCCTCAGAGCTATGTGAGCTATGTGGCAAAGTTCTTGGTTGAACTCACAAACACGTATATGTGGCTGATTTTATTACAATTAAAGTGTGAAGAAATATGCTGACAGTTTGTTCAGCCTTGTATTGTAGTTTTGTAATGTGTGAAGGATTTGAACTTAATAGAAAACAGAACACTTCATTAGAGGTGTATACACCTATAATTTTAAGGTGATTGTCAGAGGTTAATTAAAACAGGCGTTAATCAATTATGTTATACAATAATACGCTTCCATTGCATTTAGAAGCAAACCAGAAAAAAACATAAAAGATTAATTTCTTGCTAAAACAACCAGGCTACGACGACTGCTAGTCATTATTATGTAGTCTATAATTATTTTTTTCATGACGTATTATCTGTCAGATAACAGCTCAGGAGACAATTCAATTGCTATTGGGTACGCTCAGCATTAAGCTGCTAGAAAACTGTTCTCTTGTTCTGCATTGAGTTTCAGAAAAATTGTTTCATATGATAATTAGGCCAAGGCATTTTTCTTTTTTTTCTTTATTTTTTTGTATTAAAGGAAAAAAAAAACACAAAAAGAAAAAAAATTGGGACCAAGACTATTGCTAAAACTACTATATTGGCTGCAAGCATTCCAGACTGAAAGAGAGAGAGAGAGAGAGAGAGAGAGATGGATTTTGACTCAAAGCTCTATCCTACACTTCATGAGCCTTGGAGGAAAGTTTAATTTGAACCTCTACATTTTCATTAACATTGTAGTTGAAATCAAATATTTTGTCAAATAGTTTCCTACACATCTTTGGTATATTCTGAACATGAATTTTAGAAATACTTGGTATAATAATGCTACAAAGTTTAAGACTTTATTGACTAAGGGCCATAGTCTAGCTGGAATAGTGCAAAAGTACAAGGTTATCCAGTGAGGTAAGAATTTTTTGAAGGAATGTATACAAACACAGTGTTAAGCTAAAATTGCACTGAATAGAGAGTTAGGTCATATGCAGAATACCATCGGTGCAGGCTACCATTTCCTTTCCCACCCCTCATCCACCTACTTTTCTCTTCCTCTCTTTAAATGAAGGCTTTTGTACTTGTTTACAAAACTGGCTCGACACTATGATTAATGTCTCTCTGTCCAGGCAGTGTATTATCAGGCAGTTGTGAAATACAATACAAAATGGAGCATGCAGCTAAAGCAAAAACAAACAGTAATGCTCTAACAGCTTGAGCTGCAGATTAATTCCAGCTGCTAGCTACTCCAGCACACCTCAGGTACCAAATAGCACTCCCTGAATTTAGCTCTCCTTTTGCATTGAGTCAGAATGAATTGAAAGCTTGGTTTATTTAGTGCTATGCTTGGCTCCTACCAAGATGCATCTTTATCTCTTTCTATTCAACTACACATTGAACTGAATTTTGACACTTTATTATAGTCCCCTAATTTCCTTGCAGGAAAGGATCCAATCCAATCATCACAGTGGAAAGGAGAAAAGTCTTTCTCACATTATATAATTACTTTTAAATATTGCTTCTGAGTCATCTTTTACAATAGATAGTATAGATTTTCTCAAATCATTATAGAAGACTAGAGGTCTGTGGCTTAAGAAATAACAAAATTATCCCTGTAGTACATTATTCAGTAAGGTATTGAATAGACATTTTTATCTATTTCTTCAAGAAACACAATCTTCAAAATTCAGATCTTTCTAGTCTCTACCACTGTTTTCACTGACTTATTGTTTTCTCAACTTTACCTTAAGCAGAATGTCTACAGGGTTGATTCTAAAATTTTATCTGTAAAATTGTATCTGTATCTCAACCATTTAAACAAACTTAACAAAGCACTTTAGAGTTGTAAGACCACGAGAAAGTACCCTTTTATAAAAATCAGACCACTTTGGTTATCATAGAACACAAAGGAAGAATTCTATTTTAAATATTGAATCTACTGTGGTGTAAATTTACTTTCAGAGGAGGATTTAGGTTATTTGCAGAAATTGAATTTTATACTCTTACCAGATGTTTTTTAATGTATGACTTCTGTTTTTTCGTCAAAGACAACTAGTGAGAAAGGGAGGCCCTTCATTTTCCACCTCTTATTTTCCCCCCCTCTTTTCCAGTAGTTTTTCTTTCTTTTTCTTTCTCTCCTTCTTGCTTTCTCTCTATTTCTCGCTACTTTTTCTTTTTTGTCTTTACATTTGTAATCTCTTGTTCTCCCATTTCTCTATTCTCCCATATACACACAGGGTCAGCTGTGTTAAGGAACTTTCAAACACACAGGGTACTGCTGATACCACCCAGAGCACTGGGTTCCTTCTATCTCTAACTCAAGCACACAATGTGGAGAGGTGTGTAGCAGTATTCTAAAAAGGCCTGAATAATCCCAGCTGTTAGGGTAGCTATTCAAGAACATATTCACATTGTAGGAGAATAACATATTATTTGGTTTCAACCCAGGCAACTTTTGGAACAGAGATAAAATCATCACTATCCTATGTAAAAATGAACTTTTTATTTCTTATAGGCATGCATGGATATCTTAATTATTGCTTTTTTTCCCCCCTACTTTTGGACAAAGATAAGTAAACATTTCCAGGTTTGTGGGAGTCTAACAGTGTCTGATTCAAAACCTTTCTCCTAACTGGTTTGATCTTGTGCAATAGTACCACCTGGTGGCGATAGTAATTTTAACCGTTCTGAGCCTTTGACAAACGTACCTGAGCAGCTTGAAAATAAAGACCAGGAAAAAAAATTATCTTTAATATTCTTAAGATTGTTTTCATCTCTAGCCACTTTTCTTAATCAGGTAAGGTAACATAATTCAAGTAGTTTTGTGAAGTGATATTTTAGAAGAGATATAAACGTTTCAGGATTGTCCCATATATAAGAAACTTTAAGGATTGACTTACAAAGATGGTGGCCCTTCTGCTTTAAATGTAAAGTATCGTTCCTGATTCACCTGCAGTATCCTAACTGCTGATGCACTAAAGACTTAAGAAAATACCCGTATCTTTGCAAATCTAGGCAAGACTCAGAAAGATGTGTTAAGAAAGGTAGGTTTTAGAAGATTGGAATTTCCAACATATATATAGGTTTTGTTTGTCAGGACTGATGCAGAAAACTGCTTCACCACATGCTTAATTTAAAATGCTTTCTTCAATCCTATGCATTTCAATATGACATAAACAGATATTCAAAATTGAACATCATTGAAAAATATTTAGGGCTGAACATACTGCTTGGAGACCAAAGCGGGGAGAAGGGAGAGAAAATGAATGAGTGATCTGGAAATCCTTTGCTTTGTCTTTTTCAAGGGAAAAAAGGTAGCAAACAAGAATGCAACTTTTTTTACTCATTTGGAAGGCTGGAAACCATAGCAGAATAAAGTCAACTCCTAACTGAAAAAATATATCCAGTATATATTTTAAAAAAATAAATGAGCAACAGAAGAAAGACTTTCAACCTATAAAAAAAATTTACACTGCAATAACAACAAATTATACTACCATAGTGTCAGAGTCACCATGTGAGGAGTCAGCAGAAGAGTGCATGAAATTAAGAGGTTGCTGTAAAGAAGTAACGTATGAAAATCTCAGAGGCACAGTACCTTGTCTCTCCTCACTTTGAAACTCCAAAAGAGAATTTTCATGTGCTTAATGGGAACTGCTAACCAAAACCAAAAATCAAGCAAGACATAGGGATTTGCACAGTAGACTGTACATGTGTATAATAAGCATTTAACAGAGAATTAATTTTTTTTTTTACATTTTTCAGTTCCACCTGTGAACTAAGTACTTGTTTTGTACAACTCTTACAGAAAATATTCTGACAACTAAAACCAAGAACAAGCAAACAAATAAAATTAGCTCAGGGAAACTAGTTTATCCTGGCCTATTTACCATGCCTTTATTCCTTGCTTATATTTGAAAGTAACAAACACTGTCTTGTATGGGTTTCCATTTCAGATTCCACAACCATCCATTGTCTTAAGTTTACAGCCTAATTATGAGTCAACTCAGAATACTTAAAGTATTTTAATCCTCAGATATGGAGGCTTTAGTGATGAAATAGGTTCTATCTTTGGCACTCATGCAAAGACTGCTCATCTTTACTGGGGCTTAAAGTACAGAGATATGTTCATATAGTTTTGACAGCATACTAAACTGATACTCCAGTTTTCAGTTAATACTGTTTTCTTTAGGTAGATCTTTTCCTGGTTAGATAGTGTTTTGTGACTGTAGAGGGTGCTCTTAAAATACTGTTGATAGTAGTAATACATGGCAATCAGTTTCTCTTTCTGTAAAGCTTATCAATGTTAGGATGTTTATATTTAGCAAAGAAAGTTGTTGTACAGCTAGTGTGTTTTATTTTGGATATGGGCAAGAGTTACTAACCACATTTGTATCCAAATACATCCCTGGAAACTTTTCTGGATTTAGTTTATTTTTGCAAGTATATTTCTGCCAAACAGTGATAGTATCTTCTGAGAAAACTATTGATGCTGTCTAAAACAAGTTGAAAGAGATACTAAATAAGGTGTATTTTTAGTTGCAAGGCCATTCAGAGAGCTGGATAAGAGCTTATTGTTCTAAAGAAGTAATTTAAATATTCACAAAAATTCTTTAGTTACATGAAGTTGATGTTCCCACATTGTGTTATCTGGAATGCTGTTGGGAAGCATCTATTTTACTTTGGTTTATCTGTAGTTTGGTTGATTACTCCACCATAATCCCAAACTATCTGTTTTTAATACTTCTCTAACTGAATTAACGGGGGGGGGAAATCTTTGATACAACAGACTAAATCAAACTTTGTCCTGCTATGTTTTTCCCTCAACCATACAATATACATACATACTTTTTAAATATAAATTATATGTTCCCCTCAGTACAGCCAAGAAACGATTGAGTTAATTCTGAATGCTTGAGAAATGTTACCTCTTTCCAGAAAGAGTAGTCTGTAAACCTCAGAAAGAAAAGAATTTTATTTTAATAATCAGAACTGCAATAAGCTGGTTTTAGAGCAGCATAAGGAGAGTTAACATTTCTGAGGTCAGGCCTTTCCTGTAAGACCATGACTAGGCTACAGGCTTCTGCCAGCACTGCTCTGTCGGGTCCTGGCCGTGATGTGATCTTTGACTGACATGACTGTGTCAGAAGCAGCCTATACCATAACAGACACCTACATTAGCAAAACTACACTTCTCTTGAATAGGTTTTATGCTGGGAGGAGATGAAACATGCTGCAGAAGCACAGTTTTCCCAGTCTATACTTTTCCTAGTGACAGTTACTCTGCTTCTTATACTGGATTTGTATACCTATCTTGAGAAGGTACTCTTAGACATGAACTCGGATAATAAGATTTTCACCAGTGGTCACTCTTTTGAGATCCAGACACCATATAAGATTAATCCTATTTCAGACCAAGTCTACAGAAGATATTTATTATATATTAGAGTGTCACAAAGGCTGTGACTCTTTGCTGCACTCCTGTAACAGCTCTTCTGTGGTCTAGTTTAGAGCATAGATGTCAGTCCAGCTTCTATTGTCTGGGGAAGCCCTCCGAGCTTTTTTGGCTAACTTCAGCAGCATATATTCTAAGGAGACTTTGCCAAGATCACTACATTAGAAAACCTTTTAAGTGTTGACCAAGCTTAACAGATGTTTGCTGGCTTCTAGTTAGATGAAATTGGCATGTTCCAATCTCCAGTTTCTGCGTCAAATTCTATCAACTTGCAGGTTAGGGCATGTCCCTTAACATGTTTGTACACTATATCATACAAAGGGGACTTTATGTTACCTAGGACTGTGGCTGCAGGCTTGCCATGTGAATAGTCAAATAAAAATCTGTCTTTGTGAAAGCTGGCAAAATTAACTATCCCCACTCATCAGACAAGTCTCTTCAATAGAAGAAATTATACTGCCTGAGGTCTGATGGTGGAAAATATTTCTGATGCGAGTCATGTAACAGGGGAACACAATAACAGGCCAGAGACAAGGAGTTTCTCTCATAGGGCTTTCCTTCCTCAGGATTTAGTATTAAATAGTAATTTGAACAAACAGAAACCTAGGTCTCCCCCAACCTTGATGAGTACACTAATTATTAAGATAAATAGCTTATGCTTAATTCTCTCTATCACAGAATTTCTGGTGGGCAATGTTTTCACTTCCATAGGAGAACCTAGAAGTGTCTCACCTAAACATCCCTTATACTGAGGTTCTTAAAGTGGGAAGTTAGAAATACAAAGACTTGAGCATAGACTTCCTCTGAATCTTCTATTCATCTAGCTATTAGATAAAACAGATAATAGTCTTCCTCCTCTCTTTTGTAAGAAAAGGTTGACATAAATTTCTAACTCTAGGAGAGAGTTCAGAAATGTATTTTGGAAATTTTCACATTTCTATAGCTCATATTAAAGGACCAGAATGTCAGAAACAGATGGAATGTAAGATCTGTCACCCTTTCTTCAGTCTTTAATAATGGCCAGTCTGTAACCTATCAACTTCAGTAATTTCTATGGTAGACCCTCTTTCCCCCAAGTGAGGAAAGAGGCAATGGATTTCATTCTGGGTTGGAGATTCCACTATGCACCAAAGCATCACAGTACTAAAGCTTCTAACCTGTAGCCACTTACAAAAATAACCCAGAACACTCTAAACTGAATCTGCCTTTACTGGTTCACTTTTAAAAAACACACTCTACAATTCTAGAAAAACCTTAAAAACTCAGAAAAAAAAATCTTGCATTGTAGAGTACTTACATATTTCAGGCAGTGAAAGCCGTAAACGATGCACATATTGGAATTACAATAAGACGAATGGAAGCTTTCATTGGGAAAATGCAAACCAGAATACAGATAGTTTGTTTTGCTTTAGGCAAAGCATGAATGCAAACATTTAAACTGGAGAAATTCCCCTTTCCTTCTGTGGCCCCTCTGAGCCATTACATTGATTACTTGGAACTATTTACCTACTTCCCTTCATTTAGGCCCCAGGTGCAGATACTCTGGATACTGAAAATTATTTTAATTCTTTTCACTTGAGTGAAAAAACAATATATGGAAACACTCATCTTTTCCTTTCTGAAACCCATGAGTGTGAGAAGGTACCCTAATATGTATTTTATGCCAGCCTGTATTTTAACACGCCATAACAAGACATGAGAGTGGTAGGGGTTCAGTGATGTTTCTTTTCCACAGTACAATGAAAATATTTGTTTAGTTTTGTTGCAATAGCAGGGGCAGCTGGCAGTGTTTGCATTTATGTGTCTTCTAACACTTCACTGAAGAGATACCCCTAATCTTTGAAGAAAGACAAATATCTCATTTTGTAAATGTGCTGACCTGTGCTTATGCAGTGGCTCTGACAGCCCTCTTTTGTGATCAGAATGTTAGCCTGCCTTTGAAATACATCCTTAAAGTATGACCAGCCAGATCTGGGCATGCATTTTACCGTATGTGAAGCTAGAGAATTAATGGAGGCATTAAATATTTAGAAAATAAACAATCAAACACATTAGGGAAAAAAAAATCACAGAAGAGGCTCAAAATCTAAATTTCAAAATTGGCAGCAAAGAGGATCAGTCTCAATATCTACAGTTCTTTTTGGCAATATAATCATGTCTCAAAGCTCTTGCTTAGAGTTTAATTTCCAACTTCCCTTGGGGAAAAAAAATAATTAAACCTTTTCTTGCGCTCTTTACTGTGAGGTTCTGCTCTTGATTATTTTGGAATACAAACAACAGACTGTGGGACACTGACTGTATCTTTAAATAATTATTAACAAAATCTATGGCTATTTGCACAAAGTGTATTCAACCTCTCCCTTCCCAATTAAGAATATCTGTCAATTCCAGGGTAGCCCAGGTCATCAAGGGGTGGCTACTGAGTCTGGCTCCCCCTGTCACGGCTGCCTGGCAGCAGGTTCACCCTCAGGAACAGCCAGCTGGCTCTGCTGTGCATTTCAGTTTCCTCCAAGTTTTCATGTCGACTTGTGAAGCAGCTAAGTTTATTTTGCATGATTGGCTTATTTGTTGTAAATCCAGAGAGTTTCCTCATTGCCATGACTGCTGCTGATTCAGTCAGTTTGCACTTGGGAGTTTTCAGCATGGCCTCTCTGCTCTCTCATTTCTGCTGGTCTGTACTGCCTCTTCAAAAGATCAGAACTGTCTCTTCAAAAGATCAGAACTGTCTCACAGATTTTTTTAGTTTCAAGTCAGTTCAATACTTCTCTGTTCTGATCATATTGTCCCTAAGTTGGACACAAGTTTCTTTTCTCAATCTATCTCAGAGGCAATCTTAGGAGTAATTCACTGCTAAAAGTAGGGGAGTACCCTTAGAATAAAAACATTTCCCAGAACATCTGTCTTTCTTTAAATTTAAAAAAAATAAATTTAAAATATGATGTATGCCTAAAGTATGCAGAAACTTACTTTATATTCCCAACTAATAATTAAGTATTTTTCTGGAAGGGAAAGTTATTTGGCCTAGTGAATATAGTAAGAAGATATTGTAATTAACATTTAACTAATTAGTTATCTCATTAGATTAATATCCTATTGCATTTAGTTACTTAGATGAGGGAGAGAGGTATTTTGTAAAATCCTCTTTTGTTATCTGATATTTTATATTGTATGCTGTTTTCTTATTCAATAGGACAGCACTAAAAACATTTGTAGTGATATTCATTGCTTTGCGTAACCTCATGATCTTTTTTACTTAGAGTCTCAGCTCAATAGCATAAATTTTCATTAATTTGTCACATGAAAGTCTCTCCAAATTGTTTTTAATAACTCCCAAGTTCTGGACTTTTTCTGTGATTGCAGTATCCTTACTGACATGTGGACTTTAATGAGCAAAAATAGTCCATTCCCAGACTTGCATATCCAGTGGAGATGAATTTAAGACCTTGTCATGAGTCAGTGGTGGCCTCTCTAAGCTGGGCTACTGGTAAATGCAAGAGAGATCATTACTCCAGGTTCAAACACTCCTCTCAGATTTAAACAATGGCATTCACAGACATAGGAAGAGACATTCACCCATTAGAACAGCTATTTCTGTTTCTTCTGAAGAAAGAGTGTCAAATCAGGGGCAGTCATGCCTAATGGCTAGGTGGTATAACAACCGCTTAGTCACACAAGCCATGGTCATCATCACATCTTCACATTGCATACTTCCTTGTAAAGGCACCAATAAATTTCATTCCAATGCTCTTCCAAGCCATACTAGTTATGTCATCTCATTCAATATGATTTTTTTGGTACTCAGCTGGACTCAAATGCATCTGCTTTAATAGGTTCTTTGTGAACTTCCCAAATCTTGTTGCAGCTTGTCAGGAACTTTTCATAAGCGTAGTCCATGTCAGCAGTTAACACACCAAAATTTGCTAGCAGGTAAATTTATTATTACTGAAGTCTAGTCAGGATGACCTCTGAGCTTGTGCCCAACTTAGGTGGGCAGAATTACTCAGATACTTGAAGCTACTGATACTATTCCTGCATAAGTACCTTCTTGAAATGAGGCCTCTATCTCCTGTAAGGATGAGTAGCTACTGAGTTGAAAAAAATTTAAACAAATACTCTGGTATGGAAATCTGTTTTACATTCCCTATTCAATGTCAGCTAATTCTACCTATACTGAATTCACACATTCTGATTCTAATTCCTGTTAAATATGGTGTCTAAAAACTCAGTCGGGATTAGTATGGAAGTATATAAAGTAAATATATCTGGGAAAGAGAAATAATTTTAAATTGTAATGCTGTGCTTGAGAGTTAGTGATTACATTAAGCATGAAATCTGTGTGGTTCCTGGTTATTCTTGCTATTTCTGATTTTTTCTTCAAATGGAATTGAGCTGATTGTGAAGAATGTTACTGAATTCTTACGTTTGTTTAAAAAGAAATTTGGAATTTTTGAGGGATGTAGAGTGCTATCACTGTCTAGTATTTGAGGGCAGGGAGCTAACGAGTCTGAGAGATGCTTGCCCATAAGTACAGTGTTCTTTAGGCACAAAAAGTTGGGAAGGAAACAATTCCTTCTAATTAGGAAAGTAATTTTAAGCAGAAAAAGATGTAAAAGCTTAAGGACTGTTCTTGTCATAGAGAGATGTTTCTGAGAAGAATTAGGGCAATAGAGAATTATTGTTTTGTTAAGCCTTTGATTGAGATCTCAGACTTTCATCAGTTCTGTAGCAATGAAGCAAGAGATCTAAGGCTCAAACACATCTCCAGAAAAGAGATCTTGGAGAAAGAAAATAAGGTAAAATAATAAAAAAACACCCAACCCAGACCAGGATTTAGCTTTTGGGTATTTATAACTCCCATTTGAGAGCCAAGGGGAAGTTTTTCTGTCATCACCCTGTTAATTTTAAAAACAGCAGAGAAAAAATTTTGGTTTTGATTTCTCAAAAAATAGTATTAGTTATTTGAAAAATTCCAGACCAGAGCATGAAAGATCCTTTAGAGCAAAACTCCAGAGTTGTTGTTTAGAGGCTGCCCTGAGTATAATCAAGATTAAAGCCTTTAATGAAGGCAAAGCTTACTTATCTGATCAGATCCCAGCATAATGGTCTAGCATGTGATACTATGCTGTATAAGTTACATAACTTTTTGTTTAAGAGCACACTTTACCTTCAGCAGCACAAACAACATTTTTAACCTGTTCAGATCCTTGAGAAATACAAACAGATTTGAAGACAAAAATGGAATATTTGTTAACAAAAGAAACTCAAACCTTTCTGTGACTTGGTTAAGACGAAAGCAAGACAGGAAACTAGTAAAGAGGATCAGAGAACCTGGAAATAAATGTTGACAGGCTTCTGCACTGGCAGTTAAACATCATGTACTGTTAAGCATTTGCTTTCTGCTTAAGTCTTTGCCCACAAGATTGCCTTTCCCTAGTAAAGGCTAGAGATACCCACAACTCATTTGTGTTTGCAGGTTTTCTGTATGTGTGAGTATATCCTACCATTTATTTATCAGCCACAAGGCACTTGAGTTCACAAGTCTCCTGCCTCATTAAAAGACAGTGAGCCAGTTGAAAAACAACTCCCTTCTTACTTGGTGCATCTGAACATATGGTGCAGGAGTAGTGTGCTTAATTTTGAAACAGTCAGATCTGAGAAGAAGATAAGCAGTTAGGCAAAAAGTGGGTAATAAAACTTGGGATTTACAGAGTCATACAGTTTTCCTGTTCTGACAGTAGAATTGGTAGACTACAGCTTCAAGCTTTTTAGGGTTTCTCACATACTGAGAAATAAAGATTAAAAGTTACAATATTAAAAGCTTTAGTGGAACAATGAAAATAGAAGCATGACCCTACTCCAATGTGGAAATGTCTTACAGCTTCAGAAAAACATCAGCTGTGATGTGCTGGTGTACTCAGCATACCGTGATGTAGGAGCATTGTATCAGCAGGGTGTTTGTTACTGTCGGAAAATATGACAGAAGAGAAGGTGGTTGCTTGACTCCTTATATGTCTAACATAATGTGATGTAACATGGCACATTAAAGAATGGTTTATAAGTTCCACAATACAGACTTGTAAAAATGGCCATTCCACAACTCACAGACATAGTCTGAGTATGGGTGGTGCTGGCTGGTGTCATGCCATCAGTCTTACTTTTTGCATTGATGTGAAAATATGGTGCCAATTCCCGCAGGTCAGACTGCTTTTTGCTAAAACAGATTTATTTCTCCTTTTTTTTTTTTTAATATTTACATGTAAGAGTTAAACTTCTCACTAATCTGTTCATTCTTTTGCACAGGGAAGCTGCTACTGTATCCTGAGAAAACTAGCAGTCTGTACAGCTTTTTTCAGCGTAAGTAACTGCTATACTTTCATTCATCTTTAAAAAGAAAATAGTCACTAAAAATTTTATACTTGAATGCAGACCTTAGGAGTTGCTGCTCTTCGGACAGCAATGGAGAAGCTTTCATCAACATTGAGAATGCAAATATTCATTGCTTCTGCAGCCAAGTAAACACTCCCTATTTTGTGGCACCATATTTTCAATCAAAGTAAAATTACTTTTGGTTTTCTTTATTATTTTTTCTCCTGCAAAGATGTAACATTCCCTGCTGAATTTTAAATTGATTCTGGTTAACCACTGAAAACAGCAAAGTTAGCCAGCATGGAGTGTGACTTCATTGCCAAACAAAGGACACTCTTTTACTGCATCATGACATGGTCTCATACTCATGTAAACAATATAGTAGAATGGATAGCAGCACTTTTCTGTCTGCTTAATGCTAGGAATTCAAACTTTTGCATGAGGAAAAGGGCCAGAAGAGAATGTTTAAACAGTACTCCTTAAAATTAACTTACCTTTCTGTGAAGGAAAAGCTAATTACTTGTTACACTGCTAGCTAACAAGCTGAACTGAGGCTCCAGAAAGCTCTTCCTACCCTATTTGCACAATGAAAGCGTAACACCCAACAAGGAAGTGTTTCTGCAGCTGGAAGAAAGGAGGAAAAAAAAAGAGACAACATTGAGGTAGAATAAATGAAACAGATTTTTTTCTCCCTCTTCACCAGCTGTACAGAGTGCTGGGATGGGGAGTGCCACATTCAGTTATTCGTTCCACAACACACCAAGAAGTAGAGTAGCAGACTTTGTTGTCCAGCTTCAGAAACAGATGTGGTTTGAATTTCTGTGCACATGGGCATGAGTGCATACACAGACGTAGGCATGTGTATATGTACCCTGCTTATTTCCACATGCTCACTACTTGATTGAGAAGGCCTACCTGTAACTTTTTCAATCACCCATAGTCTGTAAGCAGTTCACACACACACAGGTCTTGAGGCAGGGTTATGCTTTGTCAACAGGAGAAGAGCTGTGATAATGCATGATTAATCCAAATCCCTGAGAAGAAGCAAGACAGCTGGGACTACTAAGCCTGGCATCACTGGATTGTAGTGATTGAGTTGTACACTGGAGTAGAGAGACACCTGGAAGCCATTTCCTGCTTGTGAACTGATCTCCCTCCCCCCTTCCCCTGAAAGATAAGTATATGCAATGTGGCTTTTAGAAACAGTGAGTTTTTTTGGATTTGTAATGTCAGGAAGGTTTGCTTTAAAGCCACAAACCCAGGTCTTTCCTTACATATAAAACTTCAAAAGAGCAAATTTTTCCCTCTAATGCTTTTTTTTTTTCAATCTCTTCTGACTTCAAATTTTTCCAACTCTGAAAATGTCTTTGTAATTTCATCTTGAAACTGGCAAATTAACTTTAACAGACTAGAGACTGCTTAGGTGCTGGCCTGAGCATTTACACTCCTAATGCCAAAGCCACTGATTGTTGCTTTCTAGCCATATCTCCCTAACGCGCAACAGGTTAAGATTTCCACACATTCCCATTCTTAAATACTTGAAGATTCCTTGGCTGTGCAAAGCAAGCACATATTTTGTCCATGAGAATGCCTTTGAGCAGTATTGCTTTTGTCAGTTAGGTTTCTCTTGTGCATTGTAATTCTTGCCAGGAGACATCTCCTGACTGGGTTTTTGTTGTGTTTTTTTTTGTCTCTGGAAACATTTCATTTGGCAGAATGGTCTCTCTGTTTTAGCTGTTGGGCAAGGTGTTGGTCCCCATGAAATCAACAGGAGCCACCAAATTCTAAGACACCAGAATTTTTCACCTCCTGTCTTTAAAACACCTAAGACTAGATACATACAATGCTTTGTCAATTGGAAAATGTTCCAGCCTTCTCTTGATATTTTCTATGAAACTGTTGGTCTTAGAAAAGATAATAGCAGAGGTGGAACACTCTTGTATTTCTGATACAAGTTTATAAATAACCTGAAATAATTCGTTTTCTTTTTGCTAAAAGAAATCTGAGTTTTCATAACTAAAATACAGAAATTTTTGAAAACTAATTTTAAAAAATAAGAGCCAGATGTTAAGAGGCCAATTAAAATGGTTTTGTGAAGTCTCATACAAGATGTCACTTGTAGTATTCTACAAGGTTTTGAGAAAGTTACTTTTTACCTAAAGACATTTTTTTAAATGTGCAATTCATTAGTATCACATTATCATACCTTTGCAGTAGTTGTAAGATTTTAATAATTGATTTTCATCTCCTAACCAATGATCTACAACTGCAAAGCCTGAATGCAGACTTAGTCTCCAAGTCTTGCTGAGGAAGGTAGGACCTTCTAGGAAAGTCACACTCTCACTCTTTAGAAATATAAACGGTAACATAAAGTGTAAGTGGTCAAAGTACGGCAAGGGCTGGCTCCTGCCAAAGGGGCCAAACATGATACTACAGCCAGCATGGCAGAGGCCTCACCAGCCAGGACCCTGTCTCACAATACCAGAGCAAGGGAGCAAGGAGAGCTCAGGGGAGGCAGCAGAGGTTAAGCAAAAGTCCAAATACTAGGCAAGGCAGGTCCAACATCCAGGCAGACAGTCTGCAGGTCAGGTTCAGCCCAGCAGTCATCAGGCAGGATGATAGCAACAGGCAGAACTCAGATGAAGCAGGGAAATTAGCCCAGCTCATCATCTGATCAGGAGGATCCATAGCCAAGCATAGGCACACCTAAAACATAGCTCAGGGAGAAACTGAAGACCTCGGGCTGAGCTTAAATGTTGCCCCTGGGCCCGTGGGCAGGGGTGTGGGTGGAGGGCCCAGTTGAGGCTGGTCAGAACATTAAATCCTATTGGTGCACCCAGGCCCCCCAACAGAAGTCAGTAGAACATCCAATCTCATATTTTCTTGTATAAGCAAGAAAAGGGGAGAATTATGATTGTGGTTTGACCTGTGCTGCATTTTCTGACCCCTGAGTGCCTGATTTCTCAACCACGATATTACAGTAATGCTATGTCTACCCATAGTTTATATAAACAAAGAGTGTGTTAAACAACTGACTTATGATGTGATACTTTTGTTTCCACCAAATTCTAGACCATCTGTGTACTAAAAAACTTACAGACTTGGAAAGAAGATCTGATCTGTTCAGTTCTTTCACTAAGTAGTTACAGATAGTCCTGGAGTATTCTTCTGTATGTACTTCGACATTTATATTTCATTCCTTTTTTCATTGAAATTAAGCATGTGTTGGATACCAAAGCTTGGTTGATACTTTTGTACTTTTGAAATGTCTGCTTTGCTCATCTTAAACCTTTAAAATTCTTTATTTATGTGCTGTTCTCATTATGAAAATTAAGGCAGACTTTTTTCCCAAGGCTCAGAGTTTCAGGTCACTTGATTTCTGAGAAACAGTTTGGTCCGTGTCTATTGATAAGCAATGTTTTCTTTTTCATCTTTCCTACCTGAGGTAACACATACTGCTATCTCATGTTCTGGGACACAGAGCAGGATGTCAGCAACATTGCAAGATACAATTATAACAGGCACTCTGTACTTCTTCAGTGTGTAAAGTGTCCAGTTGGCTAACTGTATCCCCCACACTGTAATTAACAAGATGCATGATACTTCTGTTGGCTAAGAGAAGATTCAAAGCGTACCAACTTCTACCAAGTTCCCATGGAGAAAGTTCAGGCAGAAAGGATCCATTTCAGTGCCTCACATAAAGGGATTTGGTCCCAGCAGGTTGTTTCAGTAGTTAATGCACCACAGTAATTTGCTTCCTTAGTTCTGCCTGGTTGGGAATAGAATCAAAGGAGAAACAACAAGTTTACTTCAAGGTGAAATGAGTGAATATGTAAGAAGTTAAGAGCAGCCATGCTGGGTCAAACCAAAAGCCCATCTAGCTCAGAATCCCATCTTGAACTATGGTCAAGGGTGGGTACCTTATAAAAGGGAAAAGCTTTTCAACTTTTCTTTGCAAAAATTATTTCCTCCACACCTCTTCTTCAGAGAATCACAGTTGGCAGAACAACTGCATAAAAGCTAGTAATTCATGTTTTATGCAAGACAAAAGGGATCCAGATCCCACTGATATAAACAAACAGCATTGTTTGCTTCAGTGCCAGTTCTCTCTGCTGAGGATATTACCTAAAAATTTTACACAGAGAGAATAGTCTAAATTCAGACATTATTCCAGTAGCCATATCAGACTTCACAATCTGTCTGCTTTTGATGTCTTCTAGCAGATCACAGCACTGCTCTGTTTCTAGTCTGACATTTTGTTTTGATTTTAATAACCCAATATTAATTAAAATAGCAGGTGCATAGCAACACCTTTTTAGAATGAGAAGTGTTTTATGCTAATAAGCATGTTTAGCCAAGACTTGGCTGAGCCATGGCTTTCATCTCCACACCTACAATAAAAAAAGCAATTAACTCCTTAGCTTCTGGCTAAAGGATTGTGAAAAGCATATATAAAATAACAATACAAAAATTGTATGTCAGTGATGTTATGGGAGATCATGAGGAAAAGAGGAAAGATTTGGTGTGGTCACTTGAATAATATCACAGTACTCTGTATTTTTAATAATAATGCTATCAACATTGGAAAAGCTGGACATGGTCCGATAATAAATTCATGCATCTAAAAAGAACTGAACACGACAGAGAAGGATTCCTGCCCAACATAAAAATGAAAGAAAAATGTTGGCACAGACACAGGCAAACTGCAGTTTGCATCTACTGGAAAATTGAGGGCTCATTGAATGAAAGGGTTAATGAAGGGATTACAAGAATGAACTCCAGGCAGCCAGTGGATTCAATTCCCCTAGATTGTTGGGACAAGGCAAAAGCTGCATATCTTTGTCTCTTGTAATTGCTTTGTTCATTACCCTCCTAAATCCCCAAAACAAACAACAAACAAGCCAAGCCCTCCTGTCACACAGACATAGTCTTGCTGTTATAAAGGTTCCACTTGTAAAAACACTCTCCTCTATTTCTGTGCTTTTTACCATTTTATCCTCTTACCAGGTTGAAGGTCAACAGAACTCACAAAGAAAATATTGTAATTTGTTTCACTAGCAAACCAGTACTTTACTGGAGACACATACAGTACCAGACTGTGATAGCGCAGACTTCGTATTTAACCTGAGTCCAATTTAGAATTCTGAAAAGATGGCTTGGTTGGACTCTATGATCTTAAGGGTTTTTTCCAACCTAAATTATTGTATGATTCTCTTATGGGTTTCTGCTACAACAGGTTCAATATATCGTTTAGTTTCTCTTCCAGCTTCTGGAGCAGACTCTATACACTCCAAGTTTCTCTTACATGTTATAAAAAAGTGCAAATCTTTTTTTTACATTCCTCTCCAGAAGGAATTCTACCTCAGGAAGAATATATAAAAATATTTTTGTTATTATCTTAAATTAACCAACATATAATATAAATTCCCTGCATCACTGATTCCATTCTCCCATGGCTTCAGTACTTGAACAATGTTTCATGTCTCTCATTCTGAATCATCAGACTCTGCACCTTCTGATAGGAAACACCAGCAAAATGGCAGAGCTTAAAAAGAAATCCAACCCATCTACCAGAATGAGAGGGCTTTCTAGAAGCTGCTTATTAAATTCTATTTTTTAAAAATATTGTTAATCTCGGATATGACTTAATGTTAGAGGTATAATTGCATTCATTCTCAGCAAGGAAACAGAATTGCTTAAGTGAACGCTTTCCCCAGAGTTTTCTTCTTTGGCAATAAGATGTCCTGATTCAGTTTCAGTTTGGACAAAGCTGTTAATAGGCTGCATTCTGCAGAAGTGTCTATTAATCTGGTAAATCCATGCATATTTTATGTGGGTAAACCAATGTATTTGAACTAAGTTTAAACTGTGCAGCATAATTAGAGGAATGAGCCTCAGGTTGCTTTGTCAAAACATTCTTGAATTGCTGGATTTTAGGATTATTGGATTAGAAGATTAGATGGGATGCCTGGAAATCTTAATTTGGAGCATCTAGAAAAGTAAGGCTTTTCATGAATCAGAATTACGATGTATCTATAAACCTCACAGTTTGCATAGATTGCTGTAGTAATTGTTTAAGGATATTTTCATCCTAAGACAATAGGGTAACAACTATGTTTTTTCTGACCTCCCTTCTTGTCTAACACATTTTTTTAATTTTAAGGAATTTACTAACCTTTCTCCATGAGAATCAATTGCTAACTTTCATGTGGCCACAGGTGCTGTAGTCACTCTGAGCATGGCCTGTGAATCACTAAGCTTCCTTGCCTATGTGTAACTAAAGGAATCCTGATATATCCACCAAGCATTGCATGACATTCACCTCGAGGTGTATGTTTATTACTAAATTATATTATAATCAGTAAGCACAGCTACATTTCTTTATGACAGTCTTACATTTATAAGACATACTCTATTGTTAAAGCATTCTGCTTTGGTTAAACAGTGTCTCTGAGTCCCAAAGAACAAGGTGGACTCCAGGCTCTCCTCTTGTTTTTCTCAGTGCAAGATTCACTCAGCTTATTCACTAGCAAGTGCAGAGTCTTCACACGTGGCACACAGAAAGTCATGCTAGCTTATCTCACTTCCAGGAGAGACTTAGTATTTCACTCCAAAAAGCTTCTGCGATAAAAATTTCTCCAGCTGCTGGTGCTGTCCCTGCTTGGTCCAACACGCCACGTACCGCACATATAGCTATGAAAACCACAAGAGAGACTGTCTATATGCTGTATATATGCGTGGGTATGAGTAAAGAAGTAATGGCACAATGCTAAATAGATTACCAAATAGGAAGGGAAACTCGGGGCCCTGGTTCAAATCCCTCTTCAGAAAAATGCTATGAAGTTGGTCATGTCAATATTGAGCAGAAATGTCTGGTAAATTCTGCTGGGAGTTCTGAACCTATAGTTTCAGAGTCCAGTTATTTCCAATGGGACAGTTAATGTAATAGTACTCTGCTCCTCTTTTCTGAGATGGTTTCATAAGTATTAGGAAGATGACTTTTAATTAGTATATTAAAGAGTTTCAAAAGTTATTACTAATACTCTGTCATCAAGTTTTATGAAGCAGACAGAAGAGGAATTCTGTTCACAAGCAATATGGAGACAGCTGTGCTAGCCATATTCCCAAACGGTTAACAGAATAGTCATCAGCACTTCAAAGCACCATATTCCCATCTCACTTAGTATTTGCACTGCTAAAATGACAGCATCCAAAATAAAAGCCAAAACACTGAAGTGTCCCAGTATGATGAAGATCATGACTGTCTGAACAGAAGGATCAATATGGGAAAGTGTAAATCATATTCTTATTTTCTAGGGTTAAAAAAACCCCACACTTTGGTACAATTTTGGCATCTTTTAAAATCAACTGGTATTTTTGTCACTGATTTCAACAAGGCCAGAACTGTACTTTTTGAGTCTGACAGTGTTGTCAGGATTTAACATACCTGAATTAGCAGAATTATATGTAGTGAGAGCTTTCATATTTTAAATTGAAACTGTAGGAATAAAAAAGATAACAGTTTATCACTTCCTTCTTTGACGACAGATCTCTATCAAAATAATTGTTTTCACTAAATTCCCACTATTTAAAAAAATTCTGTCTGAGGTAGCACAGAACTCTCCAACTTCGTTTAGAATAGTGATCTGTGTTTCCATGTAACTCAGGGACTGATACAGAGTGCTTATACTATTGGACAGCATAAAATAAGGAAATAAATAGCTTAACAGATGTTCAGTAGGATACATCTTTTTCTTTACTGTAGGTGCCCGCTCACTACTGTTGAACTGAAAAGAAAGTACTTGCAAAAAGCCCCTTGCATGCCTAAACTGAAAAAGTAGTCTAAGTCTTAGATGTCTAAGAGTCAGAAGCAGTCTATCGCTGATAAGAAAAGGAGCTCTAATGCAGGGCAAGCCATTTACTTCTCAACCTGCTAGCAGGGATTGCAATCTTCAGGTTCTATTTTCCTACATTTTATATTAGTGTAACTATACTGTCTTCAAAGAATATTCCCCACATGCATCAATTTAAGTCTGATCAGAGTACAGCTTTTCTTTAACTACACACCCTCCTGAAGCACTTATTTCTGTGAGACATTGGAGCAAAACTCGTATACAAAAAGATAAAACACATAGCCTGTAAATAGGGACAGAAGTGGGTATGAATCACTTCCCAGCCACAACACTCACCCCATCTAAACTGGAGGCCTTGAAATCAGAAGAAATCTCTGGCCTGTTCTGAATTGCTCTCACACGTAACACTATCCCCAAGAAGCACGATACCAACCACACATGATTTGGGGGTCAGTAGGACCACTGCTAACTTTATGTCAATCAATGCTTTTTGTGTGCCACTGGCTCTAAAAAGCCTGTTGGATTTTTGGCTTCTTTGCCTCTTAAAAGGTATACAAGATATAGTTCTAAGGGCTTTTCTGTTCTCACAGATTTATAGAAAGAGATAAAAGTGTAGAAGGTTATAGTAAGTGTGTGAACTCTGCCATTTAGATTATGGAAAGGTTTTTGTAATCAAAAATATCCTTGCCAGAGACAGTTTCAGGTTTCTTTGGTATTTAGAAATCCTTTGCTAAACAAAGTAAAAATGAATGATAAACAAAATCAACTTTCCTATGAGCCTGATATTCTTGCAGCTGCACTCCACTTTTAAGAGTAATCCATTAGCAATTAATGTAGAATGACACTGGAAAGCAGTTCCCAGACTTTAATTAATAACTTTTTGACAAGCTCATAATCTTCCTAGTTAATAAAGTCTCCCTTAAATTAGTTTAACTCTGATTTCACTTACCGTTGTAAGCAATCAGCATCAAATCTAGGGTACTTTACAGTACTTTCTCATTTAAAATGCTTTTAAAAAGAGAATTTACAGTTACATTTTACAAAGTAGAAACAGCATTTGATGAAGGTCACCCTCAATCCAGTGGCAGAGCTGGGAAGAAAATCCAGGTTCCTGAATGCCCTTCTATTGCTCAATTGATTGAGCAATGGTGCTGTCTCCTGTCTCAGTATATTGCAAGGAAAGGATTAAATTCTGATTCTGAGTTACATAATCAATTCTTTTCCTTTATGCCAATATCAATATCTTAGAAAGTTATAGTACAATATTATAACTATAATATAGTGAATTATTGTCTGTAAAAGTTACTTAAATAATAAGTATCAGTACAGGACAACTAAGGGATCAACTTTTCATTTAAATTTGTGCTCTTAATATATGTGTCTACTTTTGAAAACTTTGCCCTTAAAGTTCTGAGTCAGTTTTACCCATGTGTCTTAAATACAGAACCAATCCACATGAGGACATTATGCAGCCACATTATTGTGTCTTGCAGAATAGGAGATAATACTGCGAATTGGAAAAGATGCTGAGATAAAATCTCCTTCGACCTCTTGGTAAGTCAACAACCTTCATATAAATGTTCTGAAACATGTCATACATCTGCTTGTTGCATATGTGTATTATGAGGAAAAAAATATTCTTTACTCACCTGAACCCATTTTCTTATGGAGGTGCTATAATGAGGCAATTTTTGATATGTAAGATCACTTCAACCTTTCTTTCTACTTTGCCTACAAAATAAACTAAGAGGTGCACAAGTTACTGTCAGGCTTTGAGTCTGATATGTTTTTTCAGAATTTAGAAAACTCCAACTATCAGAGTGTAAAGTCTCATACTGATTACATCTACAAAGAAAGGAGAGCTTTTTGTTTTAAAGCAAATTAATATTTTGTATCTAACAGACAACTGTAAGAAATATCTGTCTAAGCACTGGATGACTCTACTGTAACGTACTGCCAGGGGAAATTAAAGTAGAATCAGTTTTTAAGGTAATTTTTACTAAGTGAGTATATAACAGTTTTAATTTGGTGATTGGCTTGTTTTAATTTTTACTTTTCATGCAAGATAAAGAGTGAGGTGAAAATAGGGTATGAAAAAAACAAGATTTGCTTATTAGTCTCCTCCATCTTAAATAAATGTAAAAGCCTAATTTAAAAATCTGTCTCATTAACAAAAACTAAGATAATCAAGATGGCTGAGAAAGGTCAGTGTTGCTATGCAGCTTAATTGGGGTCCTGAGACCAGAAGACATCTCACTGTATCTAGAAGTTGTGAGCAGTCTGTGCATGCACTCCAAAAGTATTTATTTAGGACATGTAAAACTGAAAATAACATGTCTCAAACACACTCTAGAACAGATTTATTATTAGCAATAGGCATCAGCTTGTACCATGACCTTAGAATGTTAACCTTGCACAAAGGAGATATTTTAGATTGCCTCTTTGTTTTTTCCTCTTTTTAAGACTACACTAGGCAAAAAAAAAAAACCAACAAAACATGAGACAGATATTAGCTAGTGAGGAAAAGTGGAAAAATTGTTCTCAATCTACATTTTTTCCTTAAGCACTTGCTGTCTATGTCAGTATCAGCATGCTGAACCAGAGACCTTATTGCTATGACAATTTCTGTGTTTCTGTGGCAATGATTATTCCATTCCAGAAGCCACAAATTAGAAAATGGTTTCTTACAATGAAACACCAAACGAAACACAACATGATCTTCCTCCTTTCTCACGCGTGTTAACTGTAAAAAGTTTCTTTGTCTGGAATGTGGCTTTGATTACATTTCTCTATCCAAAAATAAACATGGTACAAAAGAAAAGGTTATGGGGTGGGGGAGAAAGCCTGTCAATGGGCCACCCTCAGGAAAACCTCACAAGATCTACTGTCTGTCTGTGCAAGCCATGGAAGAGCCAAGGAAGTGATCCCAGCTTGGTGGTCTTATTTTTAATTAAAACAAATGAGGCTCTTTCAGCTGCTGCAGATAAATATTTGATGAAAAGAGACAGGGACAGATGTCAAAAAACTGAAGTAAATAAAGAATAAGACCAGAAGAGCAAATGTTACAACAGCATTTTATATACAAAAAAAAAAATCACTTTACAGATTTCTGTCAAATGTCTAATTTGACCAAGGTCATTCCAGTAGTGGAAATACTAATTCTTCGTATTTGTTTTGACAAGGTAGAAAGAAATACAAATGCATATAGATAAAGAAAAGTTTCTGAGTCAATTTGTTGCACAATATGTGCTTAGACAAAAGGGTTAGTTCTTGGGCCATTGATGAGACAGAAGACTTCAAAGTCATTTGTATGCTTCCATGAGAGTTTATGTTGTTTTTATATTGACTAATAGAGTTTGCTCCAAAATATGTTAAGGATGCACAGTGAGAAGGCGCCTAGCAAAATATAATAGGAACATCCCTTGCAATAATCTGTCATAATATTTGTAAGTCACATCCTTTATGAATGGTTCATTTGAAAAGGTGAATGTGGCACCATTCAACCTTTTCCTGTAGTCACAGTTGTATTTACCAGTACACTCGGATGAAACTTCAAACTCCACCTTGCTCACACAAGATGACCTCTGAAGGTCCCTTCCCACTTCAGTTACTCTATGACTTGATAGCACTGGGTCCAGATTTAGTTTACCTTTTAGCAAATAAATTTATACCATTCTATGAAAAGACCGATCTAATGAAATTAACTTTAAAATAGGCCATAAAAGAAAGCTGAGTCATGAAATAGAGGAAAAATCTCAGTAGTTGGCTCTTTCAAGATCTATATCTTCATTCTAAGCATTATATTGGCAACGCATGCTAGTTCAAGGTCTGATCTTGCCATTTCTGGGTAAAATGGATATTTCCATTGAGTTCAATGTGAATTATACATCTGAGTGTGAAAGAACTGATTTTACAAGTAAGCCTTACAAAACTGTAGAGGGAATGTGAACCACAGGAATTTCAATGGAAATATTTAATGTGACACCAACATTTAAAAATAGCACGGTGATTCAGGTCACCAGAAGCTGGATAAATTAGTATAATTCACATTCTGAAAATACAAATCCCAGAGTTATGAATGAGTGGAGTTCTGAAATATATACCTGACTCTGAAGATGGTTAAGAAGAAAAAGCAAAAAGTTGACTGACTGCAGTGCATAAGGGTCTGGGATATTATAGAGCTATAGTGTCCAACAATAGGCACAGGTGAAAGCAGAGCAACATCCAGTGAAATAAAACAGAAGTTAAACAAGTTCAGATGAGAGATGAGGAACATATTTTAAACACTGAGGAAAAGTAACCTTAGAGTGCAGTAAACTTTCCATAATTTGAGGTAATTAAATCACCACAGAATTCTAATGACTGTGTTGGTTAAATTGAGAGGTAGGGACCACTACAAAAGCTACAGGAGGTACTCTGTAGCTTGCAGAAGGTCAAAATAAATGATCATAATTGTCTCTTCTGGCCACAGCACCTGCAAATTTGTGGTGTTCAGCATAACATTGTGTCCCATGCCTCTTGAGGTTTTCTGAAGCTGACACAAAACTCCTAATCCATGGATCATGCGAAATACCTGCCCTTTCCATTTTTGCAAATTTCAGACAAAAACAAAGAGTGGTAGTCAAGTGCAAAGCAATCAGACAGGTAAATTTTAATTTGAGGATCAAACATAAAGAACTCAATAGCAACCTTGCTTGGCACAAATTTACTTGTGATCTGACAGAACCAATCTGAACCCAACAAGCTCCCAGAGATAACAGTTTGTCAATTTCCGATTTCAAAGGCAGCATGAGAATTGAAAGCTTCCAGATATATCACATGGAAATCAAACTTGCAGCAAACAGCAAACTTTCTGATAAAGGCCTAAGCCTAATTCCAATGAAGTCAATGACAAACCTCAGCAGCTTTCAATAGAAGTTGAGTGAGGCTCAAGGGCAAAAACAACTCTGAGAACAGTTATAATTAACTCAGTCCCCAGTTAGGACAGAAAAAATGTGAGAGGATTCTTTATGAGTGGTGCCTGGATTGGAAGTTCACAGAGTGAGTTGTAAGGATCTCAGACACCGAGCACTTTAAGGGATCCTTGCAGAAGCTGATAGCATTTGGCAAGGTCAGCATGTCCCCAGTGAGCATGGCATTACCATGTCCAGCTGAGAACTTACATGGAACCTGACAGCAGTTACCCTCTTTATATAGCCTCAAGCTGTCTACAGGCTGTTAACACAAGCTGCAGCCGAACTGTTGTACTGTTAAATACACAGAGTGTGGCTGATAAAGCAATAAATAAAATGAGTAGGCAGAGGGGGGCAACAACTTTGCCTCTGTTTTCTAAACAAGTGTAAGAACTACAAAGTGTGCAATGCCAAATCTATGGCATGTCCAGTGCAAAACGTGAGAGAGGCAGGAAACTGATGTATATGCTGCCTCTGAATGTCTCTGAAGCTGGCTGCAGCGACAATGTGATTCAGCCTCAGATCAACAGAGTGACTACACTGGATTCACATGCACCAGTTGCAGACAAACACTCAAAATACCCATACGTGCTTCTACGCTACTGGAGCTATGTCCAAGTAGCACTGTCATTTCCACAAGTGAAAACTGAGCAGCTTTTCTAAGGAGTTTCCCTTCTACTTTTCAGAGTGCATGGGAAATGGGTGGGAGACATGTTTGGTGTTCCTAATCATCAGTGATGTGTTTTAAGAGATCCTCTACTGTAAAGACTTCTGTTCTGGGTGAAATACAAAGAGGAAAACCCCAATTTTCTCCAATTCCTTATTAAAAAAGGTGAGGAGAAGGCCCCAGAATAATAATCACTCCTCCTCTCCTTTCCAGATGAGGTTAAGGCAGACAGAAATGAAAGGATGCACCAGGGTTATGCCCGAGAGTCAGGATTTAAACTCAGAACTTCTGAATCCAACCCCAGTGCTTGAACCACACATTCATTTTCTTCTCTGTATTCTCCCCCAGTCTTAGGCCACGTGGCCTCTATTGGTGAAATGAAAAACAAGTGCAGATCCATGAACAGATGGGAGACCAGCCCTGGCTGATCTCTGGAGAATAATAAGGGTTGTTTTCCAGCAAAGAGGGTTCCAATGAAGCACAGAGACAGCACCCCTGCCCTAAAACTGAAGCAGCTCTGCTTCACACTAAATGTTATCTCCACCAGTCCAGCAAGTGGGAGTTTTGAGGTGTGTCAGCAAAGGACACTGTCTTACTGACCTCTCAGATTTGCAATATTGACATCTCTGTTTTTCAGGCATGCCTATAAAGATCGTAGAAAACTAATTGCAATTCCATTCTTTGCAGTAACTGCAGCCAATGTTTCTAAGTTGCTGAAACATGGAATTTCTTCCCTTGAGTAGACAACTTTGGAATGTCTAACCCTCAAAAAATGCCGTTAGTCATATGCAGAATCTTTCTCTGGGAAAATCACTAGCATTATGGGACAAATCAGCCAGGTAAGATGAGTAATACATTTGTTCTGAATCCATAAGGACAGATCTACTTTTGATTTCCAGTTCACGGGGAGCTGATGGCTTACTCCACAATATGTGGTTAAACAAAGAATTTGTACTGCTTTCTCAGTGGGAGAGTGACAGTAGATAACTAACAGGGCAATTGCCTGGTCCTAAGCACAGGATGAAGTGCTAGGATGCAAGGATGCAAGGTACTTCCCTGCCTTACAGTTATAGTCCCTGCATGGTACAAGACACATTTTCCCTCCATGTGTCACCTGACACATCAGCCAGATGCATTAGAGAAGGCATAGCAATCCAGTTTCCACAGATCCATGGACCACATATCAAAGCCAAGAGGATAGCATGTGCAAGAGGACAGGATGTGTTTCACAGAATCAAAAAATGGTTTGGGTTGGAAGGGACCTTTAAAAGTCATTAGTCCAGTCTCCCTGCTTATTGCAGGGACGTCTTCAACTCCTGATCAACTAGATCAGGTTGCTCAGAGCCCCATCAAAGCTGACCTTGAACGTTTCCAGGGATGGGACATCTACCTCTTATCTGGGCAACCTGTTCCACCCTCATCATAAAAAATTTCTTCCTTATATCTAGTCCGATTCTACCCTCTTTTAGTTTAAAACCATTATCCCTTGTCCTATCACAACAGGCTCTACTAACATTTCATCTTAGATACTACTGATTCCAGCCTTCTCCTAGGTTTCTTTTGCTTCTTGCAAAAACTCTTGTTTAGTGCTATATCTGAGGGAGATTAGTTGTCCTTGCTAAAGCTGCTTTTACAGCAAAAATACATGTCCACTTGTGCCAAAAAACTCAAATAAGACCTGCCTGTTTCCTTAGACTCTATTTAAATTGGGGGCACAAAATCTGATTTGCAACAGTAGGTGAAAAACACACTGCTAACATAGATGTATTCTGCTCACACTAGACTGTAAATCAAATTGGTTGGGAAAAATCTTTCTTATCCCAGTTTTAGTCAGGTTTTTAAGGAAAACGTTCTCCACAGATGATACTAACAGAATATAATAGCAAAGACCACCCAGGACACTGGGAATCTCAAACTGCTTGGCCTCAGGTTCTCCGATTTGTTCTTAGCTTCATGTGTGCTCTTTGAAAGACAAAAAAAGAGCATTTCCTTCATTCTGAACTTGGATTTCTCTTCCAGCCAAACATTCACGAAAGCAGCTGGTCCCAGAGGTGGAATGTTCCAAAATCCCATTTGGAGCCAAGTATGTACATTATGGAGTCAGTCATGACACCACTTTATAGAGAACAGGCAATGAGTTTTGGATCTTATAAGTACCTTTCCTCCCTGCAAAGAAATTCCCTTCCCCCATCCTTTTGGAAACATCTCAGTCTGTATTGGAAACAGAGGATGTAATTTATTTTTATTGCCTTCCCTGTCAAACTGGCCAACTGCCACAGGGTTCTGCTTTCAGATGAGGCAAGAGACAAAAGAATCACAATGAAGAACCATTCATTTCAGTGGCTCCTCCTCTGTTTCCTTATCTTATTTTGAGGCTACCTACTGTGCTATCTTATCACTCTTTCTAATCCTGCAAAACTTCTCTGCAACTTGACCCCTCCACAGAAAGAGCTGACCTGCTTAGACCTCCCTACTTCTCTCTCCTACTCCCTTCCTCACAGAGCAACTTGCTCCTTTGTTACTTTAGGACTCCTTTGTCATTGCTTATCTTTCTTACCCACTCACTCCTTTTCCTAGCTCATTATATTGCATTACATTTCCTAGCTGAGTGTACATTTAACTGTGTGGCCTGCTTGGGGTATGCTTAATTTCTCACTGTCCAGCCTGCCCTTTGATGTCTGCTGAAGAAGGATGCATCTTCTTTTCCATCTCTTCACATGTGCCTATTAATTACACTCTTCAGAGAGACTGTTTACTAACTATCACTCTGTTTACAGTTGAGTACAGCTAAACATTTGGTCTTCACAGTTCCCCCTCTTCTACACCACCCACCCAGTTTCTTCCCAATTGTTGCAAAATAGATGTCTCCAAATCACTTTATAAAGTCACAGATGCAACATACTGACATTCCCACACCCAGCCGCCTGCTCTCAAACAGTTTTTGCTTCACTTCCAGAGAAGTAAAGAAAGATTTTATATTGCTATTTTTGTCTCCAGTTCTCTAATAAAAAAGAAGCTGTGAGGCTTAACAATTTGACCTTTCTGTTGCACATATTCCTACCTTGGGTACTGCAGAAAACCCAGAAAGATTTGTAAGCATCAGTCTTCTGATCTATGAAGAAATAATATTAACGCAGTATGAAGTATAGAAGTATGCCCACCAAAATAAGAAGGGCTATCCCATGCATAAACTGTGCATATGTCTTCATGGGATGAAGGGCTTTTGACTCTTGGGCAGAGGGAATTCTAGTGGCGTGTGTGTGTGTAAAAATTACTCTAGCAAATGTGTAGAAGAGAAGAATTACATAGTTATAATGCAGTAATTCAGATCTACGATGAAAGTTCCTTCAGATGTCCTTCTCATTCCATATGGATCTTAAAATATTACAAAATAACATGAAATAAATTTAAAACAAATATGAGCTAAATTATTGTTTTTTTCCAATTAATAGATTATTGTCAATCATTTGCGTTAAACCAGTGTTTGGGAAAAGGAAGGAGGCAAATACCTAAAAGAGTTTAGGCACTGATTTATGACAAGGTATATGAAGCTCACCGAGTGTGAGCATAAGCAGGAAAGAATGAGAGGAAGGGTGTCAGTACAAGGGTCACGCACTTGTACAGTTCAACATGGAACAACCCAAATACCCCAAACCATTTAATTTGTGCTTTGGCAATGGCATCCTCCTTGTCTGTACAATTAGAGATGGTTACATTTCCCATGGGTCAGGTTGCCTGCTACTTTCCAACTTCAGCTCCTATTTTTAGTGCCTGTTACTTTACAGATTTTAACCATGGGAACAAGTTTTCCATCCTGAGAATGAAATATTCTAAGATTTTAATCAAAAATAATCCAGCCTTTACAATAGTTTGATTAAGAAGAACTGCTGTTTTGTGCACATTCCTTTTTTGTTACTATTACTGAGGAATTCTACTGCCCGTAAATTTACTACTCGTGAATTAGTATGATAACAGAGCCTAATACGTGTTTTTAGATCCTCGTATCAGGAATGTTCCTTTTCACTGAAAATTGCCTTAAAAAGCTACTGGCTTAGTAAGCATATGCTCAGGATAGGTTTATTAGATTTGAGTTGAATGAGACTTAAATTACTCCTTTTAGCCCTCAAGGTAAGTGTAATGCTGTGTGCTGGAACTTAGAAGGACTCACTCTGTTTTCCTGTCCCTGCTGTTCTCTGCCACATACTGAGGAGGTCAGCTGCTGCATTACTGAAACAAGGCAGCCCCAACACTGGGCCTGGAAGGAACAGAAACCAGCATGCATCAGGCTAGAAGGGGAGAGAAGGACTGGACCTAGAGCTGTAAGCCTGAAGGGACAAATCCTCAAGGATGGGCAAGGGGCCAGGCAAGAAGTGGTACAGGTAAGGGAGGCCGAAGTGTCTCTGGCACTCACCTGTGGATGCTGGAAGGGACTTAGCATTGTTGAATCTCACCATTGCTCTTCACACTGGAGCAGTAAACCTGCACCACACTAATCATTCATTAGTTAATTAGCAGAGGCATGTACCTGGAAATTAAAAGTTTTAAGCTTGCTTATAACCAATACAATTTAGAGGCCATATCCACACAACAGAAACTGTGGGTGAGGTGGGACAGGGCAGGGACAAGGGAGGAAGGAGGTCCAGGGAGACCTGTGGAAGCACATACATACAGCTCAGTTTACTCAGCCTTCCGGTTGAAAAGTCAACAGTTACAAAAACAGCAGAATTAACCAGTGTGTGTGGCTGTGGTTATTTTTTATGTTATCCTGGGTATGCAAAATAGCCACACAAAGAAACCCAGACAAGCAAAGCTTATCAGACACATGTAATTTTCGGTTGCACTCACCCGCTTTTCCCTGCTACCCCTGACACTCCTGTAAATGCAGAATCTGTGTTTATATCCGAACAACTTTATACTGAGAGCTTTATTGACACATTTGTTATACTTCCATGTAACAGAATAATGATAACCAGCTGGTTACAGATAGACAGGCACTAATTTATATGGGGTTACAACCTTCATATTCTGTAGGCTGTCGTTTTTGTGGTGTTTTTTTCATTTTTAGCATTTTTGCCCTCTTACTATACTTTAATTTTATGATGCCCACATTTACTACTCTTGCATGCTAGGAAAGGAATGAGCATTTTAAAAGCTTTATGTTTAATTACACTTTCAGCTATTAATTATTCATGTAAACAAATTAAATGAACATTTAATGTTACCCTTTTAAAAGGGTAAACTGGAAGCAGAGCCCATCAACTTAAAACTGATATTGTGTGCATTTACCTTGATTAGTCAGGTAGCGTTAGGGATTAATGTACTTTCACTGTTATATGCATAATAAGCTATATTAGCATTTATGTCTAGCATACAGAAGATCACTTAAGATATGAGCTCTCTTCTGTGGGGTACAGTACAAACAGAACTTGAAATGTATTTCCAAGACTTCCTTTGTCACCTTTAAAAGAAAATACTGTGATATCCTCTTCAACTTTTGCAGGTGTGAACTGACCATTCTGATTATTTAAAACGTGATCTGAAAATTTCCCCTACCTTATCATTTTATATTTTTATGTAGGAGATACATTTACTGTATTTTGCACACATAGAGTGCATTATCAGCATTTTGAGATGGGGATTTTTTGTTCTGGCACTTCAAGGTTCTAGTCTGAGTGAATGAGGCTAATACAGTAAATATCAAGCCCACAAATGCCCCAAAGAACTCATCTGATTTTGAAAGCAGTTATTTCAGCTGTCAGAGAAAATCATTTGGGAGTAGTCTGGAGCACCTAATCTGGTTGTGCAGCAAACAATTGGCTATTTGGTGTCTTTCCAGCAAACACACAAACTAGGGCTAGTGATTAATTCTGCTTCTGTGATAAGCTAATGCTTCCAATACTGTTAATCTCTGCTCATTTATGGGTGCTGGGGAGTGAAATGGAGAGCGATACCCTAGCCTCCAGGCATCTCGCTCTACAGACAAGTTCATAACTTCATGTTTGGAGAACTTATTTTTATAATGATTGCTACAGCCTCATTCATGCTCATAAAATTTATTCAGTTATATTTGAATATAAAAGACTAACCTTCTACAATTCTGCCACAAGTATTTCTTTTTCCTTTTTGCCTCCTGGATAGAGAGGAGTATGTACTTTTAATGCAACAGCGTGTGTCAGAACTTCCACAAGCATAAGGGTCCACCTAATTTACTTCTATGTAAATAAGTAATCTGGTAAAGTAGTAAATCGGTCTGTTCTGGCATTTCCATTTTCCTTAGCCATTAAAGCACAGTGAAGGGGGACAGAAAATGCCTCAGTACAAATATAAGAAAGTAGGGCCAATACCTCACATTTTCAAGTCAGCAAGATGCTGTTGTTTTCATTTTGTACAAGAGTCTAATGTCATGTCCATTTACTTTGAATAACTTCCTCCTGGATTTTTTTCTTAAATGAGCTGAATAGTTGCATTTTCCAAAACAAATGTAACATACCAGGTTATTTAGAGCTTCAATGGGAAGAGAGAGCTCCAGCTATCGGATCCGCCTAAGTTTCTCATGCTTGTCTGAAGTCCAGGACTAGCAGGCGTCTATGTCTAACGTAGACTGAATTTTGAGCTGTATTGCAAGTTTTCTCATCTGTTCAATTACAGTTGGAGGTAGTTACTGTTCTGACTGATATAGTTTATATTTATAATTCCTTTTGTCTCTATACATCTAGTGATACTGTTCAAAATACAGTGGATCCCCTCCTGAAAATCAGACAGCCATGCTATTCTTCTTTCTCTAGTTTACCTGAAATAACCAGAACTCCAAATACTTAGCTCAGCCACTGACTTTTTCTTTTTGTCTTTGGTGTGCTTTTCCCAGGGATATTTATTTAGAGAAGAGTTGAAAAAACTCAAGCTTCTACAAAGTCTGCTTATTACTTGAGGCTTTTGGCTTAAAACAGTTGTGGATTAGGAATTGTATGACGATTTTACCAGTGTCTGTGTATGCCTTGGACATGGTACATTTCCATTTTCTTTTGTTTGCACTCGCAGAGAGAAAAATTATAGAAAATGTGAAAATTTTCATTTTGGGCTTAAGTCACAGGCTTTTTCCTTTCTTTTTTTTCCCCCATAAAATCTATGTAGATGCATCACTCAATTCAGCAGTAACTCAGCACTGACCTTCAATGCACAAAAGGGGCTGAGATCTTAGAAACCTATCTTAAGGACAGGCAAAGTAAAGGAAAAAGATGTAGCAGGAGGCATATGCCTGTGGGATCAGCTTCTGCTTCCAGTTTGCTATTTGCCTGTGCAATCCCTTCTAGACAGTGGCAAATACAGGTTAGGTATTGCTCCTCCTCAGCTTGCTGGGAATTTCTGTACTGCCTTCACAGGGAGTAGCAACACCAATGCTTGTGCCTGCAGCTCATGCTGTGTACCTTGAGAATATGTTAGGCTTTATTCAGATGAAGGAGGAAGCTGTTTTAGCCGGTGTTACCTATGAGGAGAGAGAAATGTAAAAAACTCACTGATTTACCATGTTAAAAAAAGATGGCACATTTATTGCTACATAAATGTTATATACATAGTGTTTTCTGTTACATTGACAGAAATTTTTTTGAACTTCTTGCTGCTGGTTGGAAAGGTTATCAGCAATACCTTGAAATTTGACACAGGGTACAAATCGGCAATAAACCAACAATGGAAACTGGAGAACAAGATGAGAAGCAATTCATCTCGGACAATTAGCTCTTACAATACTCCATAGGTACTACACGGTATGCTAGAACCCTACTATGGTCTTACAATGCTATTGTAAATTTCTGATATTAATGAACAGGTTATGGTAAATAACCCTACATTTTTACTACCTAATATAGTAAAATAAAGTAAGAAACTTTTTACTGAAAACTTTTTTGATTTCAAAAATCTAGAAAGAGTAATATTTAGAATTCAAGAAATTTTCTTACAAGATTATTGTATAAAAGACTAGCTACAGTGAAAAATAAGCCAAATGTTTTTTTCTTTCTATTTTATGAAGGAAAGCTTCTGGGCATACTGCAAAGTCTAATATAGCCAAAAAGACAACAAGCTTAGAAGGAAAAAGGCCAGGCAGTGGCACGTGATCACTTTCACACGTCATAAGCAACAAATTTGTTTAGCTGATAAACACTGAAATGAAGAACAAGGCCACAGATATAATCAGGTGTTATTTGATGATATATGCAAATTAAAGTAATAGAAATGAGTCCACTAATTCCACAAACTGTTTTGTTAGGAACCATCCAAAACATGAGCTTAAAATCATTAGTTTACTTTAACAATCCAACTTTTGTTCTTTCAAATTAAATGACTTCATAAACATTACTGGTTTGTTCCTGTTCCGTGTGTGAATCAATTGCCAGTGATGAAAGATGCCCAGTATGAACAACAGCTCAGACAACCTTGGCTTAGGAAGTTTCTTCCCATGGTCATTGCAGTGGAAGACAGTTTCCATGGAAGTTCAAAGGGATTTTAACCATTTCAACACATCTGTGACAAAGGAATATTTATGGACACCGTGCTGGTGGAGAAACATTTAAAGATTTAATGCTAATATGGTGTGGGAGGGGGTCATTTGCTTGCATTTGATTCGTACTATTATTTTTCCTCCACTGACAAGCCATACAAAAATGACAAGATAATGAATGTATACAGTAAGGAAAAATTGGTGACCATTGCTCTTATATTCCATTATGTAAGTAAGCCCACCTTACCGGTGGTTGTATCATCACACTACCTGCCACGGTGAATTTAGGATTTTACTATTCACCAAAATTACAGCCTGAAAAAAAATCTCCTTTGTATTTTAATGCATTTTGTGCTTACGTACAGCTAACACTTTACATGTACTATATGTAGTACTTACTGCTCGGAAAACAAAGCAATTCTAACAAAGTAGATTCTCCCCACCCAATTTACACTTCACGTTACAAGCTTTACTATGAAGCCTAGAAGCCTAAAAAGGTTTTGTTTATAATTAGAAAAACAAAAAGATGTTTGAGGAAAGTCTGAGGGAAAATAAAAATCACTTTTTAAATCAAGAAATGTTATGGTCACAGTATTGCTCCTGCCTGCAGTCTTCCCGAGGCCTCTTACTGGCTTGAAGCAGGGAGCTCAGTCTGGAAGGACAACTATGACCATAACTGTTCAGATTACCAGAGACCAAAAATAACATAAAAAAAGCTATACCAAGGAATAGTTTCCTATTGCATGGAAAACACTAGTCATATGGCAAAAGGAGAGGAAAGGACAACAAAAGACTTTTCCCTTCCTTTTTTAAGACACTAATAGGTATGCTGGGAATGCTACGGGTCGACGGTTGTCACTGCTTTGTTCTCTAAATGTGAACAGCTTTAGTAAATGCTGGCATCCAGCTGAAATTTTATCAGCTTTTAACATGTTAACTTTTCCCTTTATATGTAGACCTTTACAGTTCCATAACAATAAATAAAATTTGTAGTTACAATGCATTTGTCAATTCAGTTTAGGCACAAGGCAACTTCCACAATGAGTGGAGAGATCACAACAGTATCTGATTGTGCAGAAGCGACACACTGCTTGCAACAGAATGATATGTTCGAGTATTTCATGGGCTGAAATTCTATCTGAAGATCTTGCATCTTCGATCCTGATGCAGATGTTGACCAGTAGCTTTGATCATAAGATTGCATTTGGGTTTCTTGCTTCAAGTGTTTTCTCCTGTCAGGTTTGTGTCTTCATATAATGTTAGTTGTCTGTGTCCTTGTGAAGAAAGGTCACCTTCTGTGTATCCTACCAATAATTCTGGAATTCTAGAAAGAAATTTGGGAGAAGAAAGGGCCCTTAGGCAAACAGTCAGTAAGAAGCAGAATATCAACACTAGAGAACGAATTTAAACTGTTGTCTTATGGCATTTTCAGCCAGTTAAGTGCAAAAGAAAAAAAATATCACACTGGGGGGCCTTGAAATCCTTGTTCCCAGAGATATCCATACTGAATGTGGAGCAGCTTACTCTCAGAACATTATATTTGGACTCCCTGGAGATGGGAGAAAGAATATTCTGCAAATCTCAGACCTTTTATTTGTGTTTGACTTTGTTCTCTAAAATAAGCAGGAGAGAGTACCTAATTTAAGCACTACTGTTGAATCCCTACATTGTCACACGCCTGATGAGCCTGTACAGCCTTTTCACATCAATGTCACACTTCAGTCATCTTACAAAGTTTTTGATATTAAAAAAGCAAAGATAAACTTTTGAAAGTGGTTCATTGTATTAATGTGGCAAGAACAGACTATAAAGCCTGCTGTTAATCCAGAATTATCTGACAGTTCAGAAGTAGCCTATTGCTCTGGTATGAAATAAAACACACTGAAGAAATTCAAAGCATCTCATTTTCCTAAAAAGAAAACCTATTTCGTTTATGGAGAAAGAAGCTGCCTATAATGGATGGGGAAAAAGTACTGACTCGATTAAGAATTGGTTTTAATGCTGTTTTGCTGCTTTCTAAGGAACACCAGGGAATAATAAACTTCCATGGGATACATTCTGGCAAGATGCATGCCTTCACTTTGAGCTAAAATAGAAGCAAAGCAGTGTATCTACACAGCAACAGCAAACCTCCCCAAATGGATTAAAATAAGGGCATCAAACCCAATCTCTTCTTGAAAGTGGCAACAGTTCTACTGTTCTAAAAAGACATGGAATACCCAAAATTTTTTCTTCTTAAAATCAAGTTTTTCTCAATTATTAAAAAAAAACCCCAATCAACCAATAACAGGCAATAAAACCTGCAGGAATGCAAGGCCTCCCCATCAGCATGTTTTAAATCAACTATTGCATATCGGACTACATGTGGCTTTTGGAAACACTGATGTATCTTGCAAAGCTGCAAATATTTACTTTTTAAAATCCTAACTGTCTTCACTGATACAGATTGTGAATTAAGATAGTTAGCAAAGTCTGTTGGGCAAATGGTAGGAGTTAGAATGACTGGCCTTAAGCTAGACAGCAAATCTCTTTGAGATGAGAAGTCTCTCTGTTTGTATCAGCACTAAGAAACAATACATGAATTTTTAAACACACTAATGCGATATTTAGACCATTTAAAGATGTATAATTAATCTCTATTATGCTTGGCTTATCTAGCAAGCTGTTAACTATTCCTCTGATGGTCATGCCAAGACGGCCACCTGAGCCAAGAGATGTAGCCATCGGCAACAACACATGGAAGTGAAGAGACTTTAACAACATTTTCTTGGGGTTTTATTATAAAACCCAACTAATCTGCATGCTTTTGCTTATGCTCAGAGATATGAAAGTACTTGGCAGCATGAAGAAGTTTGGTGCTACTGGCAGCTCAGTAACTAAGAATAAACATACCTTAATCTTGCAAATTTTAGCCATCAAAAAACAACAGGAGCATTGCTTTCTAGAGAAGAGGCATACCTGGCTGGTGTTCACATATGACCCATAGGGTTGGTAGTTTCACTCAGGCCAGGGTGGCTTCCTGGGTGCGGCGTTGGCGGCTCTGCCGATACGGCAGAAACTTTTTCTTCTTCCCTTCTCTTAAGGCAGGCTGCTTTAGGGTTTAGGTTTCGTTCTGTAACAGAAAAATGATTCTTAACATACACTGATACCAAGGGGAACATCAATATGTTAACCACTGTAGCAGAAATAGCTATGCAGATTCCCTCTTTTAACTACTTATGTCCCTGTGTTACAATGCAGGTGTCTAAAGCTGCAGACAAGCACTACTGAGAATTCTACCAGGCTTCTCCTGAACTGTTGTTTTGTTTTGTTTTCCAAAGAAAACTTTACTAGCTGCCTACATACACCTTCAGAAAACTTGTAAGAAGTGCCCCCCTTGTCACCAGATGTTGCTAAAGTGCAAAATGAGAGCTGTCTGTAACTTACAATGTAATAAACCAGAGATTTCTGTACCTTGCCGGTGTGTTGAAGTCATACCAACCCTGCTGACATCACACTAGTTTTAGTAATGTTACTGCTTTTTCAGCTGAAGTATTAGCCAGCTGTTAGAACAGGGGTGGCAGGATGTCTTAAGTTGGTAGTTCTCTTCATACCCTTAAGCCTGTGAAATCATCCTGTGCCCATCTTGCTTAAATCAAAATAATATGATGACAGTCACACAGAGTTGAAGAATTAATTTTTTTAAACTGTATTTTCTCTCACATTAAAGTCAGTATTTATAACAGCCAGTTGTGGACCAGCTGTCAAGATACTGCCCTCAGTATGTTTCCATCTCCCCAGCTAGCTTCAATAGATGTAGGTTTGGATTTAGTTTTCAAAATAATGAGTTGCTAAAAGTCAACTGTTTCTGTTCTTCAAAATAGCATTTCATGAATCACAGTGTAAGAGATGTGAATCGCAATGGCCAGAAAGACACACAAAATGTATGCAATATATTCTACCAGCGCACATTGCATTTAATCAACATTTTGAGGTACTTTTCTAGCTGTCAGAACTCTGTTTTGCAGTTTAAGATTGCAGATATAATTTTCACTGTAAGGAGACTTCCAAAACTGAACAGACAGCAGAAGCCCTTCTCTTGCACTGCACAGGTGCCCCTCTAGCAGTCGCAGTTTGCTGACCCCTGTGCATTTTAAAAGGGGTAGAATCTAGCTAATCTGTTAGAGGCAATTTTGGACAAACGTGCTAATTCTGCTTTCACCCAAGTAATTATCAACAGCCTCCTACTGCAATTCCTAAGGATGAGCACTCCCAAAGTCTACTGGAAAAAAAGCCTGCAGTTTTCTTTGTTTAAACGTAGCTTGCCTTGGAGTTTTAAAGAAGATTTAATTATGTGGAAACTTTGAAAGGAAGTTAATTTACAGTGATTTAGGAAATGGAGATAAAAATCCTAGCCTACAGTTAGAGCTTAAAATCTAAAATGTTTCATTTTGAATAGCACCAATCACAAAACGAGAAGCTTCATTAGCAGCAGAGAGGAAATTGTTTACGCAATTATATAACGCACTGGTGAAAGCTCCTCTGGGTGCCACACAAAGCTGCGGTCACTCACTTTCAGGAACAGGTGCAAAGAAAGATGAGCAAGATAAAATGGGGACACAGCCCCTCATATGCAGCACGGCATGCTTATGACAGGCTTCCTCACAGGCACAGAGAGTAGAAGGTGAGATGTAAACATGAAGGAAAAGCTCTCAATATACACCTCAGAGTAGGTCCAATTTAACTGTAGGCACATTTAGAAAAAAATTCCTCCAGAAACATAAGGTTCAGAAGCAACCTCTGAACAAGGCATGAGTGATTTTATTAATTTTCACAGTTTTCCATGGATTACAAAATCTGTAAAAGCAGGGAGATGGGCTCGATGGTTTTGAACACTGAAACCCATGCTCAATTCATGTTATTCTGATTTCTTCACAATATTCAGCCTTATCTTCCAGACTATGGCAAACATTTCCAGACCAAAACAGTTCCCAAGACCAAAGTCTCAGAGATGCTACAATAGGGTTTTACCACGGTGTCTCATTTGCAGAGTAACTAGTTACTCTGTATGCCTTGAAGAGCTCTGACTGGAGACAGTGCATTTCTTTATTAAATAACGGGTCAGTAAAACCCTGCCTGAAAGCACAGCATCTCATCCTTACTCCAAAGTACATAAGCTTGTGTTAAGTTACTCACATTGTCACTTTCAAAATTTTAACAATTGCTTTGATCTCCTGTGCAAAATGCAAGCAGGAATTAGGAAATGGAAGTAAAACCAAGGTACACAAGATTAAAACATTGACATCATTCAGTGACATCAACGGTTCAAAGCTGTGGCACGTTAAGCAAATGTGACCACTGATATCATCCACATCTGAACGACTTTTCCAGTCACTTGATGCACTTCCACCAGTGAAGCACCAAGGAAGCTGGGTATTCACTAGTCCAAACCAGCAAGACATGAAACACTCAGCCATTGTGAGTGCCAGCTACATAGAACAGACCAGACCGGTTCAGTTGGAAGGGACCTGCAGCAATCACCCAGTCCAACTGCCTGACCAGATCAGGGCTCATCAGAAGTTAAAGCAAGGGGACTTGGAACTTGTCTTTGACACAAGATTAAAGGGGAGAACAAAGTCAACCATAGCTTCAGCAACACACAAGAACACAACAGTTGAAGAACTAAACATGATTCCCAGAACTATCTTTCCTTAAGAGAGTGAACCGCACAAGAATTCTTCTTTCTATACCTACCAAGAAGCCTATTATTTCTTTCTAGGAAAAACTTACAAGGAATCAGGGAAAGAAAACAAGTGCAAAACCAGCCCTGATTCAATTAAGGTAAAAGTAGGGTTCCATCCTCCTCCCCAGCTTGATGCAAAAACCTAAATAAACGCCCTTCATTTCACTGTGTTTTAATATTTCAATTATGTGTCATTCATTTTAAAATAGATCTCTCATTTTCGCTAAAGCTTCTGTACGAAGTAAGTGCTTGTTACAATTTAAAGCAAGATGTGTCAATACTTTAAACAATTTACCTTGAAAACACAGGTGAAGAGATGGCTAATTTCACAGGAAAAAACACCCCAGAAAGTTCAAAGTATAAACCCAATGCCCCCCTTTTCCCCCCTGCTGACTTTTTTTAAAGTAATTCTTTGCTCTTCCTGAAGAACTTCAACATTGTTACAGAACAGCGAACATACTTTTAGTAACTTGTGCATCTAGTGAAGGAGGTTTCAATAGACCAACACTGTTCCACGCAAACTGCCACAGCACAATGACAGGCTACTAACCTCTCACTTGCTGCTCTAGACTGAGGATGACTGCCACAGCCTGGTGAAGAATAAGCAGCTTCGTCTGTGGTTTTTCGCTCTTCAGATGAAGCTGACACATACGGCCGAGTTCTTTAAATGCCTCATTAATATCTCGTACACGCAAACGTTCTCTAGCGTTATTTGCCATTCTCCTCTCCTTTTCTCTTTCTATTTTCTGCTCTGGGTTTAAATCCTCATCTTCATTAGTACTGCTGCAAGAAAGTATAAACAAAAGAATACTGAAATATCACTGGTATTTCCAACAAGTGATCCTGCTGCTGGTTCAAAATTTTTAGTTGATGAAATTAAACTTCTTCCCACTTAATCTATTTAATATTGAAGCATATTTAGATAACTAAGAAAGTGTTAGATATCAGTGCTTAAGTATTCAAGGTAATTCTTGCTGTTCCTGCCTTTTCCTGAAAATAATTGTTAACTGGTTTACAGATGGTAAACACATCTAGGAAGAGCAGTGGCAACGTCCTGCCCCTTGAAGCAAAAGATGAACCCAAATTGCCACTTCATTCAGTTACTGACAAATGTTCAAATAGTTAAGCGATAACTCAGCCATCTTGTCAGATGGAGAATCAGTAATTTTCAACAAATAGTTTTTCCTGGTTTCCAATATATCAGCTTATATAAAAAGGCAGTCAAGTACTTTTCAATTTAATGTGCTTATTAAAAAATTTTAGTTTTGTTAAAGACCTTCCTGTCCAAATTTAGAACTGTTTTTTCCTCTAATACTCAGTGTAAAGCTAAACAGTTCCAGTTAGAATTCTTGTATCGCTTCAAATGATAATTATTAAGTTGCATAGTTGGACAGTCCTGCGTTAAAAATAGGCTAAGTCAAACTGTGCAAAACCTCCATTCTACTGAAATTAATACACCAAAATGCCACTGAACACGTGATGGTACAGCCTCTGCTGCCCGTGGTTGCAAAATTCTGGTTGTTTACTGTTATTTCAAATTTCAACACTTGTGTCAGACCTACCAAACAAATCCAGGAGCATTTTACCCGGCATCAACTCCAGGTTTTTTGTCTGGGGCTTGGGAGAGAAAAAATGCTTAAAAAGGACATTTACCTATCATATTCCCCCCCAGCCTCCAGGTTCTCAGGCTGCCACTCTCCATCACTACTGACTCACATTTAGAAGCGCAGTCATGGCCGGAGTACAAAGTCTCATAAATTTCTAACATTCTCCCATCCTCCACGCTGGGCAGGGCCCTTTGAATTTTTTCCTACTTATCTGTACAGGCAGATATTAGGCAAGGCACTAACGTGAGGGGATGCATACTTTTCCAGTGATTTTCCCAGAAAATCCTCTATCTTGTATTTAAATAGATACAAATACTGTAAACTATTTCTCTACTGCAGCTGCCTATTAACACGTGCACTGAGGTAACACAAAAAAACCCCTTGAAATAAATTTATCAAACTTAAGGAGAATGTGCTACAGAGCATTAACAAAGCACAAATACTCCAGGTCATGCCAGCAACCCACCTTGTTCTGCCTCTGGATGAGACCTTGATATCCTTCTGGGAGGACTCATCATCTGATTTCATGTCATCCGATGAGGGCGGTTCATGGATATTTTCATCCTTCTCCTTATGTTCAGACTTGATTTCTGTTGGACCTATAGCCACAGTCTGGCTTTGTAAGCCACCTGACAATGCTGCAACCAGAGATCAGTATGAGTATCACAGGAACGAAACATTTCAGAGAATCTCAAGCAGATCTTGTCCATGAGAGGCCAGAGCCAAGCAAAAGTCTGGGAAGACAACAGGAGGAAATACGCTCTGGCCACAGAAACAAAAGAAACCCTGGTAACATGGCTGTACTTGGACACGTGTCATGGATTGTCAAGGGATCAGAAATCATAGAGCAGCTTGATCAGTAACAGCTAAATCTAAGAAAGACACTGCTAAAGACAAAAGGACATTTAGTGAAGTAAAGAAATCTGCACCTCATGCCTGGGCTGCAAATCTAAGGGCAGAGCTGCACTGATATCAAGGCCTGGGCTTAGGCCAAGTGTGCAGCACACACATCCCTGAATGGTGCACGCATGCTGATGAGTAAGCTCATTTCTGTTTTCTATAGCTTACTTTAAGCTAAAAATTGAGGGAACTGAAAACAGTTGTGTGGAATGACTTCTTTTTATTGGCTAGACTGAAATCTGGCCTCAGCTCACTCTGCAGCCCTCCTGGCTGATTCGGAAACGGCTGCAGCACTGCAAATGGCATTAGGCTCTTCATGCTGGAAGAACACGGCTGTAATGCAGAGTCTTCTGCTGAAGCTACAATGGGACAAGTCTGACACAGGGAAATCATTGCAGGAATCCTTAACAGCAATGGTTTATAGCATTTATACTTAATTTTCATTTATCAACATTACCTATGTCCCTACTCCCTGTGATGATGCAAGACCTACAGCCTCACTGGCTCTGGACTATTGCAGACCATGTTCAGCATCTAATATTGCTGGAAAGTTACCTCTGTAGCTTTCTTGTGTTTTATGATTTAGTTCTGTGCTCTGAGCAGAAACTGTACTGGGAAGAACTGAATGGTTGCTGTTGAGGCTGACACTTTCTTCCCGATGAGTCCCAACCTAAAGCAAAGCAAAGCAAAGATTTCTATTAATGATGTGATTCAAATAAATAGTCCAAAAATAGAAGTTTAAGAGACTTAAAGTATTTGCTGGATTAGAGACCCGAGTTAAAGTTCTAGGTCAGTAAAGGAAAGATTTAGTTGAAAGATGCTGCTACACTAAACCACTTGATGACACCACCCTGGATTAAGCTGTGTTTCAAGCAGTGACCAACACCTGTTTGAAATAATGCAGCAACCTAGCAAAATTTTTTTCAGTATTTTCCCACCAAACACTACAGAATTTTCTCCTTGATTTATACCTGAACGGTACAAGATTTGATTATCCTTCAACTGCTTCAAGCTAGTACAACTATCAGCTCTAGTACTTAGAACATTTTGATCCTTAAAAAGAAAGTCACAGGAATAACACAAGTGAAGGGTGTGTATACTGCCCTATGCTCACCTGCACACAGACATTTATAAAACATACAGATAACATCATCTTGTTGGCTAAAACAGGATTCAGGAAGAACTGGATCTAATACGACAATATTAATTTATTCACTTTAATAATTCTCTCTCATTTTCCTCCTTTCTTAACTAAACCTGTTTGGTTTAGTTCCATTAACAGAATCTTATCATACAAAAATAATCCAGGCATCTAACTATTCTTACGACCTCTCAGTATGTTCTAATCTACTCCTTCATAATGTGTCACAATTAAATTTCTAAACAACAAACACTGAGATGAAGAGTCTTAAAAAAACCCATAATTTTGCATAAACCTGAACTAATTATATGTAAGACAGCCAAGTGTGCAGACCTAGCTTGAAGAGACAAATTCATTAAAATAGTGCTACTCAATTCAGAATACTGTTATCAGTACAAACCTCTATAAAAAAACATTCTTTTGTTTGAAAAGGAAGAGGCAAAGACACACTGCCTGTATTTAAATAATTTTGAATGCAGACCATTTAAAGCTTTTGATTCCTAAAGACACAAAAGTCTTTTAAATATTTATAATATAGCCAACATAATACAATTAAACAGTGAAAAAACTGAACAAAGATGAGGGATTCTACTATTATTTGTATAGTTACAAAAATTGGCTACAGATGAAGCTTTTTATTAGAACAGTAGCAAACATGTCAGCTAGAAGATTAAGCCTTTAATTAAATAGGTTTATTGCCTGGAGTTACACATGAGAACCACTGTTTTTCAATAAATCCTTCAATCCTAGTAAACTGCTGAGCTTTGAATCCCTCTTGAGTAATTAATGCAGCTTTTACCTTTCATGTCTTAGTATGGGTTTTACCCAGAGAGAGATAAATACCCTTATGCAAGTTTATCCTTTGTTTAATATACACTCGTTCCTGTAAGCTAATGCACAGGAACAAGAGAGGAAAGGGGGGAAACCCCCCTGGCAACCCACAACTAACAGCAAGTCATCCTGGGCTGCTATTTGTATCTATTGTTCTACAGAAAATCTCCTCCTGTATACTGTGGGATATCTGTCACTATTTAAAGTATATTTGTGTGTAATGGGCTTTGTTTGTGAGAAGTTCTACTACAGATACAGCATCAGGAATTCATTGGGAGTAAGTAGCAGAGCCGGGGTCTTTCAGCCTACAAATCAAAACTCTTCACGAGAATGTGAAACTCATTCTCCACACAGAACTTCCAGAAACGAGTCTTCCCCTAATTCTGCCCTGCAGGTTTTATGTTTTATTTTATTCTTCTGGTCATGCTTAGTCCCAACACACGAGGGTGCTTTTATTCAAGCTAGCTTATTAATCACTTCAGGGCAGGTTTGTTCCCAAATCTACTTCTTAAAAAAGGCAAAAATTTCTTAAAGCTGTGTATGAATGTAGCAGCTGCCAGAGCCCTGGCAACTTTCAAATCTAGAGCTAATCTAGAAGTGACAGATTAGCAAATCAGTTCTGATAAAGGCAGAAAATAGATTAGAAATAAAAACTGAATTCCAAGTCCATGTTCCAGTCTTATGAAACAGGCTCACAAATTCAAAGCACACAATTTAGAATAACAAGATTTATACAGAAATCTTAAGAGCTCAAGTGTTACAAAACTGACCACAACATGATTTTTTTATCTCTGATCCTTGATGTACTACAAAAATCCAAACAGGCAGACAAAAAAACCCAAACAAACCGAAAGACTTGCTGAAAGTCACCGTATCCCATATGACGGTTGAAAGCTCTCTTTCCTATAAGCACAACTTATCAGTGACTGCTGCAAGGAACAGAACTGGATCCTTAGTATCTTAAACATTGAGTTTAGAAAATTAAGTTTGCTTTTCTTTTCCTCAACTCCCACTTCACAGAAAAAGAGGCTCCTTCCCATCTGGCATTTCAACGGAGCGCAACCTTGGCCTTCCTTTAAGCCTTCTGAAAGGCATTTTGTGCCATCGGGTCCAACGCCTTTAGAACAAACAAGCTTGTGACATGTGTTATTACTATAAGTAATTATCAGTCACATGATTTTCTAGCACTAAGGGTGGCTGGGGCGGTGTGTATCCAGCTCCAGAGACCTCCTTTGTGGCTCCGCAGCTTCTCCTCAGGTGCTACCCAGGTGCTGTGAACAGCCCCATCACAATCGTATCTGTGCATACCTGCAGGGTACCAGGTGTTCCAGAAAGATGGACCCAGTTTCCATTGCAGATTCATTTCAATTAGGTCCATGTTTATGAAACACCCTGTATTTGCAGCCATGGCATGGAAGGTGCCCACACTACGTCAGCACCATGACATGAGCAGCACTGCCTTTGTGACACCATTCCCCACAAACCAAACACTTCTGCCCACATTAACATACAGCTGCCCCTCAGCACGGGGCCTGTCCCACCCCCCCAGGCCCTGGGGCCGCACTGCTCATCGGTTTATTAAAAACCGGGCTGGTGTAGTGCCAGTGCCCAGCTCATAACGGCTCGTGGGGTTTCATTTTATAAGCAAACAAACTTGGGAGTTAATTCATTCTTTCATCAGCTAATTCAGTCTCGCTTCCATGAGCCCAAGCACTCCCCAGGCACACAAAATGGAAGATGAACGGGAAGGCTGGGTTCACACACGGCATAAACCCAAAGTTTCCAGTTGCAAAGGCAAAATGTTTTAGAAAAATCTGAGAAGCAACCAGCATAGACACTGCATTTGTTAAAACCATGTTTAAGTAACTCCCCTTTGTGTATTTTCTTTAGACAATGACAATTTGATAAATACTTGGGATCCTCAGCAAATCAAAGAAGTTACAGCTCAGTAAATTCAGTTTGAGAAAAATAGTAGCCCTGTGTGTAAGGCTGGAAATCCTTGTAATTTACCAGGTGAACTGATGTATTTTTATGCATTTCAAGACAGACTTGCACACAGGACAGTCTGCAGCCATGCTTTTTTTTAAAAAAAAGTCCAAACACAAGTGCAGGATGTATTTCAGTTGATGTGAGAACATCTGGGATCTGAACCCAGAAAACCAGTTAAGGATTTTTGGCAACTTAATAAAAACTATACAAAACATGGCAGCTGATGACACATTGCTGCAGGGAGGAGAAGCGAGCGAGGAAAGGACAACCTGTGTCCTGCTAACATCAGTTCTGCAGCTCACGCTTCAGATTGATTATTAATTTCAAACTCTTAATGATAAAAACTTTTCAGAACTGAAAAAAAAATCATTCTTTATTCATATTTGCTTTAGGACTTACCTAAGCATATTTAAAAATACATGCACTTTTAAGGCCATACTAGCTGGCCAGTTTGGCCATGGCCATTAACATTATTTTAACTAAGGGTGAACATAATTAAGACAATGAAAAGGTCTTTGGAATAAATATTTTTACACTTCAGACAACTCAAAGTTGTTCAGTGGGAGCATAATCTCTGCAGAAATACTAACACTGGAAGGGCTTTGAGCAGAAGCAGAGGCTGGTGCTGGCAAAGCAGCCTGAACTGCCCTTCTGTGCTACAGCAGACACAGGGTAGAAAGAGGGAGATCACCAATTTTCTTAAATTCCTGTTATACCTGGAAAAAACCCTGTGACTTAAGGATTGAGTTTCATCCTTAACTGAGTTTCCAGGCCTTTTATTTATTTATTTTTAATCAATTCAGGCTGTTCTTTTTCCACTGTATTACAATGACAAATAAAAAGCAGCTTGAATAAGAACAAAAAGAGTATTACCTCTTAACTTTTCAATAATGCATGAAATAAAATACAAATCAACTTCAAAGGCCACTTAGCAAATATTTGATGAGTTTGAGATATTAAAAATCTATTTGAATAAGTCTAATGGCCAGCCCAGCTAAAAAAGAAAACAAAACCATTCAGAGCGAGCAGGAAATGAAGTCAACTAGAGTTTTAAAATAAATCTGGCTCAAAAATTAAGCAAATGTTAAAATAAAACCATGTCTGGTTACACTAATTACATAAAAAGGAGTTAAATTACTCATTTCCTAGCTCCTTCTGCCAAGATCATCATCTTCAAGGGAAATTAAATTTATTTTTTTTTCTATTTTTTTCCTAAAGAACAAATGTTTTGTGTAAAGATTCCCCCTCCCTCAACAAGGAAGTTTCATTTAGTGCTGAATCCCAACAAACATTTCTTGACCCAAAAAACCCTACGAGCACGTCAAACAAAACCAGGCAAACGCCCTCATCAAAGTTGACATTTCTCACTATACTAGCCAATACTAATTGTTTTCTTAAAATGTATTTGAGGTCCTCTAAAGTAAAGTAGTATTTCAAAGTCTAGATCTTGAAGTTGAAGTTGTGTGAAATTCTCTGCTCTTACACTTACTATTTCAAGAAAAACAAATATTAAGTAAACACAGTTTGAAACTGATTATTGAATATTGTAAGCATTACACCTCATACTGGGGGGGCATTACTGAAATGCAGCTGTCACTAATAAACCACTCAGGTTCCACTACAGCAAGATGTGCCAACCTCTGCTCTGTACATATTTCAGGACTCCGTCCTAAGTCACACTGAGTTCCTGCAACTGCAAATGATGTCAAAGGGCACTCTCTGGGGACTGGGCAAGGCCACGACAGGATGCCTTCCGTTGGAGCCAATTATTCTGATGTAACAAAATCAAGGTTAATCCAAGAAATTCTTTAGCTGACTCACTTTTCAAGCCAAAACTGATCTGCAAGCTCGTTTCACACAATGAGGATGAAATAAAAGCAAATCTTCCTTTCATTTTACTAATCTTAAATTTATTTCTAACAGACAGCAAGCACCCTTCAGTCAAAGCTGCAGATCAATCATTAGATGATAAATTGAGTCTGTATTACGTTGAAGTTTCACAGTTACATTAAACTACAGCAGACCAAGGAACCTTTATTCATTTTGGAGTGTCATTTTCTGCTACGGGCTATTTTAATCAAAACTGAGTTGATAAAATATTTATCATAGCTTAGCTTACAACAGAAACAAGAGATTTTTATGTACATTTCATCACTATCTGCATTTGACTGTATCTGGCTTAGCAGTATCAGAAGGTTCCACGAGTCTGACAGAGAACAATATTGTCACTGCAATTTCAGTCACTCAATGTAGCCCAATCATTAAGACCTAGGGAAAAAAAGGTTTCCTTTTGTATGACTAAATTTCAGTCTACCCTGGAACGCTGCAAAACTTCAGCTTTAACATCCTTTAAATATTAAATATGAGGCAGTATTAAAAAAAAATAAATCTAAAGTATTTATGCATCACTTTATTTGTTACTAAAAGTAACTGTGAACTCGTATAGAAACCTAAAGCTGTCTGTGTGTTTGGAAAGTAACCCCCTCCTCAAAACCCCCAGACACACGCAGCTTATAGAAAGTAACCAGTTCTTTTTGATGTTTACTGCAGTGGTTCTGAAATTAATATAAATGGATGTGTGACGTGCGAATGGGAGAGCCTGGAACTAATTCTGTTTTATAGAATACAAACCCTTCAGCAATTGGGGTACCTAATTACTTTGATGATAGGTGAAATTTTGCCTTGATCACACAGTACCCAGCTGCGAATCTGTTTTATAACAGAAAATTTCACAGCATGTAACTGGTCTTTAAAATTACGCTGTAAACATGCAAACACATGGCACCACTAAAATAAGCATGTTTTAAAAAGCTCTTTTTTTCTTTAAGCATTTTTGAGAAGGGAGGAATTAAAAGTAACAAAAAGGGAAGTGAGCAATGCTACAAGTACATTTTGTTTACTGTATAATGCTTTTAACATATTTCTGATCTATGAAAAGCTCAACTACATTTTTCAGAACAGTTCACATTTTTAAAGAAACTAAGAGATGGATTGAATTATTTCACTTTTCTTGGGGATTAATCTAAAAGTTGTTTCCTCTTCATTGTTACTTACACCACAGCTGTATTCAAACTCCTTTTCATTTAGAAAAAAGTTTATATTTTGAGCCTGCGCACACTATGGTTCCACATTCCAACAGCTTCCTCCCAGTCCTCTGCCAGCATCTGCTATTGAAGACTAGTTCCAATTTACAATAAACAGCTTTTCCAGACCAGAACACTTGAAATTCAGTCCTTCTTGACTGCTTTTCCCATTCAATCTCCCTATTCACCATTTCAAGGAGAAAACTGTTCTGCCAATTATTACACATCTGGAAAAAATGCATGTATAAGCTGAAATGCTCTCAGCAGAAAGTTTCAGCTTTCTGCATATGATCACAGCAGGATTTTATGGGCCACTGACCAGGCCAAATTCTAAGTTTTCCCATCTTTCTCCTCCCCCTCATTTCTGCCCACCCCAACCCTCTAATTGGAAGCCCATAGCAGGTGCAAGTTGTCTGCCATCTTTTCCTCCACAAGAATCTCTAGTAGTTTCTTCTTGATAAATATTAATCTTACAGTCCAGTTTTAACTCAGTAGGCTTTAGGATATTTTAAATGCATCAGCTGTAATTGCTCTGCATAAATATATACATGTTTTAAAATATCATTACCATTGATGCTTGTCTGTTAGTTGTTACAAGGCTAGATGCTCCGTAATTTGAGTTCAGACTTCCAATTGGCCCATTGTGGGATGGTCCCAATAAACTATGTATATCTCCATGGCCACCTGATAGGCTTGTTGAAGGCCCCACAGCGTGATTTCGTAGTACATGAATGGCATCATCGAGTCTGTCCAAGCGATCCTCCATTCGAGACTGCTGTAGGGATTTCAAAAGGATAGTAACAGTCATTACTGAATAGATCTGCAGACTTAATACCGTAACAGTTTCTACCTCAGAGATATTAAAGATAGAAGATGAAATGAGGTATCAAAAGACTTTGAAAGCACCTACCAGTACTACAAACAAACAGGAAAAAGAAAAGATATCTGGAGATTTTGCTTGAGATAGCATTCATTCCACAAATAGGTGGCAGCTTTTAAAGTGAAGCTTATTATAAGGTTAATGTTACTCAGCTTCTATTACATGGCATGAACAAGAAAAAAGGAAGTGCTACAAAACAAGCTATCTAATACTGGAAGAGAAAGAATGATCATAAAAATCAGCCTCACCACACTGGTAACAATTAAGAGAGGCAAAAGCTTTTTGAGAACATGTACTACAAAAAAAATGGACAAAACTAAGTTAGCATTTTCTAAAACGGATCTTTAAACAGATTGGGTATTTCAGAAACAAAGTGAGTTCTGTATATTACTGCAGAAAAAGTCTTAAAATTACTTTTCTTTAAAAAAAAAAAAAAAGACCAAAAAAACCCCAAAGCAAAACCCATTCTGACATCGCAGCTCTCTAGAAACTGAAACAGCAGAATGTTGGAGTCAAAAGATGGGTCATACGCTACACTAATTTAAGTTTTTAATGGGGAATCCGAAGGAAGCATTAATTGAAACACAAGAAGGCACCATCTAAAGTGAAATAGTACCTCACAGACATCCTTTAAGAAGGACATTGCATCTTGCAAATGCTCGTGAAGTTGCTGTTCAACTCGATTTTTCTGGCAAAGTCAAGACAGAACAGGAAGCAAAGCACAGGTTAAGATTAATTCAAAAAAGAGGTGAGGAAACAGCTGATGTGCATGTCAGCAATAAATTGTTAGTCAAGTTAATGCAACAGAGATCTGATTATATTAAGATAAGAAAAGGCTAATACTTAACACTGCAGTTATGTTAGGATTCTAAGATGTATGTATCGATTATATTTAATTGCAAAAATACTGAAGAAAACTGATTTAGCTTAAATTTATTCTTGTTAGACAGAGAAAAAAATTACATCTGTGGAAACTAGAAATATCAACAGGTTATCAAAACCTTCCCTCAAATTTTTCCCCTTTCCTTCCTGACGCTCTATCAGAAATTTAAGAAAGAAGTAACTAACTTAAATCCTCTGCTGAATCTTCAAAAGAAGAAAATTTACAATGCTGCGGATTATTTGCTGCGTGCTTTTCTGTAAAATATTTCATTAATAAATGAACACTACACAATAATAAATAATAACTACAAATAAAATATACTAATACTTTAATGACAGTGTAGTGAAAACAAGCCCAAGACTCTATCTCAGGGAGACAGGGGGAAGGACAAGTAAATGGTAAGGCATGAAGTCTTTATCTTTTCTCGAGACTGAACTTTAGATAAGAATTAGCCACGGATTTGTGAAAAGGTACCAGAATCTCATAACAGTGCTTTAGCACCAGCTGTCCTCAGCACAGAAGCCTGATGTCCAAGGAACAGATGGTGAAAGACACACCCTGCATGTCTTATATTGTTCAACTGAACAGGCCATTTGTTAGCAAAGAATTCATTTGTAATGCTATCCTACTGTTTCCTTTAATGATATGCAGGATTTATACAAAACCAAGCCTTCAACTCTTAAGTAAAAAGTACTATGTTGCTTTCAACAATTCTTACCAAGGAGTGTAGAGAGTTTTCATAGTTTGGAGATGACGGGGCTTGTCCTCCACTCCTAGACCACTGACTGGCACCTGTCAAAATTGTCTAGGTTAACACACAGATTTATGCAGCATAAGTGGGAAGCAGAGATGCAATATTTCTCAACATAATTAAAACCAACATATTCTGCATAAAGGTAAGCTAACATATGGGTATATGAAGGATGACAAATTCCTGCATTCTGCCTTACTGAGGGATAATTTTTATATCCTGGCATCTGTAGGGTTAGACACATTATAGATGACAAAACAGTGACATCTCCAAAGTACTTCAACACTAAAGAGTGGACTGAACACTCACGCACTGTATCTGAAATACCTGCCTTCTGCCAGTGTCACCATAAAAACATTGCTGAAATCTTTCTTCTTCAGATTATGTTCAGTATATGCAGGCATATCATTAATAGGGTTAAAATATACAATGCAAATATTTAAAGAGATCAAGTGGACACTGAATTACGGATAACTGGAAAACCATTTTTATGCCACCTCTCTACTAAGTAAGAAAACTTCAAACTGGATCTAAAAGCTGTATCTTGTCTAGTTCTACACTATACCATCTTACATTATAACGCATTCCAAATTTAGAAGAGTAAAATTACACCTAAGTTATTCCCATTTGTTATTTCAGATATATTTAAGGTAAATTGGCAGCTAAAGAATCATTGACTGTGCAACAAATTGACAATTATTTCCATATTACCTATGCACTGCAAGTCCAAATACATATCCATTCTAATCTGACATAAATATATCTAATTACCAGGTAGAATTTAGAAATAATTAGATGTGAAACGCAGTAACTAATAAAGCAGTACTTTTAAAACAAAGCCTGAAGTAGTACAACATGTATTTTTCTGACCAACTAATAATGCATCTCTTATAGAGATACTACATGAAATTCTATGTCCATTAGAGACAGCTTCCTTTCAGCCATACAAATGTAATAATAAAGCAATTACATTAATAAATTATGGACATACAATTCAAAGCAGCTCATTAAAGGAAGAGCCTGTGGGCTTGTTCTTTCAATAACAGCCAGAGCCATACGTCTGGAAAAATTGGGAAAAGGTTTAATAACATTACAGTTCCTTTGTTCAGAGAGCTGCAAGTAGTTACCTTTTAAAGAAAGGGTTTTATTTAACAAAAAGAGTAGAGCTTGCGTAGCTATTAAAATACCTAAATATTTCCCTTCTAATTAAAAAAAACCAAAAACCATCTCCAATTTCATAAAAGCCCAGAGCTGCTGTAACTGTGCTGGAATTCTCTTTTAAAATATAACAACATCAGTGAGTAAGTTTATAATTACCCATTTTCACTTCACATGGCTACTCTGGGTCTGGATCTGGAGTCTTCCTCTGTCTGCATTACTGTCATTCCTGAACTTGGGAATAATGCTTGGAGTCCCACTTATTTTTGCAAAGCATTAATGAAACAACTTGAGAATATTTGGGCTCAGTGTAACATTCAAATTTTTATCTGGTCAAAACTCCATTTTTAGAGACAAGAGCACAGTCAAGGCTTTAATGAGCACTCGCTACTAACAGGATTGAGTGTACTACTTCCTACAATAAAGCATCAGCTGAATATTAAGCAGATAGGCAGCCAGTTAAGGAAAGAAACCAAATGCCTGTGCATCTAGTCTGATGAGTTTGGGGGTTATTTTGTTAAGTGGAAAAGGGTGCTATTTCCAAAATTTAAGCCCAGAACAAAGCTCCTGAGTAGGACATGTCACAAAAGAAACAGGGGGGAATACTCAACTCCTTCTCTCAAACGAACAACCAAACTGCAACCCAAAGCTTTTAATCACACCTCTAGTAACGCTAGTGCTCTTTCTGAGCCATCGCATACCCTGTCTCCATGTCTGCACAGGTTGCCAGATGGCACTGATTTCCTTCTTTCCTCATTCCACTCCCCCTCTTAGAAGTTTGTGCATGAAATCCACCAATTATGTTAAAACGAATCCTGGCACCACAAGCCCTGCAATTAACAACTGTAGCTTTTAGTGCAGCACCAACGTAGCAGCATGAAAAAAACAAATAAGCCAGGCAAGTGTTAGGATTTACAGGGGTCATCGATAGTAATCACTGTAGTATTGTTATTACTCTCAGAGTCTCCCCAACACTAATCCCCTGGCTCCCTTTTCAAACACTCTCCCATCGGAGTCAGCAGAGGGCTGGTCTGCATCCTCAGAACCCACTGAACCCTTCTGAATACCTCTGATCCTGGGAGAAGGATTCTTAAAATACCGAGGCTCCCACCATTCAGATCCATATATAAACTTCACATACATATACACAACCATTAGAACTATGCAAGAAGCTGAGCTCTGGGCATGTTTATGTAAAATTAGAACTTAAATGAGGGCAGGGAAGATAAGACATACACCATCGTCTCATAATACTTGGGAGTTTTCATCACGTTGTTCTCAAAGCTTTAACTTAAATTAATAAAAAAAATGTCATTGGTCCTTATTCAGTAACTTAACAGCCAAACAAACACAAGGTTATATACTTCAGTGTCTCATGAAGTTACTATCTCTCAATGTTTTACATGGCAAACAGAGTGCTCCTACTGTAATTTACAATTAAAGGATAGGTAAATTATGACTTAGTCAAATCTATAATAATAATAATGCTAAACAAACAAAGAACTAACTGCAAAAGAGGAAAATCATGATGAAGACTAAAATGTTCCAAAAATATATTATTTTAGTATACATAAAACATTTGTTTTATCTGCAATAACTTTTTGGGTCAGGACAGAAAATGGCTACCAGGAGTATAAATAGCAATAAATATAGTAGTAATTACTTTATATTGTGCTTCACTGTGTTCTTAGTGACTCCTCTGGGAATAAAGATAAAAGTCCAGATTCATAAATGAAGGTAATTAACTACTGGAGCAATTTACCAAAGGCTTCATAAATTCTGTATCACTGGAATTAGAGGGGGTGGGGTGGGAGGGTATAATTGTAAAGCAGATGCTAAGTTTGCGCCTGAGAAGGATTTCAGTATTATTTGCTTCTATTTACTACTGTCTTAGTCATCAGAATCCAGAACAAGGAATACAAATCTAAGTGTAAATTTTTGAGTTTTACATTGATACAGGTTTGAACAGACAAAGGCATCAACAGCAAAGGGAAACCCCAAATTTTAGGGACTTCAAATTTGTGTTCTAAACCCAGAAATTAGCTAGCTCTTTCATGCTTAGTTAGGTGTGGTAGCTCATCAGGGAACTCCAACTGGTATCTTTAAAATTCTAAATACTTGGAAATGTCAGAACTTCTTTCTTCTAGCCACAGAGCTCTTTTCACTAGTTGCTTTGATGTTAAAAAGAAATTAATTTTCTTGTTTGATCTGCCTTTCCAGTACAACACAGATACACAAAACATCTTTTGTCCACTGTAATCACTAAATAAAAAATCCCATTAATCTCATTGTTACTCAAATCAACTTGTTTTTTCAGTTATAGAAAGAAAATGCCCTAAGCAGCTGCTCAGGTATGTCACGTCAGATAGTCATTAATCCATTAAGTCCACAGTAAACCAGAACAGTGTCCACTAAAAATGAGTGAAGTACAAATGCTGAAAGTGTTCGGAGTGATATTGCACATATACATATGCATATTCCCATACATACGTATATGAATGCATTTTGCATGCAGTAACTTTACTAATTTATTAATTTAAATTACAAAAGTGTTCAGCTAAGTTCATTCTGTACACCCTTCATTTTAAGTTAATTTATTTTATAAAAAACAAAACTCTCTTGCAGAAGAGTGAGCAATGGCCAGGAGTCTGCAGGGATATATTAAACAACAGAGAACGGGAAAACAGACTGTTGTATAAACATTAAATAATTTAACAAATTGCACTACAGGAAAGAACAGGGTTAAAGTTACATCATCTCGCTTGTAATTCTAGTTCTTTGTTAAACAACAAATTTAAGTCAATGGAGCTTTCACAGTCCTCTCTATATGGAGAACAGCTGTTCAACTTTTACCAGACAGCTGAGGCCACAGTGTCTGTGAAAGCTGCACTACCCACTAATAGCTGCAGGCAGCTGCCCACAGTTCATCTCCATGCTGGAATGCTTCTTCCCACAATCACACTAGAAACACACAAAGCACAGGTGACAGAGGTGGCTGCAATACAGAGCATTCATTTTGAAAAATACCAGAAATTCTTCTCTCCTAGAATGAAAGCATTCACAAAAGATATGAATGAAAAGCTATCCTGTGTAAAAACTAGATAGTCTCATGGCCTACTATATTTTCATTAGAGAGAACACACATCTGCTGTGTTTGTCACTGAAAGCTGCCACAGAGTTTTAACATTATAGCTTTAAAAAAAAAAATAACCTCAACCATATCACTCTTATTTCTCTCCAGTGGCACAGATCTGTTCAGATATCTTTATCACTGTGATAGCATATGGTCATTCAATGTTTTCAAAGATTATTTTAATAATCCAATTTTCAAAGCCAGTTGCCAGAATTTAAGTGAATGCTCATAACAAAACATTTAAGAATCTGGATTTATAAATCTGGGTTTAGTACAATGGAAAGATAAACAAAATATAGAAGTATTTATGCAAGGCTACTGCCGATTTCACAGCGATTCCAAACAGGATGTTTTCAAAACAACACACACGTTATTGACAAATGCTAGTCTCTACCTGTAAGAGGCGATGGTGATCCAACCGGTGTTGATGGATTTGATGGAAAACTACTGCTGGTATGATCAGGAGAATAAATCTAACAACAGATAAAAGAGTTTGTACATCAATACATGTCATAATGGACAGTAAAAAAAAACAGCTATTCAGAGTCCTTTTCATGCTTTATTTGTCACTCTTGTTGCTGGATTGGTAAAAATTTGATCCTTCAATCACAACTTTGCTTTATTACACTCAAGGCTCTAAAAAATGTCCAGAGAACTTTCCTTTTTAAGCAGTTGTCAAAATAAGCACAGCTTGTATTTGATAGCAACACAAGTACAGCTGATCTTTCTTTTCTCTTAACAGCAGCAGCAATTACAGCTTTTTTTGTCATTGAAGGGGAATGATATATGTAAGAGTTAACAGTACACAGATAACTGTAACAAACAAAACTCCAGGAAAATGTGGAGGAATAATGACTGTTCCCAAACACAGAGAGCAAAAAAATTACAGCAGTCAATGCATGTCATCTTCTAAAATTAATCCTTCACAAGAGAAAATATCAAAACAGCATTCAGCTCTAGTTAGTAATGGTACCTACCAGACGAAAACCATCTGAATTTTGTTGCTCTTGCTATGTACTGCAGCACATAACATTTTTCTCTCTTATTTCTATACCAATTGCTCTGCTGATATACTAAACCTCAACTTGCAACAATTCATTCCTTCCTATTAATGTAATTAATAAAACATACCTTTGTTAATAAAATGTAATTGATAAAAACAGAATATATAATGCTTAATGCTTTAATGAAAACTTAAAATATCAACATTCTTGGAAAATTCATTTTGTAAAGGGAACTGAATAGGTTTAGAGGCTGACTACGGACTTAAGAATGTATTTTTCTAGGTCATCAGTTCAAACCTGTTTTACTTGAGCAGAGACCAGTACTTGTTAGTCATCAGACGGCAGTTTAAAAAAAATAAATCTTTCCTGGCAGCATGGTTGATGTCTCTTCATACAGACAATATGACATTTCAGCACTTAGCCGACAATAAACTGGGACTCTGTTAAGTTGCACATTGTATTTTTTGAACTGACAAAACCAGGACCCGATAGATCACATCCTCCTTCCTGGTCTATAATAGTTTTTCATTAGAAAAGATCATCATTTCCCTAATGGAAATACCTCCTCCTTTTCATACATGATAGAAAGAAAATATATTTAAAAGAACAAACTACATCAGACCATTGTAGGAAATTCATGCATTGTATATTGGTATAAAAATAAATCTTGGGTGTCAGTATGGCAACTGTAGAGAGTTCCAGACAGATAAGATACAGAAAACTAAAATGATGTCAGAACAAAGGCCATGAAGTTTCCTTCGAAACTGGTCGTTTTTCACCACTCTACCTGCCAATTTTATATTTTTGCTGTATTTTGTAGGAGGGAAAACCTACATTATACCAAAGCCACAACTAAAACATGAGATCAGAATTCATTCTGCATGCAGTCCCTGGCCACTGTGCTGTTAAATGACCAATGATGAACAACCCTGACACCTTCTGCTAGGCTTAAACGGTAACATGACTCATTTTACTGCAACAAATGAGACTCCTCCTCCTATCAGTCATGGTCCATTCCAATCAGCAGGGTGCCAATATGCCAGGATCTAATGAAAAGGCTCTTAGACAAAAGCTGCACAATTGAAAGCCTGCAGAGCCAAACCTCAGAGCGGTTAGTCCAATTTTTTAAACACTACAGTGTACATTTCAGTTAGTCTTTGTTATGTTAATGTTATTGAGTCTGAAGCAACAAAGAAACTTAATTCATGAATTACTTTTAGAAGTCAACTTCCCTACCTTTTCTTTTCTTTTGTGAGGGGACCAGTGGCTATTTAACTACCAAGATGGTACAAAGGCCTTTACCCTAGTTCTGAGGTAGGAATCAAAACATAAGTTATCACAAAGAGGTCTGATATAATCAACAAAGTTAAACAGTCCTCCTGTTTGATCTCCTCTAAATTAAAGACCAAGTGTTTTGATTTGGCATTAGGCAATGAAATAAACCAGATGTTTCTCCTGCCATATAACCCTCCATGGGCACAATCTTAAAGGGTTATTGTTTGGCAAATGTTCAGGGAAACACATTAGAAATGGCACGAATACCCAGATTCTCTTTTCTTTCTATCTATACTAGTTCATTATCCAAACTAATGCATAATCCACAGGGCTTTGGGAACTTTGTGTAAATACTTTCATGTACAATTCTCTTTCTTGCCTACCCTGAGATTAAGACCACAATTATCCAGGCTTAAACCTAAAATAAAAGAACCTTTGCAAATGTATTATCTGGCCTTACATCTTTAATCGCATACTATTCTGTATGGTCTTTAATACCTAAACTGAAGAACAAATGTCGTGTCTTCTGATGTTTCACACATGAAAGGCCTATTGTGAGATGTACATCAACAGAATTTTAGAACTAGAAATTCCTCTCAACAGTTGCAGTGGTAGCATTTAAAATCCTAACAGAAAGGCATACAGTGTCATCTTAGGGAAAAAAAAAAGAGACAATCGCAGTATTTAAATGAAACTTTGTTCAAACAGAAGAATATTTTTGGTTTAGTAGCCATCAAAATTCACATGCACTAACTTCACCTGCAAGAGAGACCACCTCCCTTCCTCTCCTCAACTGTGAGGGGTGCTCCTTGCCGAACAAGCGCAAGAAGCGTGCTGGGTGCACGTGTGTTGCGGGGTGCAGGGGAAGCAGATGGATGAGGCGAGGGATTTGAAGTGTGCAGACTATGGCATGCACTGATAGAGCAGATGGAATGCATCACCATCAGCTATGACAGAAATGATTTATGGAATGACCTGGCTGCTCCTGCCAAGCAACAACATGGGATGACAGAAACAAGTTTCTATGACAACCAGAGCCCACCCACCAGTTAGATAAAACATTTCTGCTCCGACTTCCACTTGCAATATATTTAGAATTTTTCCTCAAAACATCAGCCTGGTTTTCTCAGCTAATGACTTGGGCAAAAATACCCAAAAGGATGAGAAAATAATTTAAAAAAAGGAAAATGTCAGGAAGTCCTGCAGGTCTAACTGGCCAGTGTGTCAAGACTTGTAACAGAAATTTTGGTCAGGCTGCAGGACAGCAGACATCCCAATACATCTGCGAAGGAATGAACAGCCTGAAGTACGTACGCATCACTATTTCTAGGAGTCAAAAAGATCCCAGTTCTTTTCTAACAGGTTTCAAACAGAGACAGAGACAAAAAGAGAGTGTTAACTGCCCTTCTGGACTTGTCAATTGTTATCTACTTGCTGAATCCCCAAAAGCAACAGGGACATTTTTCTCCTCAAAGCCAGTAGGTCAGAGTTCTCCTACCCAATATGGACATTACAGACATTATCAGATCTGGTAATCTTTTAACGTATGACCCTCTGAGGGATGAAGGGCAACAGGATCTGCACGAATATACACATTTGCATTCACTGGTATGAAGTGAGGGATGCAGAATCTAAACCAGGAACAGTCTTTTGGGGCTGCGCAGCAGTCAGTTCTATCTTTCAAACCAGATTTAGACTCCCTTTTTGCTACATACAAGACATACAAAGTGCTCCCCCAGCCACCATTCCAATTCTGAAATTTCTGCCATACTGTATCCATTACTGTTTTATAAAAAGTACATCTGATTGTGTGAAATAATTGCTGTACACATGCATATGCAAGCAGAGCTTATAGTAGACTGAAGATACTTGCAATATTTTACATTATCTACATTATTCCAACAGGAGTTAAAAGTATAAACTTTATGCATATACAGCATTTTAAAGGTTGTTCCATAAATTATAGCTATACAACACAGCATTCAAAACCTCTCAGTTTTATAAGGCCACTGAGAAAACATTTTAAACCTTGACGCAGGATCTGCTCTAAGAGTAATGTTAAAAATATTTGACTAACTATAACACTATAGGAAAAAAAAATAAATACCATTAAAAAACCCCCAATGCCTAAGCCTTTTATTACTATCTTTTACTTTGCTTAAACAACTTTCTAAACTTTATTTGTCCTGAATTTTTTGATCACCTAAAATAAAAAGTCAGAATGAGTCTTCTAAAAGTACATGCATTTTCCACTTGCTTTTTTATACACATTTGTCTAATATATGACATTGTATCATAGTACACTATTTTAACTTCATCCATGAAAACTCCTGATTTGTTACTGTAAAATGAACACATAAATAATGGATAAATAAAATACATCTTTCAGATCTGAATATTCTAACTGCTACTTACAGATGCCAATGCCTTTCCAAGTGCATCACCTGTCTGTGAGCTTCCAGCACCATTTCCTCTGTTTCCTGTAATGGGGAAAGCAAACCCAACACTTATTTTTAAAGCTGAAATTTTATTTACTTTTATTATTTTATTCATCATATACAGTCAAACAACCACTTTTTAAACAGATATTCTGAGGAAGTCAGTGTCAACAGAATCAGGTCTCATTAGACTTAAAAATTTAATTAAAACAATTAGATTTACATGTAGATGTTGTCCTCTTTAAAGTCAAACACAGTATCACCACAATAACTTAAGGAACAACAAGTGAAAGCAGTTAGAAAAAGACTGAAATGATTTTCTAGGATCACAGGCTTATTTTAATGAAATGTGACAAGAAAATAAAAATCAGAACACTTTATTATTGCAGCTTATTTCTAAACTGTTATCACTGAAGTGCTGCACATTTCATTAACTCTTAAAGACAAATTCACTGAATAGTTCCTTGTGTGTCCCCTTGCTCCCCCTGCTCTAATACCACGTATTGTACTCTCATCTTTATTTTAGAAAATCCCTGAAAAGCTCTTATCCACCAAGCTTTCTGCCACCCCTCTCTTAGTTACATGTCAGCAGCTTTGCGTGCCCTTTTGCTCCACACACGATCGAGCCGAGAGGAGGTCTGAAGCCCAGCCAATTGGAAGCACAGAGAGGACCCGAATGCCCTGAAATTCCTGCTTTATTGTAGAAGGCAGAGCCTTTAAAAGTGAATCTCCTTTTTCCAGTTATCAATTTCCAATGTTAAAAAAATGTATTTAATGTGAATGTAAGCCATTCACATCAGAAATCCAAGTCATGCAACACTCACTGTTTCACGTTTGTGGCAAACCTGGATTTTCCAGCCCAAATTTCCCATGCAGATTCATTAACTGGATACTGTTTAAAGATCTGAGTGTAAAATATGTTCCCAAATGAAAACCAGTATAGTCACTCTAACTAAATTTCATTTACTTAAATTGAAGCTAAGTGCAGATCACATTGAATTGACAAGGGGTGTCTACAAACATTTAATTTCTACAGCTGTATCTTAAGATTGGCAAATATGTGCAAGGAACAGATGATCATCCTATATTTCCTGCTTTCTAGGTAAGCACAGAAGAGACTAAAGCAGCCAACATATTGACTACTTAGTAATCTCTAAATCAGTTAAGAGAGGAATTTATGATGCATTTTATCAAGCTCCCCAAAGAAACAGTTTCCCTACCTCTTTCTGTCACAGTACCTTGGTGATACAGCTGCTCTGAAAACTGTAACACAAGAACTACCTACATGAACATGTATATACACTATGGAAGGATAATTACCATTAAGTTAGATGAATACAATTTCCTGAGCATAGGCTTACTGTGAAAGCAAACAAACCACAGCAAGTCTCGAGTTGACTGCAGAACAATTTGCCTCATCTCAGCCATACTAAGGACAGAAACATCAGTGGTGCAGTATCCCTGATCTACAAGCATCTCACAAATTCTTAATACTTTTGTGCATCATGCAGCCCTACACTTCATTTTCTTGTAAAATTTCTAAAAAGTAGGAAGAACTTTTTACCCAGAATATTATCCGATCCATTGACAGGTGGAGTGTGTGAGGCAGCTACATAAGGTGAATTGCTGGTACTGCCACGATGGAAGCTAGACATTGGAGGAAGACTGGCATTTATATCTGTAGGCGAGACTGAATGCGGGGGATAGCTCTAGAGAGAAGAGAAACAGACATAAGGCATTAAGTAGTCTTCAGATTAATGTACATTTAGTATCTTAAAATACCAACAACACCCAGCTCTTCATTAAAGAAAGGGACTCATCCATCCTCTTAACATACTAGTATACAGACAGATTTTTATTTATACAACAGACTTAAATAAAAGCACATTCATACGGTAATTTTGTGATTTCTGGTAACTAGATTTTTATTTGACATACAAGAGCAGCAAACAAGAAATGAATTCTTGTAAATCAGATCTCCATATACAAGTACAAATACATTAATCTGTGCTGTGTATCTTACCAAACGGTCATGTGTGTGCAGGCTGCCATAACTGCCAGACTGGGACATGTGGGAAGAGGAGCCTCCCAGCATCCCACCATAGCTGGGCTGGCTCATGCCATTGGATGAACTCCAGAGGTCAGAAGAATTGTGGGTCCCATCTTTTTTTTTTTAGTTTTAATTATAATAAAAAAGAAAACAAGATAATACATTTAATGAAGAAGAGTATTGAGTATTACTTTCTTTTACAAAATTACTTTAAAAGAATACAGAATTCAGCTACTCAGACTAACATCAGCAGGAAAATGGTGACCAGTTTATACTGCATCTTCTATTTTCATGCCACCACACTTGCTATATTTATAAAAAAAAACCAAAAACCAAAAAAACCAGCTTTATAGCTGAAATACAATCCAACCACAGCTGAGAAAATACCAAGTACTTTTGCTAATTACACAGACCTTCAGTAAGGCCAGATTTACATCAAGAGGGTTGATAAACATTCCAGACTGAAAGAAACAATAAAAAAAGGAGTGGAGAGAAGTTTGGCTAAGCAGAGCTCATCGTAAACATACAGTGCAAAACATCTATTAACCTAAAATAAGCAATTTATAGTTAAATACCTCAGTACCATAAAAATATAAAAATATTCCATAATGGCAGATTTAACTAACTGAAATGACTACATTACATAAGCCTTAAACCCATGTGTCAATGAAATTTTTCTAATGTAGCACAAACTCAAATGCTCTCTAAATTTCCATACTGAGAGACTACACTTTCAATATGTTCCAGAACCTCATCAGGCTACAGTACGAGCTAATTGTATGACGTGAGGCTGAGGAAATTAATTCTGCTCTTGCTTTGTTCAATGCAACCCCCCTTCTTTTTTTTTTTTGCATGCTGGATATACAAGCATTTGAGAACTTAAGACTGTTAGCTGATATTGTACAGTCAAATTCCAGAACCATCAAGAAGCCCTCACCTCATTTTTCTCTATCACACCAGTGTGCTGCTCTGAAGCCCCTACAAATCAAAGGATGGGGGGGATTCTATCCATCTGGCCTGGTGTATAATCCCCTTAAATTTCAGTCAGCAATTAATGTCACAAGAAAAACTTTAAATCAAGAGGCAGCTCCGTTCATCTAACTGTTTTAAAAGTATATAAAACAATCACAGACTCTAGCACAATATGTTACACCTTTATGCTTTCTCATTCATTTGGTACAACAGTGGCTGATTGCAGCTTTCTACCTAAAGGACAAGTGACATTACCCATGTATTTAAAGTCATTTTACCCACCTTGCATAAAGAAAGTGCTAGCAAACATACTGCTTGGTGGTTTAGGAGATGGGTAACTTGGAGATTCTCTGTTGAAATCATCAGAACTCGGGGATGGTGCATACACCTAAATATTGGAGAGCAATAAAAGCACGTTAGCAATATCTGGGTGTCGTGCATTAAAAACCCCATAACAGCATACAGACACAGATAGAAAGCACGAGTAAAAAAAGAACAGTGTAGCAAGCTGCAGCATTTGTTGCCCTTGTTTTATTTGCTTTTTAGCAAGTTGCCACAGTACAGAGGAACTACAGTAGAATGATCCTAACAACACACTTTCTGGTGTGCCAACTCAGCCAGGTGGCCTGATAAAAGCCTGAATGCTGATTTTACTTTCTAAGTGCATGACTCGCACAGACTTGTTGCTCAAGATAAAAAAAGCAAGATAAAACAACTGGGCCCCAAACAAATTTTACTTTAAACAACTGTATGCCTGTTTGAATATTTAATTAGCTGGCATCACAACAATCAGAAAGAAAAAGAACATCCAGTGACAAACGGAAAGATTTTAATGCAACCGTTGTATCATCCATTTAGAAACTTGCAAGCCTTGGTATAGTCACCAAAAATACATTTAATACAAGTCCTGGGGAGAAAAATTTTAGAACTGCAACATGGAGCAAATTATTTTCACACTGGCCTAGCATTAAGAAAACCACCATCATTCTTTTTTCAGTTTAACACCACACTGGAATGACCATTCTCAACTTGCAAACAATCAATTTTCTAAACAAGTTAAAAATCTTAAGACGCCAAATAGACATAACACTTAGAAGCCTTCCACTGCATATTCAGGAATAAGTAAGTCAAATCAACAAAGCCAGTATTCACTGACCCAAGGACTCTATCCATAACATTAGTTGTTCTAAGCAATGCTATTTTTCCATACCAGTATTTTGGTCGCTACACTGCATATTGCAGTAAGACTAGTGTATGCTAAAAGAAAAAAAAATTATTTAAAAAAAAAAAAGGCAAATTAACAAATACGGCAGCAAAAAAAAAAAAAAGTAACATTGAAACCAGGGCATCTTTTTGTTACAAAGTAAAAAATGTGGTACTTTTATTTTTTCATTGTTCACACCTTACTTGTAAATACATAAGGCTTCATAAATGCATATATTAAAAATAATTTTAAAACTTTAAAGCTTACACAATGCAACCTAGAAGGTGCACTATGCCCTAAAATTCAGAAAAGAATATTTTTATCCCTTCCCGTGCAAATACAGGCACACGTATGTTTCTACAACAGCCACATCTCTCCCTTGTCTCTCTGCGACGTTGTTTACCAAGCAAGAGAAGGGCCAGGAAAACCAAGCCGGCCAACAAAAAAGCGTGAGTTCCCTAAAAGAAAACCATTGTTCTCCTGGAGGGTGACTGTTCTGTTACGGATATTTAGAAAGTGAAGTGGGCAAGTCCTGCTCCCATTTGCATACCAATACCCCTCCTCCCCACTCCCAAATGCTTTTCTAGCCTGCTGTTGTCAGACCAAATGGCTGGGCATGTGCCTGCAGACAGCATGCTTTTATATCCGAGGGACTGATTTACCACTATCTTAGACTCGTTTTACACCAGCAGAATTTCAATAAAATCTATCAACCTACAGTATGATGGAATCAGGACAAGGGCACAAGGAATTAAGCCAGGGCATGGCTGTTGATACCAGCCGTGTAATAAAAACGACAGCAGGTAAAAAGACACCTGATAAAAAGGGGTCAAGTGGAAAACTTACAACTTTTAGTTGCGTGCTTGTTTTAAATTTTTTTCCTAAAGAAAATAATTTTAAAAAAAAAAGGAAAGCCAGCCTTTCAGGGAGCTTTTGTTCAATATTTTACTTGCAAATTTTCAGTTTATGGAATAAATGTAAAATAGAGATGCTTACCAAACCTGAGTGACAGAATGACAATACGTTATAAGCAACGTTAACAGTACATATGTATTTACTATATATGATGAATGCATGTATATTCCATGCCTCAGACATATTTTAACAGAAATGTCACTCTGTCAAATTGTAAATACTCGCACTCCTAAGACTGCAAACATATTAGGCAAAACTGGGCTTAATTTACAAGTTCTCTGTTGTGCAGAATAACGCAGCATATGCTATAGCTGATGGATAATCTATCACTGTCACAGGACAGCAGTGGAAACAAAGCTTTATGACATTTAGCACTGCCATGGAGATACACACTGATTAATGTGAAATCACCTAGAAAGATGAATTATACTTGTTTTAAACTGTAACGTTATCAGTGAGATTTGTAAATACAAGCTTCAGACTGAAATTTTAACATTTTACATAATAGGGTGATTTATAAAAACTGATTAAAAACTACCTCAAAAGAGAAACTAATTTACGGAGAAATAATTTACAGATACATATGTACAAGCCATTAACATAATAAAAATGTTACAAATTATATTAACATAAAAGAGGCCCTTCCAAACAGCTACATGAAAGTCCTAGCACAGACTCGTAACTTTATACAGTTCCTGCTTGTTTTGGTATCTTAACTATAGCTTGCAAAAACATAGCTGCAATGTTATGAAGCTGCACTTGTGCCAGTCTAGATTTTTCAGATCAAAGAGTTCTTGCAGCAAAACACAACTGATGTGGTCTCAAAGACTTCATTAACTCCAGATGTGGGGAAATAGCCAGCCAATTCCACAAAAGGAGCAAGTCTCTTTTAGTTACAATCAGAACTACCCACAAATTAAAACCAGGCCTCTGATGTCATCTGATCACCTGCAGATGAGCGCCAGGTTTTTTTCTGGTTAATGACCTAATCATAATTTTTATGTTGTCTTACTACAAACAAAATTTAAAAGCAAAAAAGAAAATTTACTAAGATTAACCTGAAGTCCATGAGATGCAAAATACAAGGGTTAAAAAAAGACGAAATTTTACTTTTAAATCAGAAAGCGATGTCTCAGAGCAACCAGGCTGTTCACCCTGAAAGCCCCACATGCCCTGGGACCCCTGGCATCACAACACAGCCCCTCTGACTGGTGGCCCGCAGGAGGCTTGCATGGCTGTGCAGCAGCTCCCTGGTCTGTGTCCTACTTAAAGGGCTCTCTCTTCTGCAACAGCTGAGTAAGGCAGTTATAAATATGACGTGGCTGCTCAAGACGGCCTCTTTTAGCTATTAAACTGATAACAGTGACATCCAGTAGGCATCAAACCAGTTTTTCCTGGCTGACACTCCCACTAAGACAAGGAATACTGTTAAAAGGTCAAACTGCCTGCAGTCTCCTTCCAGAGGGTCTCCAGCAGGTAGAAGAGGAGCCCATCTTCTAATCCCCTTAAATGCACTGTGCCTGAAGGCATCAGATGTGTCTCCATGCTGAGAAGCAAAACACTCTCTCATTATGAATGGGAAATTCCCTTCCAATAAACACACGCCAAAACCAGTTTTTTTACATGACTTATATCAAGTGGAGGACTCCGCTTTTTTGGAGCTGTGCTAGAACATACATCAATCCTAACACTGCAGTGCTTCTGAAGGGTAGATAGCTTCCACAGAGGAAAGCAGGACAAATGAGTTGCAAAGGACATCAAGTCAGAGACCCACGTCAGTCTCTTCTGCACCCTGAAGCAGTTTGTTTCTCCAATGGAAAACACAGGAGGACAACTTGTATTTTCTGATGGGTAGTGGTAGAAGCTGACTGCAGAACAGAGATGAGAAGACAGTATCTGTACTACATCAGGTTTAAGCAAAACAAATGCGTCATCCAGTTCTGAAGTCTGCCCTGGTGATAAAAACACACATAATGAAGACTATTGTGAAAGTTAAACAGATCTAATATATCTAAAACACTATCGATGGATTACATAGTGTGCATCTGCTTACTAACACAAGTGCCAGTAACATGAACATTATTTTGAAGATCTGGATTTACAAAATTTTATGCTAAATAAAACTTCCAAGTCTCATTCTACAAATGCATTTAATAAATACAACACTTAAGATTCCTCCTGTTGGCATACTTCCTCTCAGGCAATTTTCCTGTAATCTGTTTCAAATTCTTAAATATTTATCAATGTTTAATATTAATGTTAAAAGCAGATTAAAAAAAGGAAGCAACCAAACCTCACTTCCGATGAGCTCATGCTATCTCAAGACCAAGGCTCCCATCATGCACACTGTTTATGGAATTATGAATTACGTTTACTAATTTAAGCCTAGTTATTAACAATTGTTGGAAGTTCAGAAAAATATTTATCAAGCTGCTGAATACAGAATTTTCTGAAACCAGTAGAGATGGATAACCTATTCCATAGCTTGTAAACTCTGCTAAGTAGTCTATCTACATTCCATGAGCATCAGTCATGCACCAAGCAAGTGCGCACTGTTGAATGATATGTACATGTGGCAAAATTTTACCGTGTGTTATCTGCAGGTTTTGTGGTAAAAGCCAATTCTGCTGAAATGCAGCTCTGGGAAAAGGAGATTTATTTTCATGTTTATTATATTTCTGACAATCATGTACTAAAACTTCAGGAATGTAAAATAGTAACTGTAGTTTTCCACACTCCTCTTTACAACAAGACAGAAGCTGCCAAAATAAGAAACCCACCCTAAATTATGGTTTAGTTGATATTTAGGCAAGATGATAAAATGAAAAAGCCCAGCATACACAATCGGTATACCATATCCTCAATCATACTTTCTGTTTTCAGTATCAGGTGCAAAGATTTGTACATTTAAAAAGCACTTTCTCACCACCCAGAATGAAAATGACACTTCTTTAAGAGAACAGAGCATCAGTTTTGCCTGCAAATCCAACCATGATTTTTAAGGATGGTGTAAAAATTCGAACTCCTCGAAGTAGCTAAACTGAATTCCATCTTAAATAAATGTTTATGCACTTTAAGCATGCTACACATGCCTATTTGGGTATTTTTGAAATGCAGAATCCCACTGCAATAATACATAGCACAAATACTTCCTAGCTTCTTCCCCAATAAATGATAATTTAAAAGCCATCTTAAAAAGCAATAGGCAAAATCACCAAAAATCCCAAATTCAGTATATGGAAGTCTTTTGGTCTTTCTTTTGCTTTTATTTTATTTTTTAAATTCCAGTGCAAGGCAAAGAGGAGAGGGAAAAGAAGGTAAAGCAGCAGGAACAACACCGGAAATAAATACGTATATAAGTGCTTGAAGATTCTGTTTATATTTTATTTGCTAAGCAAAATCTCTTCCTCACACTCTTCAAACTCTCCTGTTACTAAAGGATGCATACTTCTTCAAAAAATCCTGATTAAATTCAGATTTTAAGGAAACAAAACTGGAGAAATTGAAACTAATGAGCCTGTTTCTTAACCTGTTCCCTGTATTTCAGAAGGCTTTTCTAGCTATGGCAGGAATCCCCATCACCAGTATTGACCACAGCAAGATGCAGTAGCAGATATAATGCTATCTTTTGCATTTGTTTATCTCTTCTCTGAACTCACTAGTACTCTCAGTTTCTGCACCTCCGACACAGTCTATTGTATTTCTACAGACAGACTTCAACATGCACGTGATTATGAAAGCAAACGCACTGAGCAAACAGGGGTGTGCTACCCTTTGGTGCTCACATTTTGAGAAATATAGATCCGTCCAACACAGCACCTGATCCCATCCCTAGCTGCTTTCATTTGCCCAAGGAAATGAACGTAACCTTCACTTTAAAGCATCAATAAACCTTGTTGCAGACAAGACACCCTTCTGGCAGGGGACCACTGCTCAGTAGATTGGCAGTTCAACCCAATGGAGTGGAGCAGGGAAAACTCTCTTGGGCTGGTACATTGTAACTCATTGTTTTTTAGTGGTATGGGCAGCAGAAAGAGAAGGGCGAGGAACAGAAAAATATAAATCCAGCCGACCACTGTTTACTACCTCTCTTTATTCAATGTCCACAGCCATGTACCCCTAGAGATTTTCCAGATGATCTTCTATTTGTCCTGACTTACAAGCGTTAGTTTTGACCTTGTCTAAGTTGCTGCGGGCAGCATATGGTACAGAACAGCTTTAATTGTACTTTTCCCCCCGTACACTAACCGGGCCAATACTAATAAAAGCAGAATTGAATCATTATTTTTAGCACCTGGTTGCTCCAAAATTTACAAACTGAAAACATTTGCCATTGATGTTAAAACACATTATTTAAATGTATTATTATTTCTGTATTTATATTCCGTAGCATAACAGCTACAGAAAGGCTGTCCTGTCATCTAAGCATCATGCAACACATGAACATGTTTCTCTCTGCTTTAACTCTGACAGTGATGGTCACAAAACACGCATTTTTCTCCACTAAAAAATACCCAAATATACACATGCATACTCGGACCTGTATTTATTTATCTATGCATATGTGCTCACACGTCTCTCTATATGTATGCACACACAGGGACGTTTCCAAATAGCCTTTTGCACTCAAAATTCTCAAGAAAAAAATTCTTATCCAAAAAAATCCCAATATAAGCAAGTTTACAAAAAAAAACCCAAAACAAAACAACCCCAAACCACAGAGCATTACTTGTATGCAAAATATAGATACATATGCTGATTTTTTTTCCTCCCTACTTAAATAGGCACTGTGGAAATCTACTGTGAAAGATGCAGTAACTGCACCTCGGAAAAGGGCTTAATAAAATCTTAGTCTATGCTGAGAAAAACAAATATTCATTCAATAATAAAAAATACTCATACATAGACTGGTATATAAAAATTAACCCACACAATGCACAGAATACAACAATAATGCATAATCACAAAACTATTCTCATATGAAATAGTAGTCATGGGTGATAAAAATAAAATATAATCAATATTGTTCCTTAAAATTGTTTATTTTGGTAATAACTGATATATTATTCTGTTGCAATCTATTTAAAAATAATTCTATAGTACATTCAGAAAATAACCAATTTGCTTCTAAACTTGTAGGTGAACTGAGAGAAGTGAAAATCCTTCAAGTCTGTATTTTATTCTTTAGGCACAAAGATATAAAACCTCTGTTGCTTAAATATTATTTTGGTGCTATTACATTTTATAAATGAAAAGGTCCCAATGAATGAAGAAGTTTGCTTTTTTATTAGTTAAAAAAAGAATAAAATAAAAATGTTTTAAAGATGTAATTTAATTTTGTGCTATTATTTCTACCTAAACATATTTGCAGTTGTTTTGTTGTTTTATTTTTTAAGGGGTTAGGCATTTTGATTTTTTTTAAAAAATAATTTATAAATATATAAATCTATATCAACAGGTGAAAGACAAAGAAAAAAAACAGTCCAAATCTTCTAGCTCAGTGCAAGTGCTTTCTTTTCCTTTAGAAAACAGATTAAGATATTTTTTAAAATTTGGTGAGGATTCTTGAAATATCTATTTTTTATAACACCTACTACACATAAAATTTTACTTTAGCAAGGGATTTGTATTAAAACACTACTTCACTTTCACCTGTCCCTCCTAAAACATTCAGAAATTACAAAAATTGAACCTGTTCCAATAGCAAAAACCCCCGACTTTATTTTTAAACTTTTCACTTATGTGCCAGTGCACACATGACCACGCATCTACTGGGGTGCTCAGATACTTGGGTTTTAGTTTAATAATAAGCTTTCTTTTGACTTATAAATTTAAGAGACTGAAAAGAACAAAACATATTTAGTAAAAAGTTTGAAATTCACATGTTCTACATGTCAATTCCCACTTGTTCTATGTGTAAATAAATCAGATTTTTTATACATCAGCAGGAATCCAGGAATGTCAATATCTGAAATCTAATACAATAATCTAAATAAAAAATCTCAAACGATGAGGTATACTATCAACTACTAATTGATCAAACAATACAAATAAAAGCAATAAGACATCAAATTTAGGATATTGTCTGCTCTCTCATTATGAAAAGGTTCATACAAAGATTTTCCATACACACCAAGATGCGCGCTTCAAAAACTAACACAAAAACCAACCCGTCCCCAACTTCACATATCCTCCATCTGTATATTTAAATTAGTAATTTAAACTTGCAGAATTCCTAGGGGAGAAAATGCTAAAAGCTAGTGAGATGTTAAAAAAAAAAATCAAATAAAACCTTGGGCAACACGATCTAGGATCATCGTAGGATTTGTCATCTATTTACTAACTCTTCAAGCTCATAAAGGTCACCTCTGACCCGTAACAGGCACATGCTATCAATTTTCAAGCCATGGTCTCCTACAGTACCAGCACTTCCATCTACTATGCGCCTGGAAATACTTAATAAGATCAAAGCCTTTTTTCCTGCTACAAGAACAAAGAGAAATGTTGTAATAGAGTGATCTGTGCCCTAGAAAGAATAAAATCAAAACTCCATGCAAGCTATATTCCCTTTGCTTCAGGGGTACTGTATAGTTAATTTTACTTAAGTCATATATATCTTCACATAAAACTTCAAACAGATTGTTTTAGCCTAGGAACAGACATGAAAGAAAAATAATTTCATATTTGAAAGACAGATGGCATTTATACCAAAGGAAATGAAGTAGAGACCGAGCTATTTTACTCATTCCTCTAACCTCTCCTCCTGTATCTTTTCTGTTATTCAAGAAGCTCATCCACAGTGTCTTTAATGAATATAAAGATCCACGGTTTAATTATCACTGAACAAAAATCTTGGCAAAAAGTTTACTAATGAAGGCAAAGCTCACACAGGCCCATGAGAAGAGGAAAAGCAGTTAAAACAAAAAAACCCCAAAACAACCAACCAAACAAGAAAACAACACAAAACAAACCCAAACCCACCAGCCTCTCCTGTTTTCCTGTTTAATGTTCTTTCTGTAACAGAAGAAAACCAAAGCCACACACCACAGAGCCCGGACAAACCACCCTGCCTTAAACGGCCCCTGGTACGTTACTTCATACACCCGAACACCTCAGAGATCCCGGGTACCGGCCAAGCAGCAGAACTATCCCATTCCCGGGGAGTTCATACCTGGAGAAGATTCCATTTTCCCCCTCCCGTGGCCGCAGCAGGACTCTGCCTGAGCCCCGGTCCCACAGGTGAGGGGCGGCCCAGGGCCCGGCAGCCCGGCCCGGGACGGGGAGCGGCCTGAGGCGCGCTCAGGGGCGGCTCCGCGCTCCTCTGGAAGAGCGGAGGTGAAGAACAAACCCAAAGCCCCGCACAGCCCGCGGCGGGCACGCAGGAGCCCCAAGCGGGGCCGGGGCAGGGGCCGGGAGAGGGGCCCGGGGCGGGC
>VZRW01007119.1:619387-738591 GCA_013398125.1 Aegotheles bennettii | reverse complement strand
CGGCGCGGTGCGGCCCCAGGCACGGGGCCATCTGGCGCTGCCTCGGGCTCCTGCCCACCCGGGCAAACGGGGTCCCGCGGGCAGCCCCCAGCAGCGAACCCCGGGCGGCGGCACCACCCGACCCACGGACAACGCACACACGCGGTGCGGGGCTTAAAACAGCCCAACACCCGACCGCACGGTTATTTTCATTTTACGGAGCCATCCCAAATCCATCGCCACGACTGAGCACACCCAGTCTGGTCCGGCTCCCTTCCTGCCGTGCGGTACATTTGTGCGGGAAAAAGCAATCCCGTGCCCCTGTGAGAAAGGGGGAAGAGCTGGGGAGGGCGGGAATCCCCCAGCAACCCCGGCACATACAGAAATGCGAGTTCCCCGATGCAACACACACACTGCAACTTCCAGCACAGAAATCCCTCAGTATTCGCCCATTATCTGTGCCTTCCTCAACGAACCGCGGCACTAACGAACATCAGCTCCCGACGAGGAGTACGTGTTTGTATTGACTACACAGCTGGCCATCAGCTTCGCTCCTGGAAAGTCAGACACGGATTTCCAGCCAGGAAAAAAAAGGTTAAAGCAGAGCCACATTTCTCCACCTCTGTGTCAACTGCCAAGCTGTGAATTCTCCCTGCCTCCCTGACAAAAACAGGAAAATACTTCAGGATAAGGAAAAAAATAGGCAAAGTTCAATTCAGAAATTGACAGGGAGAGAAAGCAAGTTGCAGAAATTTGGTTCGTTCTCCCAAGCACCTTGTGTGCCAGGGAAATCTTCTGAACTAAAAAGATCCACAAGGGTGACAAATTGGCTACAGTAGAATACTGTGGTCAGATAAAAATCTCAGTGGGTCTTCTGTATAATGTCCATTATCTCAGGACATAGCTACTGTAGTGTCTGTATATATACAGAACATACACACAATGACAAAAAACATTCACACCTCCAACTTCAAATGCTTTTTCAGTGAACTCGTGCTCAGAGTATGTTACCAAATACATCCTTGAAGTTTATATCAGCTGAAGAACACTTGCATTTTTAATGCAAGCCAAGCTACACATCCAGAACTACTTAACTATGCAGTAAAGCTAATGATATCTCAACTGAACTCTTCTCCAATACAAAAGGCAGCAGCAGCTGCAAAAAAGAACATCACCATACTTCAGACTATTAAATCGCCAGGCCCGCAGTGACTTGCAGCTTCCTCCTTCCCCTAGAGACTACAAAGACCCATTTCAGTCCCCAGAGAGTCCGTAAGAAGCTTTGATTTGCAGCTAACAATGCCATTTCTTAAAGCTTCTCAGTAATGTTCCGGACCCTACAGATGAGATATGCTAAAAGATCTTCAGATCTTTGCCTGTGCTACTTCCCATAGTGCACTAGATTAAAATCACTAATTCAGACTAATGTACAACTCAGAAAAAAACACTGAACACTGGAAAAGGTGCTTTCAGCTTGCAAGAGTTGAAGAAGTAAGAAAAGTTGTTGGTTTTTTTCCCTGAAATAATTCAAGCACATCAACTTTTAAATCATTAAAAACACTTCCAGGGTAAGTGGAATCGGTTCTTTGAAGTAAAGACTGTCACCAACACAGTTGTAATTGCTACTGTGTCTCCATGCACACATACTCGATATTCAAAATAGTTGAATTTGAGATGAAGAACATGATCAAGCCTCAAATAATAAGCATTATTCACCTGTATTACAAGCAACTGGGAAAATGGTGAAACATGCAGGAGAAAAAACTAACTTTGCTATGGAGCATTGGTGGGGGCTCCTCCATGTTACAACTACCCTACACTTGTACAGAGCAATTGTAATGAAAAATATACAGTTGATATTAACAGGTAATATTTACTAACACAATTAACATTTATCAGTACAAGGAAATAATTGACATTGTTAACCATCACATGGGTAAGACAACAGCAACAATATGATCAATAAAACTGAGTAATGCCCCTGCAAATGCTGCCTGTTTGTAGACAAACTAGTTTAAAGGCTGGTACCTCCATAATGACTCAATAAATGAATTTGCTCCTGAGTAATTTCCCCACAAACCAAAAGGATAACAATTTCATTTTACCAAAAAGGGAATTAGTTGCCCTACCTCCAGTTACGTTGGTGGGAATAGAATCTTAGTGTACAATACTGGAAATTTATCCCTGTATCTGCTCTACATGTACTGTATGAAAACATGGTTTCTCATAGGACATTTGCTACATCAATTCAACTTACAGGATCAAACCATAATTCCATCAAGCACATCAAACTTTAACCCACATGTGTTTACTTTCAACAGAATAGATGAAAAATAAACCTAAAATGGAAGAACTGGAAAGACTGCACAACAGTTTGCAGGAACTACTACCAGATAACTCTTCCAAAAGCTCCTCAAGTCCAAAGTAAGTTTTTGTTTTGTGGTTGCAATTTTTATAATCCCCATTTAAGCCAAGCAACAGCTGCTCTGAAATTTGTTTTCTTAAGAGAATCATGTTACAGTGAAATGAATCATAGCTGGATCAGCGATACTGTACTGGGTACAGTTGTTTACTCCATTTTTTCCTTGGTTACAAGTTAAGGGTTAATCTTATGACTCAGCCTGACAAAACAAGTCAGCTGGAGACAGGGCCAATTTTTTAAACTTGATTTCAGACAGACTTGCCGTCAGCAGAGGAGCACTGAACTGACATGCACTTTGTAGCCCGAATTGTTTCCACTCATGACCCTGGACTGCGTGTCAAAAACAATAAACTGCTTGTTTCTAAAGTATGTAAAGAGATTATGAAAGCTGATGCAGAGTGAAATACTGACCTAATAATAAACCAAGCTACCTGTAGGAGAATATTTTCAAGGATCATTTTAACACTAAGATTTTGTGAATGAACTATGGGTTCTCCATGTAAACAAAACTTTTATGTGAAACACATTTTTGTCCAACTTGTCAGAGCCATAAAGCAAATGCACAATAAGTATATGTAACCCACAATTTGAGTTCATAAAAAATAAACATAATTTATCCAGATAGATTAAAAATTATACCATATGAAAAATAATGATGTAATTGTCTCCGTGGATGGGAGCCATCCTCTGTTCAAATACATTTCACAAGACTGAAATATCAAAATACTTTTAAAAGGTTATTGCTTTTTATCACTGTTTTATTATTTTAAATCTATCCAAACACAGCAAGTAGCAAAACTTTTACAATTAATTATGTGCAACTAGAAATTAAAGCTCCTTTTTCACCAACAACGAACTTTCAGAACAACTGTGATGTGTAAACCCAAGTATTACAGATTTCCTCATAGAGATCTGGCTTCAATCCTGCTGTAAAAAATGATAACTTGGTAAGAGCCCAAACCTGCTTTTAATGGGGATACCAGTTCTATTGTTCTTACTAATTTCCATTTAATTTTTTCAGGGCTAGGTTAACTATGTTTGGAAATAAGGTGAAGGCAATCGCTCTACAAGTCTCTCCTCCCCACTCTGTCCAAGGTTGGAATGTATTATCAATTTCAAACACATCTGACAGAGGAACAGAAGTTTCACAAGTGATTAAGTTCTTACCAGTTCTAAGAAAACTGGAACCTGAACAGGAGAGACAGATTGCAACTGATACCCCATTGAAATAAAGGCAAGGAATAGGGAAGAGAGGATAAAAGCCAAACTGATAGAAAATGAGTTTGACACTGAACAACCTGTTGCTAATTAAAATATACACAGTAACTTTGAGCTGATTCTCTTGCAACAATTCAGAAAAAATATTGCAGGCATTTTAGAACTCCCAATATAATTTATTTTAAAGCCAAACATTTATGGTGATTAGCTATAGCAAAGCCAGAGTTATTAGGATCATCAATAAAGGATGCATAGAACATTAAGCATAACGTAGCTGTTAGAATAGACAAGATTTCAATATTTACATCAATATTTTACTAGAATGGAAAGGATGAGGAAAAGAGTGCTGTATATCACATAATCAAACACAAAACAATTTGAGGAGCTTTTAGAACTTGTTTCAAAGTCTTTCAAATACAACTTTGACAGGTTATTGCTCAAATTCTGAGAGTTTTATTACTTTGCTGAAAATATTAAGCATTTAAGGTCTGAAAGCCTCTATATGAAGGCCTTAACTACCAGTATCTGTATTAAAAAGCAGATAAACATGTTTATTATCCTGAGGCAATAAATTATCCCATCAGGATCCAGACAATCATCACCCCAAAATGTGCTAAAAACCTACCCAACCTAAACATGTGTATAGAGCTTAACAGAATTTTAAAACCTGAAATGAATTAGCAAGGCTGTGTTACTGAAACTTGAAGACATACCTGAATTACAAATCTTTTCACATCAACTCAATACATGGCCAAGATTTATTCGAAAATTTTAAAAGGTGATTAAGGGGTCCCTCTGCTGGTCCAGCCTCAGCAGCATTTAACTTTTATTTCATTACTGAAGTACAGTGCATTTTTCACTTTCTCCCCTCGCCCAAACCATGCAGCTCCACCTGCACTTGTGTGATCTCCCTGTAGGTGGCTCCATAGTCAAAAACTGAACCCAGCCTAAAACATTAATAACACGCACACTTTTTGAATTCGTTAAAGAATTCCATGTCAGAGAAGCTTTAGAACATTGCATGCCAAGATGCAGAGAGCTAGTTGTACCTCAGAGTGTATTTCCTTGTGTTTCTCCCTTTCTTCCATACTCCCAACTTGCTGCTTGAAAAAACTCTTTCGCAAATGAACCCAAGAAAGCCATCAAGAGCCAAGTGAGCAATCCTTCTGTCATCCACACTTAGGAACCTGCCCCTACTACTTCCCTACAGAAAGAAAAAACACTAACAACTAATCCTAGCTACAAAATGGTACAAAATGCCATAACTAAGTCTCCAAGAGTGTACGACTTGCTTTCTTTGTAAGTCTTGACATCTCAAGAAATTCCGTGGCACTAACACAAGAGATTATTTAATTCAATTTCTTCACCTCAGTATGCAGATAAATCTTCATCTTAAATTTCATTTAAAGATTATGCAGTGCTTTAGTTTCAGTACCATTCTTCTGAAAAAACAAGCATTTTTGTATTGCCCATTTCTGACAAATGGCACTGTCACAGGCAAAGCAACCCACTCAACATTTGGGCTGAGCAAGCAACCAAAAGGCAACATCTCAGTCCAACAGCATGTACAATTCTAGCAACACAACATTGCTCACTACTTTCCCAGCTAACTTCAGGGATTCTGAAAGTCTTCCCATCAAAACCGCAAGTATTATCAAGCAAAGGACATTAAGAAATAATCTCCAAAAAAGCCTTTATCCTTATCTATTGTTAGAAAACACCACACTAATTTATGGCAATAGACACTTTGAGGTAAAGCAGAAGTTGCAGCAATTCCAACTTCTCCCTAAATTCCACAAGCTGCAATTCAGCATGGTTAATGTTGTATTATTTTTAATACTATCTAAACATTAAAGTATCAAAAACTAAGTTTCAGATAAATATTTAGAGGACTGGATCTTTTTCACTCTACCATTTCAAATAATCTCTCCTTTCACCCTTTGGAACGGATGGAGAAAAGGAGGGAGCACAGAGGGGAGTAAGATCTATTATTTTCCTTTGGTACCATTGGTATCTTTATGAGACATCCCTCCAAATACATTTCTCAAGCCTGGTCTTAAAAGACTATCATGATACCAAAAAAAAAAAGTGCCCTAAATGTTTGGGAGATAANAATCTCTCCTTTCACCCTTTGGAAGGGATGGAGAAAAGGAGGGAGATAGTCCCTCAAATGTCTCCCCAAATGTTTGGGAGATAGTCCTATGCACACAAACCAAGTTTTCTCTGGCTTTGCTTCATAAAGGATTCTTACAATAAAATAGCACCCATGGACTATATCCATATAACAGAGTTGAGATATGTGAAACCCCCTATAATCAAGCTATAAATTGTCTTAAATATATTGAAAAACATAATGAGATTGAATTAAGAAAGAGATCTCTGGTATTAGAAAATACTAATTTGACAATCACATTTAATAAGTGGCAATCTAAAGTTTAATATTAACTGATAGTCTCAGGTACCACGGGAAGTCTAAAATACTCAAAATAGTTATTAGAAAAGGCATTACACAGAAAGCAAGTATTTGTGTCTGTGTGACAGCTAATTTCTGTAATGAAAATCAACAAACATGATGTATTTCAGCTTATTTCTCTGATAAGGGACTAATTAAATGGAAAAAATTGATGATAGAAATTCACACCATTTTTCTTAGAATTATGATCTCATGGTCTAATAAATACTAGTTTGAAATATTTTCTGAGTATCTGCTCATAGCCCATCCATAATTAGATGACAATCTCCCTGTGCATTTCCTAGTGAGCATTACTTTTCTTTCCTCTCCCTCTGCAGGCTGCTCTTTGAAAACCCTGACACTGTGCTCTGCCTAACTCAGCCCCACTGATTAGTCACGACTGGTTTCAAGTCACATGATGTTATTAGATTCTTGGCTTAGTTAAGGTAACTCCTACAATCAGAAAAAATTCTCAGAAATACAACAGTTTTGAATCTCTGAGGATAATGCAACTCACGGAACAGTATTTCCCCCTCCTGCTATAGTATAAATGGCACATCATAATCTTTCTGTCCACTCGAGCCTGGCTTGAGCTAACAGTGAGAAAAAATACTCAATTGATTTTTCAGTTTCTAATCCTCCCCGCGAGGCTTTAAATTTGCATGTCAACATTCAAAATGTTTTGGGCAATGACTCACCACTTAGCAACTTGCCACAGGAAAACTTAAAAACGCATTTGCCTGGTGCATTTAATTTTTACAGTAAACGGACAAGTCCCAATTAAGTTGGATTTCAGAAAATAACTGAAGAATTCATTAGCACTTTTCTCTAACTATTTTTACTTTAGGCCTCGATAAGAACACATGAAGAAAGATAAACCTCAAAGCAAGTAACTGCAGAAAATACCATGCAAATCCAAGAGAAAAAACAGAAAAAACCTACTATTTCTTAAAAGATTGTTACTAAATTACAGTTACCAAGGAAATTAAAATTACTGGTGAGTATCTGTTGACATGGTAGCCCTATACTAACACAAAAACATCGCAGGAAAAAAAATTTTTAGAAACTGAAAAATTAATAAAACACAGATTTGTACAGTAACATTAAGTATCACCTTTCTTGTCACTTCCCATATTATGATTAAACTTGTCTGCACTACCTATTAGCTAAGCAATTTTTATCTTTCTCATAATACATGCTGACTTCGTACCAAGGTGTATTTAAAATAAAGACAACACCTACACAATTATCTACTCAATTTAAGTTTTCTATGATGCTCAGTGAAATTTAGCTTGTCATCTTCCAAACACTTAGTATCTCAATTTTTTTTTTCTTTCTTTTTTTTTTTAATATGTCATTTTACTTCAAGGCTCTATTCAGCACAGAAATACAGAGAAACGGTACTTGAAAACTGCAGCACCACAATCATTGATTATTCACAGTAACCGCACTTTATTGCGCAGGCTGGTACAACGTTAGTACAAATAAAATTTATCAGCATTTTATCATCTCAACTCTTCTCACAGAAGAATTAAATGAAAGCCATTTGAAAAATACTGCTTCTTAAAATTAAAGCCTGGTAAGAGAAATGAGAGAAATTTTTCATTCACTGAAATGATCTCTTTACCTGGCTGACGCTACTAAATATTAAACATGTAACGTAAGCTTTATTACTCGCCTAGAATTACAGTAATAAATTACATTAAAACTGCACTGCTATGTGTTTTAGCTTCTCTGACATTTTAAATATATTTTTGTTAATCTAGCAGAAATCATCTGCTAGACTGTAAAGCCACCCTACATAACACACAACTGTTAAAATGTAAATTGCCAAACTATTTTTAGCTGCTGCTGAAGGGGAAAAAAAAAATAAAAAAAAAAAGGGGGGGGGCATGCAGGAAGGGAGGGGGAAAGAAGAATAAGAATAAGAATATTCCTGGCCTCGGGAATAATGATTTGAGGCATTGTGTTCATTTTGTTTATCAAGCAGCTATTCAGCCTCTAGTGGGGCCCAAGTGCTTATGCAAGCAAAAGCTTTTAAGAGTGCCTGCAGCTGCAATCCTGGCTTCCAGGTAGGCTGCAGGTTCAGAGCACAGCTGCCCCAGGCTATCTATACTATCTCAGCTCCATCTGGAAGTACGGGTTAAAATAGGATTTCAGATCCCGGTTTCTGTATATACCACTGCGAGCAGCGGGAGGGAGAAGGGAAAGAGAGGGAGGGGAGAACAGGGGAGATGCAAGGACTAGAAGACACCATCCCTACTTCAGAGTTAATACAAAATAAAAAGATCAGACCCATTTTGCTCCCACAATATTACTGTTGCCTGTGCAGTATGTTCTATTCAGCCTATCCGGCTTTGAGTTATGACTCATCCAAGTGCACCTGCGCCCATGTGTTAAGTACTGCCAAATAAAAGCCCAACATCCATTTACACAACAAAGAGATGTACCCTGCAAGGCAGTGGAGCTTCCCCCTCCCCTCCTGTTTGTTCTGAGCAGGGGAAAAAATAATTCTGTCCTTCACTTCACTGGGGATTTTTCACTTAACGTGGATTTTAAAATGCAGATTCATTTATAAACAATTTTATTCCTTTTAAGAATAAAGCATATTTAATACCACAAAACACCCCTATAGCATTAGATTATCACAGCTATTAATGATTTTTCCACCAAACCCCTTCCAACCTTTTTCATCAAAGCCCTTTATTCTCGAAGGATAAATTTTCAAGCAAAGAGGGATCAACAAACTAGTTGCTTGAAAGCTTTCCTGATGCTAGGCTGAAGTTAGGAAAGGCTTAATGAAGGCTTTAAAATCCACCAGGGCTTCACAATGAACATCTGACTCAGTGATTTATGCATATTAATAACCTCAGTCCTACTGAGGCAAGCTGAGCTGTACATGTCCTCCGAATCTTAATGTCTTCGGCTCCACTGGGATTATTACAAATGTAAATTTCTAAGATTCTCAGCTATTAATCTCTGTCTGTCCTCCTGTTCAGCAACATAATGACTAATTAAACATCAAAAGACCTGTACAGGAGATCTTCTTTGACAGCTCCTGGCCCCACTCTCTTCCCAAGAGAGGAATTCAAATGACAGGGACAAGTGGATAGGAGCATATGAGCAAGCTACAAATCACTGCTATGAAATCTAAAAATTCCACATCAAATGCGTATGTAGCCCTCCAGAACCACTCCCAATTACCTAGCCTAGCTGTTCATGTCCAGCAGACAGCCTTCCTTCCTAATGGAAAGGCTCAGTAATATGTATGTATGTCAGATAAAGAGGGCACAATTTGAGCTTGATTAGTTTACTATAAGTAAAAAACATAGTACTTACAGAAGAAGGCAAACCAGGGGGCACCTTTCTTACTTTCTTTGTCTGCAGAGGATCTGTACACAGAAAAACAATGTTTCATCAAGTATCTACATTACAGATAAAGAATAAACCGTTGTTTCTTTCCACAATGGTTTTCTTATTTTTCATTTCATGTATTTTTCATTTGGTGCCAATAAAATTTGTTTCTCACGTCAATACAAAAGGGGCTTAAATATGTAACATAATAATGTTTTTCTCCATAATAAAGCTTTGCTAAATAATTGCTTTCAATTCTTTCCATAAAGAAAGCAGTTATTCCTAAGAACACTAACACTGGAGGGTACACTGATGCCCTTACACACTTACTAAGAAACCAAGATTTCTGAGATACATAAGGAGGAAAACGGGGCTGATTAGCAAGAGAAATGCTTTCCCTTTCTGTGCTTCAGAGTAAGGACAGAACTATCAAATAAGAATTTATGACACGTTAAAAGTATGAGTTATACTTTAAAAATACTAACAATGTAAATTACTATATCTTTTAAACTATACCAAGGTTGTAAATAAACAGCAAATCTAATGACCTAATTACTTTTCTTGAGTAAGAAAGGCAATACAACTTGAATTTACATGCAATAGTAAAGTTTGAAGTATGATACCTACTTCCTTCTACCAATAATCACTGTAACATCAAAAGTACTGAGCAATTTCACTACCTAAGTCAAGAATCTGAACCAGTTTAGTCAGCTGCTAATAAAATTAATTTGAACTGTATGCATGCAAATAGAAGTTAACTGATGTTCTGAAGACAAGTATCTGGCAAGATTATCAGTTCTACAGTTGACTGATTGAATCCTCAATTAAAATACAAAATTCCTGTTTTTCCACTTCCATTCAGAACATTTAATCACAATTTTATTATACAATATGACAAGATAAAGGTAAGATAAGGCAAGAATATCTGCTGGCTATCTTTACTCTGATTATTCCCCATAGGGCATGTTCAAAAAGAAAATAAAAGGACTTCTGGAAGAGGTATTTACACTGCACTAGAAGGGAACACTGCTTGATTTCAGTGAACTTTAGCAGCAATTTTTAAAAGGGTTTGTTAAAATCCTGGTCAGGCAACTCCTTCTCAGGGATAAGATGGCCATAATTTGACTTGGCTTTAAATTATCAGGCAACAACTTAGTAACATTTAACTAGTCCATTAAAAAACCCCAAACAATTTAGACATACTTTCTCAAGCCATTGGAAACAAGACTCGAGATAAAAGTGCATTTCCTCTTTCTGACATTTCTGGAAACACATCTCCATAAATTTGTAACCACCACCTGCCGTGTCCCAGGTTACAGTCCCCCAGATTCAGCCATGAGAAAAAGAGGAACATCATCCTGTTGCCAGTTTGAACAGGTTTACACACCTAGAGCTTCCCTTTCAAATAAAAACATAAATAGGAGTACTACTCAGAAGACACCACACCTTATAAATTTAAACAAAATTAAGCCAATATCTGGAACTTAACAAACTCTACATAGTTTGCACAAAAAACTAACTTAATCACTTACTCAATGATATTATAGAAATTAGATAATCTTGTTTGGGATTCTCCCTCAATGACTGATTCATACCATAAGCTTTCTGCTCATGTTGGTATCCCCGTCTGTGCAGTCCCCAAAGTCATGCTCTAACACTCCCCCCTGTTACTCAAAACCATAGCAGGTTACTATTATAACTAGTTTTTCACTAAAACTGATTCAATGGGGACTAAAACTTAAAAATGCTAATAATATTTTAAAACTCAATTCTTATCTATTAAAGTTCAAACACCCTTCCAAGCAGCAAACAATTTCACTGAACTTTCCTCAGACTGCTCCTCTTCTGAGACAGATCTGAAGAACATGAATACTTACAAAAATATTTGTGAAGACAACCCCAGATTAAACAGCAGTTGTCTTGACAATAGGTTAAAAAGTTATACAAAAATGGTACATAGACACACACATATATACATATATAGGTCAAGTTTCAAAGTCATATTTTTATAATTAATTATAAAACAATTTAAAGGATGTTCATGATTATTTTAACACCCAACGAGTTTGCAGTTCTAGTTAATACTTAAGTTACTTCAAAAAACAACTTGCATTTAATGAAATCTTATTTTGGCTAAAGTATGGTTTAAGTTATTACATGGTTCCAACAAATGAGCTTTTATTATGACAGAAAAGTACTATACAGAATGAGGGGCATTAAAAACCCAAACATACAACTAGAGTAATCCTAATGACATAACATGCTAACATTGAAATATGGTAGCTTTTAAACTAGAGTATCAGGTTATAGTCTCTCTTTTTGTTCCAAAAATAATTTTTTAAAACATGCACACCCAATTACTTGGGATAGTCTAATAGCAGAAACGATGGAACAGCTGGCTCATTCTTGATTCCCTTATTCAACAGAAAGTCTTTAAAGCTATGAAATATGACCACTGACTAAGACCAAGTAAGAAAATTCTTTCTCTAAGTACCTCCAGAATAAAAAAATCAATACTATCATAGGATTATAACAATTTTAAGCAAGTTCTTTTTTGCATATTTTGCAAGGTGGTTTGATTGTAGGATAAAATACTAGTTTCCAATTGCTAAGAACTTTAAAGGCATGTTGAACCAATTACAATGAACTATATATTGCCCTGAATAAAGTTACTTTTAGCATATAAAAGGATAATTGTTTCCCCTTTGTGTCTTTCCCCTACTAAATAATGGTAATGACCTCGAGGTCAGGCATTTCCAGGAGTTAATGATGGCATGGGTTAAGGGCACTCAGCTGGTCATCAACTCCTATCCATCTGTCATTATTGCTTTTGCAATTAAGGATTTTATTGGAGTTTCTTGTTTATTTTATATGCAATAGAGACCAGTGTTGAATCCAAACTAGCATCTCAAAGAAAATGTTAATAATTCCAGTTTATCTCTTATATAGCAGTTTGCTGTAATTTGAATTGCTCAGTATAGAGCTGTCTCCAGCACATAAAATAAACTGTCAAAGAAAATAATAAATTCCACAGAAATGCATCATGAACAAAAGTTTAAAAACTGTCTACATTACTCACCAAGAGCTGCTGAGTCATGAAGTGGTCTTCGGCGTTGATTTGTGCCAGAAAATGGGTAGTAGGCTGTCCCAGGTTTTCCTGAGGATGATAGTTGACCTGGACTTCCAAGTCCCATATCTGACCGAAGCAGACCAGACTGCAAAACATACAGCGAGAAGTCAAGTTAAGCTCTATAATAACCCAGCTGTTAGTACACCAGGCTAACAAACTATTAACCACACAAACAGCTCTTGGCATTTATAAGAATTCACTGGGCTTTCAGTGAAGGTCTTGGAGTTCAAAAAAATGTTGACTTTTTGAAATTAGTATTCAGAGCATATACTATAGCATAATTCAGAAAGGCAGAGCAGATTTGGCTGTGAGCCTCCAAGAAAACTAAACCATTTCGGTTTAAAACATCTGAAAGAATCAATTCATACTTACATTCTAAATAAAAATCATAACACTGTTCAGTTTACAATGTAACACCTCTTCTATCACACAACAAACATAATTAATAAAAACTGGTAAGAGTTTACAGTGTGACATTAGGTTTTAGCACATACTTAGAAATCCCGACTTGTATTACATTTGTAAAATCATTGAATAATTGTCCAAGGAAATAAAAAAACAGATATAAAAATTACATTAATGCACAGGACATAAAAATTATGACATTTAAAAAATTTCAGTGTAGTTGAATCCCATCCTTCTTGTTACCTTTTCATAAAGTAAATACAAGAACATTCTTAACACTTAATGAGCACATTATGTATTGTTTGGCCTCACATTATTTGGATTTCTTCTGTGAAATTGAATGCTGTTGATTTATGAGAACATAGATTTTCCATGGTTGATACCATGCTTAGCCTTGTTTTAGCCTGAAAATCCCTAGTCTTGCAGTGGAACCCACAGGACTCTGTACAGAAAACATAACGCTACCAGGCAATAAGAACGCATTCACTGCCGCTTCGCTCCTGGCTGTTGCATACAGCTCTCCTCATACAGCAGTATCCACTCTGTGTTACACACGGCTAAAGACACTTTGCTTTTAATACTTGCAAAATCAGAGTGTTTTAAGGTCACTATGGAACCAGCAGCCTTCAGAAACAAGATTTGATTTCTTCGCACTTGGTGGTGATGCAGTGTGGTCTTCCCATTACAAAGTAAGCAAAGCACAGCCATCAATGGACAGCAGTTGTGTTTTGCCTACATTCAAACCACTGTAACATGTCAATTGTCAGAGGATGCTAAGACAGAAACTACTGACTAGGTTAACTTTAATATCAAAACAAACCTGAGGTGCCACCTAGTTAAAAGTTTCTCCTTCAGGCTCACCGGTCCCAAGCCAACTTTCCTCCTCCCCTCAAACTACTCCCAACAACGAGGGCCACACACACCCGCAGGTCCCAGAGGCTGTCAAACAAGCCCACTGGCAGGCTGGATCCTGGCAGGAAGAGCTCTGGCCCTCTTGCCTTCTAGGGCTACAGCATCCCACTGGAATACGTGCAGATGCTATTGCTCCTGGCTCTCCTCACCTTTCCTTCCGAGGCCTAAATACCCTCATTCATAAACAAATGTATTTTTTGGATTACACTGTATCATTCAAGCTGGCTCTTTTGGTGTGATGAGTTGTGAAGGGTGAGGCTAACGCACCTGACTCTCAACAAGGTACTAAATCCCTTCTAAGTTGTAACACACTGGGATCAGCAGAAAATCCAGTGTTCATATAAAATTACAGACTATATATAAAATAAGCAATAACCTCAAGTGCATTTCTGCAGAAAAGTGGGTTTGTATCATATCACTACTGAAATGTCTTTTACTTGTCTGATGACTAATTTGTGCACGAAAATCTTATATTTTAATTGAAAAGAATGGGATATGAGTCACCCTGTTACAAACTAAAGGAAGGCGTAGAAGTGTTAACTATTTCTTACAAATCTATCACAGTTTGAAGAACAAAGTTAATAATGATTTAAAATGTTGAGGCATCAAAATCAAGCTTTCCCTCAACTCAGTTTCTTTATTCTTGTTCTTGCAATAAAATAGTCTTTAAATCAGCATTGTTAATGTAAAATTCATACTGAAAGAGAGAACCTTATAAGGAGTGAGGTGACCTTTAAACAAAGTATACAGAAAATACATGGGGGGGGGGAAATCTGTAGACTGTTTTAAGATTTGCTAAATTTTGCCTTTGACAAACATTTAAGAGTGTGCTTTGCAGAAATACTATGATTATCAGAGTATCTGGCTTGCATATTATAAATCTGAATTTTGCAAAGATGCTAGTCTAAACATTTATTAGAGGTGAACATTGTGCAAGAAAGCTGGGCAACATTTTGTGAAAAGCAGTTCCTCCAAACCAATACTGTCCAAAAGAAAGAATCAACACAGTTCTGCACTTAGCCCACTTGAACTACAGCCCAAGAATACCCAGGACTGAAAGAAAACTTCTTTACATAGCCTATGGGGAAGGGGAGAAAGCACTTGTTATTTCAAGTAGCCAAAGCAGGGTCTCACTCAGAATCCCAGAACCACTAAGGCTGGCGGGGAACTTCTGGAGATCGTCTAGTCCAGCCCTGCTCGCTCAGAGCAGCTGTCAAACACAATTAGGAACCATGTCCTAGCCACATTTAAGACAACCCCCTCCCCCGGCTCCCCCACAGCATCTCCTTCTGATCACTGGCAGTGATTTTGGAAATGCAATGGGATATAGACACCTCCCAAAAAAGGGGTGGAAGAGTTCTCAGTTCCTCTAGTCATTTGGGGGGTAAGGAGATGACCAAAACCTTCCCCCTCCCCCAAAAAAATGTAAAAACTCTTCAATTCACTTCTATCAAGCCATTCCAAAAGACATGTGTCTATATCTTTTCCAGACTTCACCTCCAACCTTTACTTCATGACATTTGCCTCCCTTGCTTTTGTCCTAAGCATTCCAGTTCTTGACGTTCTCATCGGACTCCAAATTTCAAAACAGCATGACTACTACAACACCACAAAGTATATAAATAATATCACACATACCCACTAAATCTCAAGCTATGAAACACACCCCAAACAAGTTTCCTGATATATATTGTGTTTGGGTAATAATTTTTTATTTTTAAAAAGGGAAAAAACCTCACCCCAAAACACAAACCTCTCCTACCATTCCCACAACCAAATGAAGCATCTGTTTAAAATTTTATAATTGTTCCTCAGTCTTCCAAAAGAAAATAAAAATAGATGTCATTAGTTCAGCTTATTGATTTTTCTGCCTGTCTGAACCAATTGAGAAGCAATATTGATTAGGACTGATCCTGTCCTAAGGGCATCTGATAAAGAAAGGAATACAAAAATACCACTGAGGATAGCAAAAAAGCTTTGTATTATCAGCACCAAGCTTCTCCTAACTAAGTGCCCGAGGTCCCTGCACAGAGGCAGATCGCTTACATACATAGTTTGCAGCATTCTCCACAGAGAATGTTCACGCTCACTCTGAACCTCATCTGCCAAGCACGGATCCAATTACCAAAGAATAATCAATGACTGGTTATTCTCCTGAACACTGCCGAGTCCTGTCTGCATTACCATTATAAATAAACAGGCATCACTCTTAAAAATTTGCCTCTTTGGATTTTATAAGGCATATTTTCAGTTTCAAAATAAACAAAAATGTATTTGAAGCAATATTTTCCCTAAGAACATGTGTTCAATAATCAATCTAAAAAAAGAAAGAAAACAAAATAAAAAAGGCTTTTATTACAATCAACTGGGAACACAGCAAGCCTGATTCTAAAGAAAACAGAGGAGGTAAATCCGACTGCTTTACTTCTCAAATTTATCCCTTTCAGCAAAACCAAGAAACAGTTTTTACAGCCATGGGGGAAATGGCATGGCTGACCCAAAGAATAAAGGCTTTTACAAGGGCAACTATCTAGAAAACTGCTTTAAAGGGGTCCTTTTCCTAAAAAGTATTATCATCAAAGTGAAATGCAGGGGAGTCACTATCCTAACACTGTAAGGGTGAGATGGAGGGAATCATATCTACACATGGTGAAGTGTGTATTTATGCACCTTGGTCACAGAAAACAAGTATTCGTTTGTATTGCAGCTGTACTTACATTTGTGCTAAGCTAGCTCCCATTCAAACTAACAAGCTAATCAACCATAAGCTTATATCAAAATGGTATGTCTGAGATAAAAAAAGCTCCTTAGTCAACATATTTTAAATTGAGTCTTTCAAAGTATTTGAGCATAAAAATAAGAGAGTTTGACTACTCTGGAAGTTTTCCTTTCCCAGCCCAACTCTATGAATCTTTAGAATCCCAAATTTGATGCCAAAACACTGCTCTGCCTTCAAAGAACTTCTAGGACACCGGCCAGCAAAATTCTAGTATGTTGGTAAATGCTTCTTTGATTTTCTTACTTTGATATAAAAAAAGAAACGTGGACAAGTAAAGGCCTACAGATGTCCTTATATAATATTCCTTGCAGCTCTCCAGCAATTAGGTTATATGTAGCTAGGAAAGCCAAGCTACACTGCTAAATACACAATTATTTTTAATACACTCCATGCACTGCAGTACTGTATATAAGGTTTTACCTCTTCAAAAATGTGTGTTAGCCTTGTGCTTCTTGGTCTAAATCTCTTTCAGGTACATTTTTTAAATGCAAGCCTATTAGCAAACACTTTAAGAACTCAGATATTCCTAGTGTAGCCATAGCAAAACCATGCAATAGTTCCATCCAAATACAACTGTGTGCCTTTACATTATTCATTATTTTCTATCAAAGGAATAATACAGTTGAGAATAAAAGCATTACCCCATTATATGCAACTGATTATGACAGGGCCATTGTGCTGGCATAATAAGGCAGGCTGCTTTGGCAGTGAAATGAGAGCTGCAACTCACCAAGTGCAAACTTAGAACTTGAAACTGCCCTTCCCCAATAAACTAGTCAACTAGATTTTCTTTTTCCTAGTTTTTTTTTTAATTAGCTTCCTTTTCAAAGAGTCTATGCTTTGAGTCCCAGTAGTTAGGCTGTCCCCATTTAAGGCAGGAAAACAGTCTAAAGTGTGGGTCTGGGGGGTTTTTTTTGTTTGTTTTTATTTATTTTTTTTTAAAAGGTACTTAAGTGTTTAGTTAAAAATTGGGAGCTTAGAGACATTATTTTGTAAAAGTAAAGTAACACAACAGCACTCATCCCAATCAAATTCCTCCATTATTCTGCCCCACAGTCGCAGACAAGCTCACTTGCCATTTCTCTATTTCTTAGAATTACGTAGAGCAGACAGTAAGTGCATTCCTTGCCTTACTATAAACCTGAAATCCTGCACTGGCTACAGCAAAAGTTTCACGTACATGTCCTTTTACTCAGTGAGCCATTTGGAATACTTAAAGCATGTATATAATGTGTGCTAGTATTTCACATGTCTTGCCTTATAGATAAACCTGACAATTTGCATGTAAGAAAATGGAGAAGTCAAACTCTGCTAAACTTGCAAAATGCCCCAGCTAAGTTGTGTATGTTGCTACTGTGATTCCAAAGGAAAACCTAGCATAAATTTAAAACATGAGCAAGTAACTACTCTGTGAGATACCAGTACAGTACAGAGGTTTGGGTTACAAAAGACCATTCACCCGAGTTCCATGTCATGCAGTTTAAGCCAAAAATATAACCAAGATACAAAGAGTTGAATTTCACTTTACTCAAGTCTCCAATCTTTGGAACAAATATGCACTCCAAAATAGGAGCTGAATTTGGAAAAACACTGACATATGATGTAAATTCATTTTAAATTTAAATTCTAGAGATACGTTTGCAATTATCAGCATGTTGTTAAAGAATCTCATCCTGAGAATATCATCAAATAGTAATGTGAAATACAGTGTTACCATTTTGAGAACAAAGGGACCCTGAATGAGTAATCAATAGCAACTGGCAGAAAATGAGGCATTAATTATGCTCCTCTCTAGTGTTTTGTCTCAAACAAGGTTTCATTAAATACATTGTGCTAACCTGTACATCTTCAAACCATTACCAATAGATTGGATCAGATATACTTTTGGTCTGTTTCAGGAGGAGGAACATATCAGAATTAAAAAACCAAAACAACATCTAAAGTGTTATCGTGTAACTTGAGCATTTTTTCTTGATCAATTTAAAGGAAATCAGGGGTTGCTAATAAAACATCTCAGGAGAGGATCCTTTAACAACATGCTGATAATTGCAAACATATTCCTCATTTTAAAAAAATACTCAGATCTTACAATCTCAGTGTAGTCTCTTGAAAATTTAATTATCATCTCCTATACCTAAAGTATCATGCAGGTTTGAGAAGATAATGACAGTCATCCATCAACTGCATCCTGCCAGTGTAATCAGGCTAATCTAGCTCACTGGAGTAAAAAACAGCTACCTAGGGTACTAAATACTGAAGTGATGCAACATCATAAACAAAACAACAGACATTTAGTTTTACTGTCTTCCCAATTAATGTTAACACCGAAAAATATCAAGGTATCAACATATATTCTTTTTACACCAAAGCTTTTCTGTATCAACATGGGCTGCTTATTCAATTGTGTATACCTAAGCAGAATCTGCTACCACAGATAATTCTGTTTATGTGTAAATATACTTAGACTGAGCACAGGGACAGATGAGGGAGAAGGAAGAAGTTTATTCAGCATTCCAGATATGTTTTTTTAAGCAGTGGGAGGAGTAAAGATTAAATGTGAAGGAAGGAAACATCTGGTATTCCTTCTGCATCTAAATGGCTTTAAAGCAACCAATTAATACAAATATTTTTAATAAGTCCCTTCCTTCTCTTTTGCAGTAGTGGCTTCCCTGCACTGATACTGCATATTGGCAAGACTACAAATTCTGTCTTACGCTTCTAAAAGCAGCACCCTGCTGATGTTGGTGTCCAATCCCCAAGGTTATGCTGGCTCAGCTTGTCTTCGCTCATCCCCCCAGGCAAGGTATTTTTGCGTTGCTGACTGAGTTCTAGGAAGGCATTACTAAGCATTGTGATTACAGGTCAGGCTCCCCTCCCTTCGCCTTTGAATCTTTTCGCTACATTATGAAAACAGTAATTTGAACAGCTTCCTTACTGTGATTATATAAAAGCAGAAGGTTTGTGGAGAACTGCTAAATGTCAGAAGAGAAGCAGCTGAAGGGTTATTAATCTACTTTTTAATTTTTTGGTACCAGCTTTCCTGCTTTTCTCTATGATTACAAGATACAAGCATAAGAAGTCAACATTATAATAAAAGATTTCATGCTGAATCTTATTTACAGAAATCAGACTATGAAGGATATTATAAAGCTCAAACTATCTTTGCATCTGTTTCTCTCTCTGCATCTTCAGCAAAATGATTTCAAAAGATTTCAGACCATTACTAAAATGTTTCATCTATATGGTATGGAAGCTGTGCATCTCCCCCCACAACCAAGAGAAAAATCTCGCTCATTCTAAGGACCAAGTCAGAAAACATATAACATAATGAGACTTGGAAAAGTATCATTAATATAGCAACCAGATAATTGTAAGGACTTAACATGGAGGACCCATATGTTTTCACACACAAACAAGTGAAAGAGAAGTCCAATACTAGGGTGCTAGTAAATGGATAGACAAGCCCAGCAAATATCTTGGGCTACAATCCCCTCCCCTTCATAAATCTTACCCTTCTCTCCCTGCTCTTCAGAAATCTGTACCATCAGGGGCACTGCCATCTTGAAAAGCACTCCACAACACAAGTGAAACCAATGCAAGTTGGATGATTTAGTTCCACAGAAGAGGAATCAAAATGGCAAATCTGTCTTGTGTTTCTTTCCACCCATGGACTATCTGCTCAAGCTCCAGGCACTCCTAGCCCATGCCAGGCAGCAAATGCTAAGTAACAGCTTGCTTAAACCACTCTATCTCCCCCTTCCCAATTCTTTCTGGGGCCTGTATTCATCTTGAGAGCAGTAATCTGTGCAGATGCAAAGTTTGGGAAGGGACTTTACCTCCCTGTGAAGTAAGAAAGAAAGGTAAATGAAGGCTTAACATACTAGAGTAGTTATAGACAAAAGGAATAAACACTTCAAGAAAATCCAAAGGGCAGTCCAGATCATTCAAACAGACAGGTATGGCTGGGAAAATAGAATTGAGCTAATTTTCTCCCATCCTTCAATAATACTGTAAATTTGTAATTGAGAAGCACCCAGCTCTGAGGCAGTAAGATTAGCTGGAGACAGTAATTGGCCAAAGAAATTGGATCTGCACTCCTTGATGTAACATACCTTTTATCTCCTTATGCAGCAATGTGTAAAATACTATATATATATTTATAAGATATTCATTACCTTAAATACAACCAAACACAATAAACAATTATAAGGAGGGAAGAAAATTTGTCAACCCTAAATAGTATGAGAAAGAGAAGGGCAAAGACAAATAACAGTTTGTCTGCTTAAGACATTCAAAATGATTCCTTGCAGAACTCCTTCTCTTTTATAAATAGCATCCCTCTCCCAACTATAACTAATTCCTAACACCTGCTCCCCACTTCATTCCGATGGGATGTCTTCCCTGATTAACTTCAGGTGGTCACCTCCAGCTCTGGAAAAAGAAATCTAGCCTGTGCCCAGCACATTTTTACTTTCTAAAAAGGTTCTGCAGGCTGTGTATCTGCTGAGAGACAGAAGCTACTTTCCCAATAGCACAATAAGTAAATCACTTCTAATAAATCATAATCAAGAGAAACTTAATACTGTTTGATTTTACTTGAGAAGTAAAATGAAGCAAAATAAACTCAAGTTTGGACATTCCATCTGCCCTTAAACTATATATCCTTCTCACCATCTCAACCTTTTAAGACAGTATGAGCTGCCAGAATTCAGAGACACTGCTTCAGTTAACATTGTGTCAGCCTTTCCTTCAGAAGCTGTGTTTCTTAAAGATTGATAGCTCGGCTGTAAAAGTCTGCTTTGGAGAGACACCTGATATCAAAGGTGTCAGAGAAGAGGAGATTAAAAGAAGAAAAAATGAAATCAGTTTGTCAGCTTTAAAGTTACATTGGTATTAAAACCTCCACACACGTACAAGCCTTGAAATTTTTTATACTTCCATAACTCAGTATCACTTGGATTTAAATAGACATTATGTTCTTCATACTGTTTCTAAAATTATATGAGGAAGGAAGAAAAGCAACTGGTGTCGCTTCTTGTAGTCTAAGGCCCCACAGATAAAGGTCCAGAATATCATATATTTTTCTGCCTCATTGAAAAGATTCCTCTAAAGCACTTTCAAACATATTGTCAGCAGTGAGCAAGAAGAGCTTTCTTGTTGCTGTTTAACAGATACACTAGTGTTGTGAGTTTTTGTTTTGGTTTTTTTTTTTTTTTTAAAAAAGAGAATAAAAAACCTTGTGGGTGCATAACTGATACAATCTGACATCTTTTATTAGCACCAAAGTCTAGGTTTGGTTTTGGTTTTTTTAACTACAATACGGTAGCCCCTCTATAGCACCTATGCTTTTTATAATTAGCATGTTTAAAGTAAATTTTTTCTTTATTGTATGCAATTACATTAAAATGTATGTTCTATATATATGTATTTTTAATATTCTTTTAACAATCTAATTTCAAAACCTGGAAGAGAAAAAAGAAAAAAGAAAAAAGCCTGAAGGGATCTGAAACACACTGAATACAAGGTTTAGCCTAACATTGTCCAGAGAGAGAATTATCCACACTCTAGTATCCCTTTTGTCACAATATTACTTCCTCTACTGTCTACTACTTTCCTCAGCATTCTAGGATTGTTATTTAGATTTGCATTTCGCTTGAACTGCTTTAGTGTCTCTTTACATTTGAAAGAGGCAAATTACTGACTATGCAAAGTAACATACACTTGCAAACATTTCTTTTGCCAAAGTGATTATCTATTAAACTGCCCAAGAAATCTGTGCTAAAGGCATTTTTTGGGTTTATTTCAAAGTTTGTAGAGTGTGTTTCTTAAAAAGCAACTTAATTATTTTTTTTTTTGCACAAAAATAAAACAAAATTTTTAGTCTGTGAAATATGTAACAAGCTAATAAATACAGTTTTTCTTGCTGGTAAATTTATTATTTAATATATTGCTAAATTTGCAGACAAGATACAACCTTGAAAGTTCGACATTAAATTGTGAAGAAAGTTGTTCTTGAGTCAAAACACACAGAAAGGTCACAAATCTTTGTTAAAAAGCAAACAGTATGAATTCCAGTTGCTCCACACCTACATTGTATTAAATTCTGTACTATTTTTCAGCACGAGTCAGGTATGTACAAATCTATCTTTCTGACTGGCACCCAGATGAGCAGAATGTTTCTATGTCATATCATAATAGCAAAGGTGGAAGATGGATTAATTTGCTCCAATTTACTTTAACAATCGGTGAGAAGTCTGCTAATTTTTTCTGCAAGGTACTACCCAAGTAACAGCATACATGTCATTTAAGAAATAGAAAATATGCTCTGAAGATGCACAAAGGCCACTACATCTGTCTTAATATTCCAGTGAACCATATGTATTTTTTCCTGATAAAGAAGAAATTGATAAATCCTGAAAAGTTGTCTGAAATCACGTCCTAATATGTTTACTTGAAGCATATTCCCATAAGGAACACTAAGTATTGTGCTAATGTGCATAAAATGTTACTGTCATACTGCAAAATTCAGGCTAATTTAATAATGCCTGATGTGCCTTACATCATGTTGCAATGATGCAATAATATGCTGCTAAATGAGTCACCTCACATTAGTTTAACAGAATAGATGAGCTGAGGGCTATTCAAGGAAAATGGTGTACCAATATTACTGGAAACACTGATGGACTCATTTTCTATTGGATTTTTTTCCCTTCATCTAAAAGATTCTGAAGCAGCCTTATTTACTACCGATATGCACAAAACATATATAATAGCAGCAGAAGTCAGTTAAAAATCCATCTGCCACTACTAAATAAAATATATATCATATCCACAATATGATATAAATTCTTCATATGCTCTCTATGTAGTACTATGTATTTCATACTTGTAGCCTATGTATACATATAATGTGTGTATATATATATCATACTGCAAAAAAGATATAGTACTTTCACATACACCAAGTGAAAAGTTACACTTTCAACAAAGACTGGTGAATGACTCTAGTTCTTGTCTAATGTCCATTACATTTAGCACTGTTTTATCTCTTCTCTCACACACACAATAGTATGCAAACTTGAAATTATTATGAAGGGAGGTGTGTTATCTCCACATGTTAAAAAAATCCCTGACGTCTATTTTTGATACAAGAGTGTTTAGAATTAAAACATAAATTAAGGGGATAGTCACAAAAAACTTCTATCTTCAGCACATGCAAACAGGCACTGTTAGGCTAAAGGAGCACCCCCCACCTCTCTCCACCAATTAGCCAGGGCACTTACAGGCTCATGGGGATAGAGTTAGCTTCTGTGAAGACCCACAGAAACAATTAGAAGAATTAGGCTAACAGCTACACATGTATTGCACATTTATCTCAATTTCACTTTGAAAATAGTGCAGATTCCTGGCTTTCTTAGAGCTCAGACCTGTCAAAGCAATGTGCAGTGACAGCTGGGTACCTTTGTGATGGTACTGGAAGTGGGAGTCACGCATTCAATATCTCAAGTCTAATCTCACTTCTTTTACATAAACTACAGTTTTCAGGATCAAATTACACAAATGTAAAGAAAACTCTTTTTATTACAAGATGCCTTCTGAAAACTTAATCTGTATCTGATTTAAGATTTGTGAAAATCCCAAATCTGCAATTACACAGCCAACAGGAATGGTAGAATCCCCCCACAAAAATCACAGATCACCCCCCTCCTCTAATTCAAAGCCACAAATAGAGACATTGTGTCCAGCCATGCAGCACTGCAATTCATTCTGATAGCAAAACACAGTTTTTACATTTCTTCTAAAAGCTGTCAATTCTTTGTTCAGGTGAAAGTTTTTGACATTCATCTAAAGCAGCTCTGCATAAGCCTTGATTTGCCATCTTACCCATCCACTTACAAGTCTATATACTCTACGAAACTTCAGAATGGAAAAAAAATGCTGTAAGAGTTGGAAAGAAGCAGAATACAGCAAAGACCTGTCAAAGGAGAGAGTATTCAGTAAAGTACAAATAAAGCCAAAAATGGAAGGATTCAGAATTTGACTGCAAAGCACTAGACAAGCACAGGTTTTGATGTAGCACACAAACATACACCATTAATCTTACTAGCACTAAAAATTAACTAAAAGCACAGCTTATGACAAATCCAACTACCTTATTCAACACTGTTCTTTGCATGAAACAGGCTCAGTGCTATACTCTATGATGCTCCTTTGTGACTTGCTTAAAACACCTGATGGAAATAAAGCCTCAAAGTATGCACTTCCTGATTGGTGAAATACTCACAAATTAGCCATATTTAACATTCTTGAGACTGTGTTATACCTGAATCACATTCATTTACCTAAGCTCCTTAGATTTTCAAGCTACATTGAAAATCAATCACAGAAACTCCAACAGCCTAAATGTAAAGCCTGTAGGTAGCTAACAGCCCACACAAAACGCTGTTTAGATCATTTTCACTAAAGGGTGAGACGTGATAGTAAGAGTCTTAAGCATTTCATTTTACAACAGTCTTGAAAATTTTCATTCCTGCTGTCTATAAACTTAATAGGAAGTAAAAATTAGAACTCATCACACATCTGCACCAGGTTATTAATACCATTTACACCAATGACATTTGGAAAGAACATTGGTAAGAGAACAGGCTAGAGAGCATTTGGAGAAGTTGGGTGTTTCAGTTCCTATGTAGCCAGTAAGATACTCGGAAGACTGGCTCTTGTATTATTGTCATTTCAGAAACCTTAGCCACTGTCTTTGAAAATTCATGGTTCAGAGAGAATGCAAGGACTAAAAAAAGAATGGGGTTAGTTTGTTTCAAGGAGGAACAAAAGCAGTGACCTGTAATTCCTCAACAATTTAAATTTCATTTTTTGGAAGAATATTGGAAGAAATAGACTGCAAATGCCAAAAGATAATGAAGTAGTGATATGGATTCAGCTGGAATAAACTATGTAAAACCAATCTCACTTCCTTCTCAGCATAAGAGGTGTTTTAATAAGGCTTTTACTACTTTCACAGGTGAACTAAGGAACCAAGGACAACTAAATCTACCGCTGAATACAAAGCATAGCTGTTTAAAAAACAGTAGCTAGGAGTTCATGATCAACACTGGGTGAATGTATTAACTGAGACTTTGCAGGCATCTGTTTTGGGCATCATTCCATCTCTTAATTAGCGACTTGGATGAAAAATGAAGACCACATTTACTAAATTCACAAAGCAAATAACCCAGAAGGATCTACAAATGCAGTGCAAGCCTGGAATTCAAAATAGCACTGACAAATTTAGAGAAGGTAGAAGTAATGTGCTAAACAGAAAATACATTTTGCATATGGAACCTGTAAACTGAAAAAATATAGGCTGAGGAATGACAAGCTGGCCAGCATTACCATAAGAAGGTATTGGGAAATTTTGAACCATCACCAATCAAACAAGTATCAAAGATGGGATATTTATTACAAAAAGGCAAATACCACATCACAAAAATCTAACAATATTGTCAGAAAGATCCAGAAAATTTCTTTTTGCCATAACGGTAAGGACTTAGATGAGCTCCTTTATCCAGTTTAAAACACTGAGATTCCCTAGGTTTGTTAACCTACTAGAGAAAACCTAGAGCAGAGCGTAAGCTTTCTACCAATATTTCAATCCAAGATAGATCTTGTTACATATCTGCTATTAAAAATACACCTGCACTATATCCTGCACTATACACACCAATGCAAAAATTAACTCAATTTATCTCTTATCTTTTCTAAGGATTCCTTATCATCTAAATCATCTGCAGGATTTCCAGCCCCTACAGACTTAAGAGTGTAGATTCTTCTCAGCGTCCACTGTCTGTAAGACAAGACTTAGATGCTTTAATTACAATGGTATTTAGATATGGCACCAGGGAAACTTTTTAAGAGTAGGTACATTTAAGTAACAAAAAACAAAACCCAGCGTGGTTACGCAGTCTCCTCCATCTCTAGAGGTTTTTAACTATTGACTATATGAGCATCTACCAGGGACAATGATTCTTCACTTGGATTGTCAAAATGATCTCTCAGGATCACTTTTGACCTTCTTATCTATGATAGCTTTCAAACATTTTAGCTACAATGAGAGCTGTATTTCAGGCACTGCCATGGATTTATGAAAAATATAAAAACAACCAAAAAGATGCCAAGTTCGCAAATGATTTCAAACACTGCCAGATTTAACTGATAAGACCAAACTGATGTACAAACTGTAACTTATCACAGACATATAAACTGAATTCAAATGTAATTGAAAGCGAACTATGATAATTTTCTATTATTCTTAATACATAACCAAAACAGATTTACCTACAATAACATTTTTCCCATATACAGAAAATGCTTAAGAAAGAAAAAACTGGGAAAGCAAATAGTAGGAAGCACATCAAAGGAATAAACAGAACTGGAAGTGATGTTAATAGAAACAAATACATGTAAGTTTTTGGCTTTAAAATAGCTACATGTAAAAAACTTAATATTAAATGGCAGTAGATATAACCAATTAGAACATACAAAAGCATTTTACAGAAATTACACTCATTACCGGAAAGCAAAACAGAATTCTATGCAAACTTAACATAAACCCCTTTTCTAATAACTTAATGGAAGAGTAACATGGAAATTAATTTACTTTCAAACTAATGTCAAGTTTAAGCTATTATATTTAAGTACAGTATACATGAAGTTATTTGATCAACAGTAATAACACTAATGCAATGTTTTACTGTCTAGACTGGCAATAATGTGAAGTCCATAACTTGAACTTAAGGAGGTATACTGCTTTTTGCGAGAATGTTACTGAAAGCTCAGTCATACAGTTACAAATGGGTCTTTGTTCATGACATCTGTGTTGCAGAGAAGTGGTAAAGGCTGTGAGAATGATCCTTTCTTAAAAGGGGAAGTGATGTTAGGACTGCATTGACACATGGTGCTGCCCATTCACACTTCAAAAAGTACTAGGTTAAAAGACTCAAACCAAAATGTCAAACTCATATGCTAAGCTTTATCATCCAGAAGAAAGACATTGCTGAAAATATCAGCTCAAAGCAAACAGTCTACTTACAGTAAAATTAAAAAATATTCCTCTTTGAGAAAACAAGAACAAATTAATTTCTCAGAATTAAAAACATAATATATTAGCTATCTAAATAATTTTCAACAAATACTGAGTGTAATCAAATGCTAATTATACTTCTTAAACATTCAAACTTCCTGTACATTCAAAACAGACTTTTAAACAATGATCAACAGAGTATTCTTAATGTGGCTCATTAGAAATTACATGGAAGAAATCTTCACTCTAAAATGAAACCTACAAAACAATACAGTATTACACTGGCTAACCTAATTGTAAAAAATTGAAAGCCTTTAAAAATGCACATGATCTCTGCTAGGAGTAACAGTTAACAAACTATATTCAGCAATTACTGGTTTTTTTTTGACAAATTATAGGCAAAACATTCTAGTGATGAGGCAATCAGTACTGGTCTGCATTTCTGTTTGCAGACTTGCAGAGAGTAACGGGTAACTGCAAAGGGCAAGAAAACTCATTTCATGATTATCTGTAGAAAAGTCATACACACAATTGAAGCACATTGCTTAGTATGTTTAGACTAGTAACAATCTCCCTTTTGCTAAAAACATAGGACTTCACACTCATGAGCTACAGAACCAGTTCCACTTGCACATAGCAAAAGTATCTCCTCTAATAGTGCAAGGTAATTTGACCACACAGAACTCAGAAAATTTATTCTGTAAACTGTGGAACACATTCTTGTTTATTATGTTTGGTAGCTTGACACATTCAAGTAACCGAAATTAAATTTCGGTTTAGGTTATTCCATTTGCTTTGAATCACGATTATACTTACTTGACAGCCTGGTAACCCCGTATCTCTACCATACAATGGAAATGGACCTCTATCTGAGGTTTTTCCTATAAAAGAAAGACATTTGAAATTAGGTTCTTTTTAAAATCTGCTAGACATCTGCACCAGTTGTCCTTATACACACAATTCAGAAAATCTATTAGCATCATAGCAAATGTACAAAACTTGTTGCACACATAAAAGTAGGCTTTTTGCATTTAACACACTCAAACAGCACTACAGTAATAGATGACATACTTACCTAACTCTATTTCTTATGTAACTGATCAGTAAAAAAGAACTACTGCAATTTTTTATTGTTATAAAATATCCCTGTCGGTAAGTTTGAATAAAAAGGGCAAAAGTCCAGCTTCAATTCCATTACCAATGAGCAAAAGTGGAGACACTTTTAGACATTTCTCCTCACTACATGAACTTAATACATAGCTAGTTAGGCAATGAATATACTAAGCAGTGAAATAAAACCAACAAAACCACATGAAAAGTGAACAAAAACTTCAATTCAGAAGAACAAGAAAACCCACACCAAATTTAAACCATGGCTGAATCGTTCAGTTCTTGACACTCATCATTTAAATCCTTAAAAATCTTTTCATTTCTTGTACATTCCAGTCAGGTACAAAACTCAAGCAATATAACTCATCAGGACAGCAAAACAGACTCCTCTCTTCGGCCATATATGCAGTACTTGCCTGTAGGTAGTGCATACTGAATATAGCACCTTGTGCAGAGTGGCTGCTCTCTGAGGTTGCTATCTGAGGTTACAAGACACTGGCAATATATTTGTCAATTCCAGAAAAACAACCTAGTGCTGGATTTTTTGGTTATGCCACCAAACTGGCATGTTTGTGTATTAAAACTCAGCATGAAAGTTCTCCAGTAGGGCTCAGAAGTTTATCAATCAAGATTTTTTTAAAATGTTGAATAGACGTCTCTGCTGAACATCAAGAATCAGACATCAAGTGCATAACGAAAAACACCAAGTGCATATGCCTGCCCTAATTGTAACAGAGAAGTAACAAACCCACCTTAGTACCACTCAGAGCATTAATAAAACATAACTATCTATTTGAAAAATCATTTTACCCAACTAGGCATCCCCTTTTCTAAACGTGTGCCATCCAGTCCTCATAAGAAAAAGTAGCCTTTCTTACACCTTCTCATTTCAGTGATAAACAGCTGTGTGTTACTGCAATTTCACCCCTCAAACAGGACTCCTTTAGCCATTTCTCAGTTTCTCTTACTACCAAAAATCCCTAAATGTCACCTTGCACAAGAAAAACTAAGGTATGGTTATCGTTCATTTAAAAAGTGCATCTTGTGTAAGCAGAGGGGAAGTCTGAATCTCTTTGAACAACATCTCTGCAAGATTATAATCTTGGTAACTACAGGTAGTCTGGTCAACAATAGTTTGCTTGAAAAATGGCAGCTCTGCTGTAACAAAGGGAGGGGGAAAGTTAACATTTTTCTGCTGAAGCAATTTGCTCTAACAACTACTGGGCACCAAGCAAATAAAATACCTAGCATGCAAATTCCCATGAAGTAGGATAAATCATGTTGTTCATATTAAACCAGACTCAGCATTTTCTTTCCAGAAAATGAAAATCTTATACTACATGATAAACAACTTCAACTGAAGTATGCAGTATTCCAGGCAGGCTTTAAAACAAGTATTTGTACAAGAGTCAATTACAGAGGCTAGAAAAATTATTATTTAAATTATGGTTTGTGTAGCAAGCAAGAAATTGTTAGATAAGAATGCATAAAATCATGTTATTTTAATGTTAGCCGTTAAAAAGTATGGTGGGTTCATACTAAGGGAAAAAAGCTGACTAGAATAGCCCAATCTGTACTAAATTTGGTTCTATGAAACGATCAAGAAAAGCCAAGGCTGCCTGATGCTGCACTGCCTAAATATTTTTCAAGAACTAGAGCTGAAGCAAATTAACATTTAACCTGTGTTCAAACAGCTAAGCTTTTCAATGAAGGGTTTGGAAAGGGCCCTAGGATCAAGTACAAGACTGTGCCTTTTGTTGAGAGTCTCTCTCAAACACATTCCCAGTGCAAGCACTTAGATATGACTCTCAAACCTGCAGTAGTGTCACAATGTTAAAGATAGACATTTTTAAACCACCACCACAACAGTCAACGGGCATACACTACAGAAACATGTTAGCCCACATTCAAGTGCTATTCCTGGTTCTCTCTTGTACTGTGGAAACGCAGCCTGTTGTCCTTTTGCAAGACTGAAGCACTGTGTCAGCAGCATGATCTTCACATCTGTATAGCAGAAGGATGGGAGAGAGAAAGTCAGCTGTCCTGGGCGCTGCTAGAGCACACCTGCTGCACTCTAGAGAAGAGGAAGGACTACAACAACAGACCCTGAAGCTTCACTGATACTCCATCAAAAAGGTTTCCCAGCATTGTGCTGTCTGGCAGTATCACAGGATGGTTTCACTATCAACCCAATGAAAAAGTTGGAGAGTATTGCCTACAAATTGCCTGTTGTCATTTCAACAGGCTTCAGCTGCTCTAGTCTAGGTACAATGCTATTCTCATGATTTAAGCCCTTGTAAGCAAAACATCACAGGCAGTGTTATCAATAGAAAGAGAAAATACTTAGTAACTACTTCACATAGTAAGTCAAGTACTTGAAAGGTGGATAATGACAAGTTTGAGAAGATGACACTTCCTCATTGGTTTAACAAACAGGTAGGTCCCATACATAATGTCTGACCAGTGCACAGGCAGTCTCTGGGATCCAAGAAAGTTCAAACATACAGCCAAATATACCAAAGCAGATTCCCTTTAGTGGTTTTCGGCTTATCACATACCCTTCTTAATTATTCAGATTCTCTACAGATTGACAAAAGAGCATAGAAATGTAGATGTTATCATAAAAAAAAATGTACTGCAGTACCAGTGTTAATGAGCATGCAAACTTTAAAAATGCAGTGACAATGAAAGCCAAAGCAGATCCTGAACTGTCTTGCAGGTTTACCCCACAAGATTTGCTGCTGAGTATGTTATACCCTCTGTCTGATCGTATCCTCTCCACCCTCTCTCAAGAGCATCTTGTGTCAGCCAGCGCTCACTACACAGATGGCAATAGTATCTTTGTTTTTATTATAGCTGGAAATTCAGAAACTTTAATGCTCAGCATTAAGGGGACACGAGGAAATTCACTACAGCACTCAACATTAATTGGAAGAAGGAGAGGGGTATGCAAAAACACTATTAAACGACAAAATTCTCATTGAATGTTTTCATTTGCACAGGTTTGCGTAAACGTGGCTGTAAGGTAGTGTGTAGACATACCAGCTGAGAAGGTAAAGTAACACCCAAATGAAATCTATTTCCTCAGGCCCTATTTTATTTTCACAAAATATCCATGAAAAGTAAAGCAACTGTGGCCAGGTTTCTCAAACCCAACACTTCCCATTACACCTGTGCAGAAGGGCTTTCTACATAAAGCTATTGTGAATCATCAGCTCCTTGATCAGCTTTATCAGTACTGCCTAAGTCACATGCTTCAGAAGTTACCTGCTGGAACTTTGTAAGCAAAATCTATGCCTTGCTTCCAAAGTAGCACCATGGTAAACTTTTCTTCAGGTTACATATCGGTGGCTTTGTATCCCAGAGTTTTGTCTTCCAACCAGATTTGAACTAAAGCAATGGATATTTAAAAATAACTGAGTTGGTGATATAAAAAAAAAATATCTTAAATCTGCACAGATGAACTCACAAGGCATTTGAATCTTTTAATAACTTGGAATGAGTTTGGTCTGGGTTTTTTTGTTTGGTTTGGTCGGTTGTTTTAGTAAATTTCATGTGTTATGTCAACAAAGACTTCAATGAGGTAATCACTACCTAACAGGCTTACAGCACCAGGACTAGGGAGTCAGAAGAAACCCTACCAAGAAAATCTCACTATGCATTTTGAACCACAAGTATTTTATAACTTCATAAACTTAAAATCTTGACACATTCTGTATCAATTCAAACATTATTAGGCATTTAGTAAATAATTATTTTTCTCTTGCAATCGCTTGTCTAAATGTGATATGCTCATAGCTTAATATAGCTTTTGAATACTGCACAAGGAATTGTATTCCATAATAAATCTATCTGTATAACAGCTGTGCAGCCTAAATACTCTTAACACAGAATGAACTGAAACAGCAAGATGCAAAGCGATAGCGAGCTGCAAACAGCACTACATTAACTCATTTGAGGACTAATTCAGTGAATGTGCTATAAATGCCTGCCAGTAGTAAAGCAGCCTTTCCCCACTGCTTCTAGATGATGCTTGGTTTATGAGAGGATGACAGAACATAACTCTGCAAAAAATTACTTCAGTTCCCACAGAATTGACCCTTTACACACTGAAGATCTTTCTATGCATTGCTAAGAATTTACTGGGTTTGCAAGGTGGAAAGCACCACCACTTGGTCATGAAGCAATGTCTCTCGTCCAGGATGAACAGCACAGTGCCCACAGCTGGCAGCTGCTCTGCTTGTCAGACACCAAGTAGGTCTGCCTGACTTGGACAGAGAATCCTCTTTCAGTCAATCTTGAAGTATGTTTTTATAGTTCCTAATCATCATTTCATCATTGATACTACTGTTAACTGGTCACAACAGATAGCCTACCAAGAAGTCAGTTTATAATAAAACATTGTTGATACCTTTGAGGATTTATTTATTTATTTATTGAAGTTACTAAACTTGTGTTGGTGGATGTGGCTTTTCTGGCAGCTTTTATACTGCTTTCTCCCCCTCCCCACCCAGTAACAAAGTATGTACCCTTGTTAACCACAGAACTGATACATTAAAACAGTTTCTCATATGTCGATCCAATGTAACAAGGAACAAACTGCAAAAAGCTATGCTGACGGGTGGGTATGGATGATGAAAGAAAAACAAAGTAAATGTTTTTCTACAATTCTTCATGTAACTTTCCAAGTTATCACAAAGTAGAAAAGAAAAACAACGTTTCTAGAATAACACCCTTGCTGCCCCCAGTACAGGTCTATTTTATTTTTTTTTTAATTTTGTTATGTTAAAAATTCTTATTTAGCAGTTATTCCATATGGTGAAAAAAAAATATTTTTTATTAAAACACAAGATCAGCCCTGCTCCTAGAATCTGGTGCGCTGCCTCCTTCTTAGAGGCAAGACTGACTGACACAGGCAGCCAGAAATGTTTTACTGCCTAGCTAGACACTTCCCAGAGCACTGGAGGAATCATTTCTTCCTTTTCTATTGCTATAGGCCTACTCGTTAATAGAGGCTGTTGCAGTTTTAATATCTGTTTTATAAATACAATCTTTACTATTTTAAAGGCAAATTATACACACGTGTATATATTGTGGATACATATGAAAATATTACACACATTTTTCCTTATAGTATTTGTGACCAAAACTTGTGGAAATGAAACAGAGATCTAAAGCAACATAATCTGAAGAAAGTGCTTTTTAAAAAATGACCTCCCATTCTCTTCACAACAATTTGTTTAAGTATTATTGGCTAACGTGTGCCAAGCATGCTGCTGGCGACACTGAGGATGTTTAACAAGCCGGTGCCAACAAGTGCAGCTGCTGGACTTGCAGCACCCTCCTCCTGTTCATCCCAAGCCAAATTACTCACTCAGCTATGAACAATGAAGGAGCAACACAGGAAAATGCCAAGTGCAAGTGAGATTAGTGATAAACTACAGGATCCTTACAGAGGTCAGTGATTAGCAGGTCCCCAGTCGTAATCGCTTCCCTAACCCAGCTGCTATCTCATCACACGCTCCATCTTAGCTCAGACTCCTGACTGCAGGCAGCTTCCCAATCAATAACCCCTGAAGTCTAGCAAACTCATCCACACCTTTCAATAACGCAGTCAAACACACATAGTATCTATTATCTGCAACTCCTAATACACATTTTGAACCTTAAGATTAATAAGTAATTCATACATACGAAAACCACATTACTGGAAAATTTTGTAATAAAGAACACAAGAAAAAAACCAAACATTTAATTAAGAAACTTATTTAATCAGGAATGATCAGCAATGCAGTCTACACAGGTAATCATAAGAATGTTGGCCTCTGTGTTCTTGAAGAACGGGTAAGGAAATGGTATGTACACTGTGGTACATACACATGGTATGTACATTATTTTAGATTTATTACACACACACACCCACCAATACTATGACATCTTCCAAAACCAATTTTATCAGACAGCAGAAGAGGTTTAGCAAAGCTTGGTTTTAATACTACAGATTTGTCCTCTGCTCCTTCCTTAGGTCAAAATTTCAGAAGACCATGATCCTACAGAACAACTCCAATAATCTGCAAGCAGCAAAAGATTATGATTTTGAATGAGATTTATGGGATTTAACTGTCCAGTATCAGGTCTGCCAGGTATCTCCTAGGGTTTTCCATGTCATAAGTTCTCATTTGTAAGATAGTATTATACTTCTGTTGTCCAGCTCTATTACTTATTTGTCTTACCTGTGGCAAAAACTCTTTTTCACAATGAAATGATCCAAAACATGGGAATTCTGAAGCTGCAATTACCTGGAATCAGCTTCCCATTATAACTGTTACAATTTAGGAACGCTTTTAGACAGCAAGTACTAAATTATTGCTTTTCTTGACATTTAGACAGGATCATCTGAATTTATTTATTTTTTCATTGTGCTTTCCAAAGATTAGAGAAGTTCAGAAATTCTTTTATACTTATAGCTGTGTGGGCATTTGCAGATGTCTTTAACTGTAAGAATTCTACCAATTGAATTGACCAAGCAATAAATCTCAGGGTACATTTATTAAGACATTAAACACAGAAGTCAAGGGATTTCTCTCAACTTTAATGCAATATTTTAAAAAGAAATACTGCCAGCGTATGAAGCGGTATTAAAGAACCTGCATCCCAAAGACATGCCTTTGACACTTTCATCCCATTGATTTGTAAGTACTTCTAGGAAAAGACAGAATATTTTGTCAGTTTGCAGAGCACTGAATGGACCTATGAAAACAATTTATTAATGCTCTTACATACTTTGAATACACAGGAGGTAAGGATGGACTAAATTCCACATTATATTTGGATTGACCTTATGAACTTGTAATTTATATGCTCATGTCAAACTGAGAACATTTCTATCCCATCAGTGGCTGATCCATGAAGACTCCTTCCTCAGTACTATTCCTGTCCCTCCACTTACCAGACTTATACTGTGCTAAATAACAAATCAAATGTTTGCAAGACTAAAAGAGACAAGTTCCTGGCAGGAAGATGCACATGAGTAACTGAAGGCAAGGAAAAAAGGGAGTACAAACCTCTTAAATGGAGAACTTTCTTTTCCTCCTCCCCCAAGCGTATGTGGGCAAGTATCTGTGAACCAAGTAATTCCTGAATAGCTGTTTAGTGTATTTAGTTTCAATTCTTTATTACTATGTCTACCCTAGGCTAACTTTACCATAAATAATGTTACCCCTCTAATAACCTGTTAAAGTGCACTATGCATAGACAAAGCATCAGTGGCAGAAACACACTACAAATTACTATACTAAAAATACACTAAACATGAGGCAAATCATGGATGTACAATATCCAGAAGACAATAACCAAATCAAGTATGCATATGAATATACACACTTTCCACACTGGTGACAAGAAGGCATTTTATCACATGCATTTACCCACCTCACATATGTGTAGGATATGCAAAGTGTCTCCACTTTGTCTATTAAAATATTTCTCCCTTTGCCATCTTCCTCATCTCATCCTCAAGCGATTTAGTTTAAATTTTAAGCATCTAACAAAGCTGCTACTTACAACTACCTCGAAAAGCATCCCTTGCTCTCCGGGTGTGGAATTTGTCCTAGATCTAAGGACAAAAATTACTCAGCTTCTATCAAAGACTTTGAACATCAAGTACATTCTTAAGTCTAAAGTCAAGAAGATTTTATAACTGGAAATTAATAGAGAATCCACACTTTACAACGAAATGTTACACCTGTTTCCAATTAAAAGATCACTTCAGTGACACTAACTACAAATTGCTAAATTACTTTATATATATGTAAGAAATTATATAAAATTTTAAAAGGTTACTCCTGTAGGTATCTACAGCTCCTCTCACCACACAAGAACTCTCACTAAACTTGAAAAATCAACTTTGTCAACAAAAAAGGATTCTCCCCTTGCCCATTCTTTATATAAACACAGGTACAAACATAGTAAGTAACTCATAACGATCTTCCATAAGGCAAATGGCAAATGCATACTAGTACTTTGTTATACAAAAGTTTTGACAGTTCTTGTTTGGATTACTTGCATAACTTATTCAAGCTTCACCCTTCACAGCCATCCCAATCGCACAGACAGAACTTTGTAAATCAGGTATTCCCAAACTGTGGTCTCCAGACTAGCAGTAAGTGGGAGATTGCAGGGGAGAAAAAAAAAAAGTCCAAAATAAAGCAAAGAAAACCAAGCACCAACTAGATGCTAAAACAGCTTTCAGAACAAAGCAAAACAACATTTGAAGTGTTTTCCAAGTGTTACTGCTTCAACAGAACAATTTCTGCAGGCACCGCAGAGTAACCAAATTCTCTGTTAAAACAGGAGGGGAAACCCCCATAAGACAGTGCCTGAAAGAAGCCGTCTGCTGTTCAGGGGCTGAAAACTATTCACAAGCACACCAAGCCAAAAGAAGGTAAAACAAAAACCCACATAAGAATAGTTAGATAGTCCAAATTAATACAAAGCACCTAAAATGTTAAGAGCTTAGAATAGGTGCTCGTTTCAGTCTAAACCCAGTATTTACAGTAAGGGACATTAGACTGTCCAGAAATTGAAAGCAACCCTATCAAGTCCTGAAACATTGAAGATAACTGCACAAGGGAACATCACTGTGTTGTAGAAAAGCAAACTGGTGGTGGAGCTACACAGAGATTGAACTTTCAACTATCTACTGAAAAAATACTCAAAAATACAATCTCTCTAAACCATCCCCCCATCTGTAGGCACCCCATGTCTGCATACACTTACAAAAACACATCATTTGCTCCCAAGGCACCTGAAGGATGAATACTGTTCTTTAAGTTATATCCAAAAAAATCCCAAACCCCCACAACCACAGTTGCAAAGGAAAACATACATTTGCTGTTTGTTTTGGCAAGTGAGACAAGTGGCATTCTTGATAAAGAAAGGAAATAAGTCTTCCTAAGAGATGATAATAGTCGTGGGAACATGACTGAAGAAACATTAATAGTAACATCCCAAGTCCAGATATAGTCAAGGTGAGCGTAAGTCTCAGATTTAAAAACACCAAGGAACATGGTGTGGTGTTCAATGAACTAAAGAATAAAACTTCATATATCAATAAACACTACATCTCTGCTTGGCTACGCATTCTTTCCAGAGTTATCACCATACTGCTCCTAATGCCCTAAACTAGATAAAGAAAACACTTTTCCTCAGCATGTTTAGAACAAAAGGAATACTCGTGGCAATGTTGGTAATTATTTTATAGACCTGATAACATGAATAAGAATGATAAAGTATTTTCTATTTCACTAGCAAGGAAGATGTAAAAGCAACTGCTAACATTCTGGACTTTTGTATCAGCTGGTCTAGATAACCTGACTCGAAAAGGATTTAAAAAGAATTTTAAATATATAGGTAAGCCAAGGAGTTCTCTCAAATATTAACACAAGTTTTTACTTAGTCTTACACCACTCAGGAAGTGTAAAATCTTTGGAAGAAAGTTAATTTTCTACAATATTTAAAATAAGCAAATATGATTACCCAAATAATTTATTCCTCTGGTAGCAAATACTAATGAAATCATCAAAATAGCATTTTATTAATAAAGGACTAGGTAGGTTAATGATACTGCTGGTCAACCTGAATTTGTGGGGATGGTGTTTTTTTACACTCTAAGCTGGTGGAGTACACTAGCAATGTACCTGATTTTCTAAGGTACGTGCCTTGATACGATAAAATATTTTGACAAGAGACCTGGATGACTTTTAAAAGAATAAATGAAAGGAATAATCTAATTAATCTTACTTTAAAATAATAATGCATTAAGCGAGTAAAAGCCAGACATTGTTTTTAAATGCAACTGTAAACAGAGGATCATCACTGAATATTTTTCAGCGACATCAACTTGACTCAAACTTGCCCCTAGATTTAGGTGTTTGGTTTTTTGTTTTGTTTTTTTGTGGTTTGTTTTTGTCTTTTCAAATCATCAGCTTAATAATCTGAATATGTTACTGGAAATTCAGAGCTTGTTGGCAGACTGAAACAACTGAAGACAGGTCACTGATCTGGAGTGCTCCAAACTGCATGTAAGGGAAAGCTGCCTTTTTATTCAGCCAAGTGCAAAGAAATGCCTGCAGGATTAAGAGAAGGCCCTACAACCTCCTGTTCTTTAACTAGGTTTATCCTGGGGAGGAGGGTGGTGGCTATGGAAACTTGCCACGGTCCACTATTACCCTACTCTTTCCTGCTGGCTAGCCTTTGCAGCTCTGCTAGAGGCACACTGGTCTTTGCAAATACCACAGGGAATCTTCCCAGGCATTGAACAGGAAAGTCCGAACGTCTACCTTGGGGTTAGGAACATGTGGTTCTGGTAGCTGAAAGCATTGCAAAGTGAAAAATCTTCCTTTTAAGCCTAAATAGTATTAAAGAGTGAAAGTAAAAAACATGTGAGTTTTCTATCTTTTTATCTATTTTACCTGCTTGTACTCCAATTCCCTGCACTACAGAATGGGAACTGCAGAGCTTGCATATTATTAAAGAGGTCTTTTATGCACAAACTCGGATTAATTTCAAAGACACTTCCCCATTTCATATCTAGCCCTTATCTCTGCTGTAAGCTCTCAACTACATATCACTCCTTGATATCGAACCATCATAAACACTTATAAAAAAGGCTTTTCCTGATCCTGCTATCTCTTGAATTACTCATTTAAGTCTCGACATCCCAAACACTTATTTTACTCCTCATGCAGTTGCTTTTCAACCTAAGTTTATGTTTTTATCAATCTCCCTGCATCTGTAATTTTGTCATTACCAACTACACACTGTATATGGAACTTGTCCTGCTGAATGTCTTCATCAGCAAGCCTGGAGGAGAAGACAAAGTATACCCTAAAAAAGTTTGCAAAAGACCCCAATAATTTGGGAGATGTAGTTAGTACACTTGAAGGCAGGACAACCATTCAGAGGAATGTAGACAATTCAGAGGACTGGGCCAACAGGAACCTCATAAAATTAAATCATAACAAACGTAAAGTCCTGCACCTGGTATAGACTAAACCCTAGCAATGGTGCAGGTCGGGGATCAAGCTCTGCAGAGAAGGATCAGTGTTCTTGAAAGGCAAGCTGCACATGAGAGCAGATGAAGGGGAGCGATTATCCACCTCAGCACTCATTATAACATATCTAAAACACCACATCCAATTTTGGATCCACCAATTACAAGAAAACCAAAAAACCCCACATGCCCCCAAAGAAACAAACAAAACCCAACCAACCATCACTAAGCTAGAGAGCAACACAGTCAACAGGAAGATTTCCATCGCTTTCACTGGACATTGAAGGAGGCCTCACTATGATGCAACCCTTCTTTTAACTGGTATCACATCCATTCCAGAATCCTACATTCTGAAATCCTGCAATTGGCAATTTGCTCTCAAAATTCCTATCACTCAGGTCAAATCACTTCTGCTCCTCCAATTTCTTTTCTCAGCCTCCTTTTTTTCCCACAGCAGGGCAATGACTTTACATATCTATTTCTGTATTGGTTTCTCTTTACCTCTTGCACTCAGATCTCATACTTATTTTTCCCCCCAACATCAAAATATAAGTGAAACAAATTTAAGCTTTCCAATACAACTGAATTAACTCCCTTAATTAATTATTCTTTACATACTGGCTCTGCAAAAATGCTCATGCATTTAAAAAAACCTACACTATTCCACACAATGCCTGTGAGAGCACTCTCTTGGATACCTGGTCTCTGCAGTGGGTTTTACGATTTTCACTATGCTGTATGAAACAGTAAATGATACTAAGTGATGACCAAAACCATTCTGCTTTGAGAAAACCATTTGAAGTAAGGTAATAAAAAGTACTGACTGCTATTGAAATGTCTGGACTTCTCAATTTATTTTATTAAAAATTGCACAGTAAAACATTGAATTATTGTAGGAGTTCCATGCTACAGCTGTTATCTTAAAACTCTCACTATTTCTATGTTATTCACATGTATATCCTAATAGAAAAACTAAGTAGTACTGAGGTGATTTAAATTGTTGCACTCTTACTTTTAGGGTTATATTCACAAAGTCTATTTTAAGAACTGCTTTGGAAGCGACTGATGTTTTATGCAGTGAACTGCTATTTTCCCAGATGAATAGAATATCCCTTCTTTGGCTCACAGTTTCCATGACACTAAAAACAAAACATTCATCGGCACCAACTCAGTGTTTAATGGTAAATGCAGCTGCAGCTCACAACAGCTCGCAGTGTACCTCAGCCTGCTCGGCTGAATAGAGGCGCTCTATTTCCCCAACGCAATTTCATTGTTTTACAGACAAGCCCTTTCTTGCCAAACTCAAACATTTCAAACCCTGCTGGTGTTCTGTCTTGAAATGAAAAGTTATTCAATCCTGCAAGTAATGATACTAATGCAAAGTCTTCCAAATTACTGAACAAAGTACATACCCAGAAACAAGACTCTGGTAACAGCAGCATTTGCCCCCACGGTTACGAAGAATTTTTTGGCCAAAGAATTTCAAACTTTGCTTCTGTTACAATTCCAACTCACTTGCCTCAAGCAAGTTGAAGAAAAATATTATGGGGACCATTTTAGAATGTAAATGGAGAAAGTCACATGGCAATTCAGAGAGAAGGGACAACACTCAGCTTTCAGTACTGCTTCTCTCCCCAAATGGGGCATTAAATCTACTCCACATTTACTAGAAGCATTTTTAGGTACCAGTTCAGTAAAGCAATTAAGCACATATATACTCACAAGTACACGAATGAATTCAATTCAGCAGGGACTGCTAATCTAATTTAAACTATACACTCAAGACAATATTGCTGGACCACAGACTGATTGCAGAGAAATCTAACAGAAGGATGAGTCACCTCAGTTAGTTTACTCCTACTGCAGTTTTTAAGAAATACAGTTAAAATGTCTGAAAATATTGGAAATGTAACATGTCAATAATAATCAATCCGCAACTTAAGGGAAGTGCTATTTTTAGCTAGAAACTAATTCCTTTAGATTATACAGACTGAAATCTGTTTCTGTTTTTGCCATAACATATCGTAATAATACACCCTCTCTCCAAGCAGAGAAACTGACTCCAGGCTCCCAACATGCACGTGTTTAAGGACAAGAAAGGAAACAAACATCCACACTGAACTACTGAAATATTTTGAAAATAACTTTCCAAGAAGAGTTTGACATGGAGGAGAGTTGGTGGCACATTTTCAGCTCTCTCAAGGTGCTTCTCTTATTTCTGCAGCTATTGCAGCCCCTCCTGCCTCTGCTGTTACCAAGTACTGCACTGCTCCCCACTCTGCCCACTGCTGCTGTGGTGAGAGCTCCCTCTTCTGTTTTAACCTACTCTAATCACGCTGAAGATTGAGCTACCCACATGTCTAGCAATCAAACATATCTATGGCATTGTAAGCAATGTCTACATCATTACAAAAATAATCAGATGGGAAAGAAAACAAATGCATTTCCTTATACCAAAATGCAACAAGATTCCCCTTCCAACCACATGCCTTTAAAATACAGCTCAATAAATAAAAACATTAATCCAAAGACTGCAGCAATACTTACTAATAAATTATTAGCAAAACAAAAATATGTAACTCATTGCTTTTTACATCCAAACCACTGACTTCAACTTGAGATTCAGCAGACCCTTCAGGATCAAAGAGTGTAACAGCGGCTTACTGTCAAGAGGCCAGCGGAACTCACTTTCAAGCATTCCCTTAATAAATTTCTATTGACGGCCTTTCTACTGACAACTTACTGGACTTCTGCAACATCTTTACACTAAGCCATTAACAAGACTGGATCATCAGTGCACTACCCACCGGTCACTACAGATTACAAGATCAGAAAAAAGTAAAGCCTGCTTTTGTAGCTTTTCTAGGAGCTGAATAAAAACCTCACACACAAAAAAAACCAGACACTTTCTTATTGCCAATGCAGCACTTACACATTCACAGAACACTTAACTGGAGTGTAATCTGTGAAGCACATAGTCATCACTGTAGCCTAGGAAGAACATTCATGTGCTTTGCAAATACAGTCCCGCAGAAGTTCCTTGGTGGGTCAGTAAATGCTGATATAGGACAAATGCTATCTTCAAAATTTCAGTTTTATTTAGTGCTTGCTGATGTTTTGATTCTTATTTTCCTCCTGAAGCCAAAAAGCAGACAAGCAGCCCAGAAGCTGGTAGAAATAGTCAACTCCCCTTACAGTTCCTGAAAAGAATTTTCTTATCTACGGGTTTAAATTCTTCAAGTTCATCACCACACTGGTACACATTTCCCCATCCTACTGTTTTCCAAACACTGGATGATAAATTAGAAAGATCCACCAGCTGACTGACATAAGAGACATGATGTTGTTCTTCCTGTATTTCAAATACAGAGCAAGTTTTATTTAAAACATTAAAAGATTTATCATGTGTTTTCCCGAGACTCTTTTTGCCACTGCAGTGGCAGTAGCAAATAAGGGACTTCATAGGGTTACAAGCAGCAATGTCCCTAAGTCCACAGTAAATTCCCACCTGGCTGTGATTATCACACATATAGCCTGGTATGCATGGGGAAGATAAATGAACCTGGAGAAGCTTTCTAAAGTATAATTTGCAACATGAAAACCTGAAAGAAGCCCCATACCTTAAGCTAACACAGATTCCTCACAGGCCAATAGTTACTGATCCTTTTTATTATTCCCTTCTCAAAAGCAGATTCTTCCGAGCTGTTTACTTTCTGAAACTTTGGATAATGATTAGAGATGCTAAATTGGGATGGCAACCTATGAAGTCAGCCATGGCGGAGGAAGACTGGGCAGACAAACAGTATTTATTATAATCACAACCAGTATCCCTATACCCAACCATGAACTATGTTTTCTCCACCAGCTCAGGTATTTACCTCCAGAGCTAATTAAAAAAATAAATTCATATCCATGTGACAGTGGTTCAAATAATAAATAAATAAATTATGGCAGCTATTCTGGGTAACAAAGGTCAAGATTTCCACAGTCTCAGAAAACTAGTGTTTTAAAAGAATCTCCAAAAATGACACCTAGAAGATGTTTGCTTTTCAGATAAGCAAAGCACCCAATTTTATTTGGAGTAGAATTCAATCACAAGTGCACAGGAATGCTGAAGCCATCTCACGTAGCTGTATTTGAAATCCTAAATATGGATTTATGGCCCTGATCCTCCAAACAGCTACATATGTGCTTAACAGGATTATGCATGCTCAAAGTCTCCTAGATGTAGAAGTATTTGTAAAATTAGGACTTACCTTGGGCACACAGATCATTCAGTAGGACGTATTAGATTTATGCTGACTTTTCTTACACTCTAAGTCACTTGGGGACACTTCCCATTATATCGGACAACCACTGAAGTAAACCAACTAAACTATTTGGGCAGTATTTTACTTCCTTATATTACAAAAAGCTTTCAAGGATTATTTTTTTTCCCAAAAAAACCCCAGAGTACCATCAGAGCATTACCAAACTATCAGAATGCTCATTAAGCGGTCTTTCTGCTTATGACAAAAAAAGGTCTTTAAAATTAAGTCACAATCAGATATCTGTTTCAAATAGCTTTTTTCACACCATCCTAGAACATAATGTATCTCTAGAACTGGAGCTGTACTGAAATATTTTTGAAAAGTGAAATTTTGAGATATTATTTGAAAAATCTTGTATGTGTGTATAAGTAACAACACTTTACCTATGTTTCAGTGTATCCAAAACAGTTCAGCCACATATATACGCAGTTCCACTAAGATTTTTCTGCCCTGAATAAGATCCATTCTTTGTTTACTACTTTTTAATTCTTTTTTTTTTTTTTTAAAGTCTTTTTTTTCCAATTACAGGCAGGAAATAAAAAGAAATGCAACTCTTTTATGTAAAGTAAATCCATCTGGATGTTTGCTGCATCCTATATTATAAACTTGTGATCCCCAACCAGAATGAGTTATAGCGAAGCTGCAGGCAAAATTGTCTCCATATACCACAATCCATTATCCCTGTCAAGTTAATGTTCCATGTTGAGCCATATGGCGTGGGTACACACTCAACAAAGGAAATTCCTTAAACTTGTTATAATCAGCACTTACAGTCATCCAAAAAAACTGACATAAACAGCTTTATTGTGTTTTGTGCATTTCAGTTGATATCCATGACAAAAAGAGGAAGCTTCACAAAAAAAAAAAGAGATGGAGAGGGGAGTAAAGTTGCAATAATAAAAAGGGAAGGGGGCAGAAAGAAACTGTACATTTCATAATTACACAACGTTTTCCTTAGCAAGTGATTTTCAATTACAATAAAATTCAAGCCTCCTGATACACTGTGCCAGATTAACACACAAAAAAAAACCCAAACCAGCAAACACCCTACATCAATACCTCATTTTCAATGCAAATACGAAATCCTATAGTTTCAAAATGCCTGACTCACGTAAAAGATTCTCAATGAAAAAAAAATAAAATAAAATAAGAGAATAATTTTTAGCTTTCCTGACTTTGAAGAGAAGGTTTCCTTTCAGTTGTTCTATAATTACCAAGAATTTAATAGTCTTTCATTAACAATGCAGTAATTTAAGTAAAATATCTTTCTATGCATTAAGTGTAGGTCACAGATGAATTAAGGACTCCCAGAAGCCTCTGCTACCTGGCACAACCCATCACATCAAGCCTAAGTCAAGGTACAAGTAGAGCAGAACTTCATTCCAGCCCCCGCAGTGACAACAATAAAACGCTGAGAAAACACACTATCAAATACTGAACTCAGCATCAATTTCTGTTAATTACAGCCTTGTCAGCAACGTGATTATTCAAACAGCTCATGCAAATGTTAATGAGTCCTTATTTGCATATTTATTTTTTCCTTTGTTGAAATGTCATTGATTATTACATTCTACAATGATGAATGCTGCTGATGATGTGCTCTGATATGTAATTAGTCATTAAGTGGAATGAATAGATCAATTATGAAAAAGGAGCGAGATTAAGAAATATCAAACAAGACCGCCCAATGTAACTATAGAATTTTTTTTAAAGGAACTAAAATAATTTCTTGGCATTTAAAGTGCAACATCAGTAGTTTTCAATAAATAAACTACTACTTTTCTGGGGTTAAATAAGATCTTCCACGTGCACTGCTACTTGGGTAATCTAATTACAATAGTGGAGCGCTTTTGTAAAACAGGAAGAAATCTGCAGAGTAACAGGTAGGTTTGGGGTTTGATCTTTTTTTTTTTTAAATGAAAAGATATAGACATCCCAAAGCTGCTCATGAGCACAACACAGACTATCTGATCTTTCAGCAGAAATGAAAACAGCGCTTGTTGCACTTGCAGCATCCTCACTTTGTTCTCAAGGCAAAGTCTTGCACTGCCTTCTACAACTGCCTGTTCTAACTACCCAGCCAGCTCGCGCTATTTGCAGATGAAGGGGAAATAGGAGAGAAGAGGAAGGGGAGAAAAAAAAAAAACAAACCAGAAAAAAAAAAACCACATTACTGCAGGCCAGATGGGAACATTCCACATGACCAAACCAATCAATCACCTCGGTGGGGCGCAGGTGCAACACAGCCGTGTAGCAACACACCATTTCACAGTCTATCGGGCACAAACACATGGTCACCAATCAATGGCACCCCCAGGACCTGGGGGGGAGGCTCTCTCGAGCCTTACTGGTCCATGCCTGATGACTTCATAATCACACATCATTTCATTCACTGGAGGATACAAACCAGCATTCTAATAACCTTCCCCCGAAACCGGTCATGTTGTGCATATTAATAGAGTGCCGGGTAGAGCTGAACCACCGGCTCCACGCTGCAATCTGAGCAGAGCCTGCAAGAAGGAAACAACCTGAAGCCAGGAACTTCTGCCTGAGGAAGGAGAGTCAGCTCAAACCCAGATCAATGGCAACATAATTCATTTTGCCAAAATAAACTGTGCACGACGCTCACACCTTTCACAAAGCAACCCTTGAACAATAGCAAGCAAGCAGAGATAAAGAACAAAGCGGGATGAAAATCAATGAAAGAATGTGCTTCTGTACTCAGTGGTGTGTGAGACAAAATTCTGAAACAAACAGGACCACCGACTGGCAAAAAAACCCCCACAAAGTTAAAACTATACAAAAAAAAATCTCTGTATGCTTACCAATGCTCTCAGTTAAAGAAATTCTTTCATTTCTTTTAAAGCAAGTTTCACAGATTAGCTTCAAAACAAGCAGATAAAAAATTACACAATGTGATGTGATCACACCACACTAAGACCTGAATCAGAGCTCTATTGACTACAGTTTGCAAAAGAGACCAATTACAAATGTTAATTTATGTTTGTGTTATTAATGACCTAGGAGTACAATAAACATTATAGACATAAGGATATGGAGACATTTTGGCCAGATCTTATCACACTATACTGTTAAGTATTTGCACTTTTAATAAGATACTTGGAAAACAAATGTAAGAAGGAGTGTCTTCTCTTGAAATTATGTTGTGCCTTGGGGCTAAAAGTCAAATGAGTTGCAACTGAAATGTAAGACCTAAACAAACTATTAACATGCACTTTTCACATTTGGAATGCTATAAACTGCCCAGGTAGGTAGGACTCCACCATTTGGTATCAGAGATCTTAGTTTTACCTTTGTTTTTCTTAATTTAATTATATGAATAGTACACACCTCTGAATTATACAGTTATATCAGGCAAGTCTAGCATGTAATGAACCAGCTCAGCTTTACTTTCGGGCAAAAATTTGCTGCAAACTATTTGGGGAATTAAGTTTAGTATGCCTGATAAGAGTATAGTTGCTAGGTTGCACTCTGTAACACCACATGTTGCTTTAGGTCAATAGCAATTCTTCCTTCTCCATCCAGGAGGCTACATGAAGGGAGTACAGCATACTCAATTCATTAATAGAAGGTGGAAAAAAAAAATCATGTCAGAAGGAGAAAGCACATTTTTTAATGGTTAAAATCCAGATCATCTGGTGATTTATACTGCTGCAGGCCCGTTTATCTTCTTACCTTGGCTTCCTACCTTCCCAATCTTGAAGATCTCAAAAATGCAAAATAGCATTTGCATTTTGCTCTCTGTTCAGAGTGTTGGTATGATTTATCTTTTCCCATGGCCAAATCTGAGCCCTGTAACCCAAAACCTCCACACAATAAAAAGGTGGCAGACTTGGTGGTGTTAGACAGAGGAATACAGAAGAATTAAAGAACAAACGTGAATAACATCAAAGGAATATTCACATCCTTTTGCAAAATTATGGTGACCAGCAGCAGATCAGGAAGTGTTCTCTTTCACTAGAATACAAAAACCATTTATCAATAAATCATTAAATTAAGGGCCTGACAACCAGTTCTATTCTGGGCACTTACAGAATGCTAATTACTGTTGTATCTGGGGAACCTACAGTGTTAAGATCAGAATATCTTCTTTAACAAGATCAGTTTTTTAGATTAAATTCGGCTTCTTTTATTTTGAAAGCTCTTGAAAAGAAAAATGTCATCTAATGAATTAAGCACTAATAGTAGTCACACTTCATATGCAACACGGGGCAAGTTGATGGCTATGCTACAGACTTGACATCTCAAGAGGCAAAAACCTAACAGCTGGTGACATTCACAACAGAAAGGACTGAGAGGAGTTTGACAAAGAATCTCATCCAAAATGAAAAAGCTTCAGGAAAGCTTTACCCTTACCTGGAAACATTAAGCAAGAGGGAGAACAAGGGGACAGCTAGCACAAGTGCTCATGCCAGTCTGAGTACCTCACCTGCCTTCCCTGTGCTACATGTGTGAAGCTAAGGACACACATGTCTCTTGATAGGAGGCACATCCCAGTCACTAACCCTCAGACAAAACTGAGCCTCTCCTCCCATTGACTGAGGTTGGAAAGGAGTGGGGTTTTGATTGCTTGTAACATAATTATACCTAAAAAAGCTATGACATAAAAAGTGAGGGTTCAGCTCAATACATGGAAACTAGAGCACAAAAGGATAAGATTTGTCAGAGAAACTTCAAAAGAAAGGGTGTTGCAAGATGACAAAAGGTGGTACTGCTCGTGAGCAAGGGGATTTCTACAAAGCATGAAATGCATCAAAGAAATTTCTGTGAATTTCTGAAAACAATTTTTAAAAAGTGTATGGCAGAGGCATCAGGGATTCAATTGTTATATAAGTTATATAGGCTATAAGGACATCTAGAGAACAGTAGCAGATTTTAATCAGTTTTTTCAAATCAATGAAGGAATCATGAGAACTGTAACACAGATTTTAATCCATAAACACAACTCCTGAGACTTTTTCTACAGCAAAGAACTCATGTGAAGATTTGCTTATACTACAATTCTTACCCCTAAAATATACAGAAGTTATCAATAAAACATGTTATACAATTCACAAATACATTGCGTATAAATTAATAAACTTTATTTTTTAAGAAGTAGCTTTGATGTATTCATTCACTAAAAAGTAGACAAGCACCACTGTTTGGAAAGAGAAGGCTAGAAGTTAATGAACAAAACAGTTATAAAAAAATAACTCATCTTTTCAGTGCAATGGTAAGTGGTTACAGTGCTAATCTGAAACGGATTTCAGCAAGAAGTACTTAAGAATATCACAAATAAAGCAAAATCAGGAGTTACAATAACTGGAGATAAATGTGTCAGAACTTAACGACAGTTGATAGCCAAGACTGAAAGGATTTTGTGATTTCTGGAGTAAAAATGGTTAAATGAGACACAGTCAACGCAAATATTACCCTGACAAGCAAAAGACAGGCATTTGCTCAATATTAAACAAAGCTTTACAAAATGCGTTCAACAAAAAATCCTGCAAACCAAAAACACAGCTAAAATTGGGATATACTTCCCTTAGTAAACACAATTCTTCTAAGCATTCAAATCCAAAGAAAATCTGTAACACTACTAAGAATGTTCTTTACTACAGAAATGTACAAACCCAGCTAAATTGAATGCATTAAAGTTTAGATACAAGCTACTGCTTAACTGGTCCCTTTTATCTAATCTGGCATTACTCAGCTTTATCCAGGGTCAACAAAACTATTAATTTTATGTTTTGCCTAACTGGATCCCTCGTGATCAGCTGTTAGCATCAAGCTGTCTGATTTCTACTCAGGCCTCACAGCTGGATTCATTATTAAAAAAAGAATATTAAACCTTGGCCAGGCATAACTGGCTTTCACTTCAAAATAAGTATTTTTATAACTAATAATGCTATACTTTCAATGTATTAAATAACATTTTCATTCCAATAAAATTTTGCCAATGTGACACAGACTGCATATATTTAAGAATTTCCAGTAGCTGTCAAAGTTGCAGATGTAAAAAAAGGTAACAAAACCAAAATTTTAATAAGTAAAAAAAAAATCAGGGAAGAGGACCAAGAATTTGTCTTCTATCAGTAAATCTCATTGCAAAAAAGAGTTGGAATTACATTGAGACTAATTTTTCTAATTTATTTTATTTTTTAAAAAGTTATTAGGAATCTCTTGGGTTTTGTTTTTACGGTATTTACTGAGTTGGTTCTTAAGGAGTTGATAACTTTCACATTCTCAATAAAAAGAATTTTTAAGTGACAGAGAGAATGCCTACACAACTTAGAACTATTTTATATTTAAAGGTTGTTCTTGATCATGAAAATATTTTCCAAAAGATGGATAATTATATTCAAGAAAAAAGGGAAGTCTATGGAAAACTTTAGATTTGTCTTCCAAAACAGACAATAGGTGAGCAGCTCTGCCAACAATGCTTATTTAAGCAAATATTTGAAAAGGGTGAACAGGACAGAATGGAGAAAGGCAGCATGAGTTGAAAAAGGTGGTTCTGTGTACAAACGGAAAAGATGAAATATGGCCATTTAGTAATTCCCAGTTACATTTCCATCCCTTTTTAAAATCATTGCAAAAGTCTGCTCACAAAAAACAGGTGGATTTTCTCAGGAAGGAGTAGAAAAGGCAAAGAGCCACCTCCTCATGACAACAGACCTTGAACAAGCTACAAAGGGAGTTAGGGACTCCACTGATCACACAGGAAGGGGACAACACAGGAATACACACTGTCAAAGAGTCTGTTGAAAGCAAAAAAGGCAGGAAGCACAAGAATAATTAAGAAAAATAAACAAAATAAAACAAAAAGCTCAAAATAACATTTACTTTCTGGAGTTTGTCACTTCCTATATCTTATTCCTGACATCTTACTTCTATAGTTTTGTAAAAATGGGAAATAAGCATCTTGCCACAACAAAATGGTCAATGAATATGGTTTTACACCACTGAATTTGAAAACTGACCAACAGGATATGAATTTAAGTTCACCTGCTACAAATTTTGAACTATTAGAAAAGCATGAATTGCATTAAATCTCAGGAACATTAAGATACATTTAAAAAATATTCTTCTTAGGGTGGTCCCCCAGGCTCCCCATAGCAAATTTATGGACTTATGAAAGGAGACAGCTGACCAGATATCTATTCAGTATCTTGAAACTTCATGTTTTATTACCAGCTGCCACTAATCCTGTCTTACAGGCCAATACAACTAAAGAAATGTATCCAGAGAGAGAGAGAATGAGAAAAACTATGAAAATCATTATATACATTGGTTTGTTAGCAATAAAGGAAAAAAAATAAAGGAAGAGGGGGAACCCAGGAAAACATTTTGGAAAGTATCCTGTAGTTACAATCACCTGACATGATTCTTGTAATAAATTAAATAAAAAACCCCAAACTTCAAATAAAAGTAAAATTAAAGTGATATTGTCCTTTTAAAGCTCAACTAGTTCTTTTGTGGATTATTTTTTATTTTGGTCAGCAGTGCCCTCTGCATAAGTATTTATATGATGTGACCTCTTGTTATTTACAAGCAGAAATAAAACGAGAAAAAGTTTGGATTTAGTACTTTCTAGACTGGTCACAGCAGAGTAAACTCAGATGGCTCATCGAACGGAACATCCTTAGGGAGACAGAGCCACCCCAGAGGCTTTGTGGGCAGAAAATCTCTAGGCAAAGTGATTCATCATGTGTGGCAAGATGACTGTGACATATAAAGATTCTTGCCCTGAGCAGCATGGTACATGCTACAAGGGAACAACCACTTTGAAAGGCATCCTTGTACATCTCAGAAGCTTCAGTAAAAAAGAGATGTTTTAAATAACAAAATGCTGGACACTAAAAATGTTTGTGAATTTGATTTTTGCAGTGAAAACCTATGAAGCCCCCCGTCCACATGTCTGAAACAGTGGTGTTGACCTAACACACAAATAAGCAATTTTTTAACTAATTTTGCATTCAAACTCACTCTTTCAGAGTATAACTGGAAGTTGTTCTAACACCCAGCTCATATTCCTCCCTCCAACATAACTAACCATAGCCTTGCAGGTTTGGTCATCAATAAATGATTTTTCCACTTTAAAACATATTTTCCTATATTCGCTTTTATTAACCTCTTGTCCATGCACCAAAACTTCTAGCTCTTCGAACAGAGTATCAGAGAACGCATTGCTATACCTTCATTGCAATATAAGAGCAAACAGTTTTGATCTTCCAAATCTAGTGGCACAGTAATCTCACCTGTGAAGAATACTTTCTGTACTGCACAGCATCCCTGTTCAGAATCTGCATTTAAAGACCACTTAGAAGATACTGGTTTTGCATGTACAAATGTCTCACAAGCAAGCAAAAAGACCCCCACTGGAACAAAGACTTCTCTACCATGGTATCTCACCAATAGCACTGGCCAGCAACAGGTGCACAGAGAAAGACCCACAAAAACCAGACCAAATGCGAAGAATGGCATGCTCTGCATTTCAACTGTCAAATAAGTACCATTCTGCAAGTAACAGCAGAGCATAATCACATTTCAAACTTTATTTTCTTATATTTAAGATGAAGAAACAGAAAAAAAAATTATTTACAAAGAGCAACACATCTGCACGTAACCATGAAAAATGGCCTTTCTTAAACCAATCAAAAAAGTTAATAGAGCACAGAAGACAGACAAGCCAGGTAAAGACAGGAAAAATCCCAAACTGCAGCTGAGTGTGAGCCTGATGGAAGTGCTCAGGTGGAACAGTGTACTGATCCAGATGGGTGCAGTCAAGGGACAAAAATACAGGTTTAAAAGCACAGTAAAACTACAGTAAAATTATACTCTATAAATTTGAGGACAGACGATTCTGTTGACAATTTTAGCTGAAATTAAAGTTGACATTATTTTCTACTTCTGGTGTTTTGGTATTTTTTGAAGGCAATAAATTGGACCACTGACGTGTAATTGTGCTATGTTAACAAACAAGAAAGTAACACTGAAGTACCATAAAGAAAATAGAAGAGATTAGATATAAGGGCAGCTGCAAATTCAAATACATAGCTTTCAGTTCAATAGCAATTGATTATCAAGAGAATAACGTTTTAGAGCACAGGTTAAAAGAAGAAAAAAGTTACCAGGGCCTGGATAACATTTTCTCCCGATGAATCACTGCCTTTCAATTTGGTGTTTTATTTCACATCAGTTTACTGGCATTTGCACTATGTCTCTATCATGAGACCAAGCTCTGTCTATAGTGGGGGAAGAGGGTGAAGAACACAAAACAAACTCTGCAAAGTATGACCAACAGGGCCGCTTGCCTCCTTCATACTGCAGGATGTCAAACAAGCACTAAAGAGCCACTTAAATGTCAGTATCTTGAGTTCAAGACATTTGTGCTCCAAATTTTCTTCTATGTAGCTAAAATGAGATAAATCAATACAGAAAATCCTCTATATTAAAAAAATAGAAGTTCTTTACCTTTATTCTAAACATATTGCTGAATGCCCACTGTTTATTGTGCATATGTAAGCAAACTGTCCTACATAAATCAGTTACCGACCAGAGAAACACACGGACTTTTTCCTTGTGTCAGCAAGCCATATTCCTTTACACAGTTTGCAACTGTGCCACTGAACCAACGAAAACCAGCAGTATTCCTCCTCTGGTCCCCTTGCCTTTTATCCCCTGATCCAAAACACTGAAGGAACAGGTTTAGACTTAATTTAACAGCTTTACACAGTTGTTGAATTTTTTTACCATGTACCTTTTGAACCACATTTCTATGATGATAAATTTCTAATGTAACAGCAAAAATATAAATTAAGAACATACACGTATACTGGACAAAAATATTCATTACAATTGTGCACAGGGATTAGTGCCAGATAGCTGTCAAACAAAGGAACAAAATCATACAGTTGTTTGGCACTCAAAGCTGAAATCATTGTGAAACATGCACTGTTTATAAATTGTCATTGACGAATAAAAGCAGTGAACAAAAAAAAAAAAAAGAAGGAAATGCAGCCAAGCTCCAGAAAGACAAGCCAATCAGTGCTCCTCCTCCCACCAGTCTCAGTAATCCAACAAAACAACTCCTGGGCCCCCACTATGCTGGGCAAGAAAAACATAACGAAGCAAGCTAAACTAAAAATTGCATGAACAAGTGACTTCAGATTGCGCTCTCCTAGCCCAATCCAAAGTACCCAGAGAAGTGATAGATTCAGACACTAAAAAAAAAAAAAAAAGAAAAAAAAAAGGTCCGTGGAGTTCTCAGCTTTGTGATTTATAAAGTAATATTTTAAACACTAGTAGTGCTAGTGACATTTTTCTTAAGCCTGAAAATATCAACCCCAGAAAATCTAAAGAAAAATTGTTTCAGTGATGGTAAAAATATATTAGCAGATCTTTTGCCACAGAACATAGCACAATTCAAAAAATATCACCACACCTATCATTGAAAAGAGAGATTGAATTCACGTCAGGTGAAAGGATGACATTTCTCTAAGTACAAAGACAGAATTGTATCCTGGAAAATAATCAAGAGCTCAGCTTCTGATCTTGCATATCGGTGCCCACATCAGTATCTTGCAAACTTGAAGTTGTATAATAATGCAACACATCTATACGGAAACAAAATCTCTTCTAAAATTAAAGAAAAAAAGTTATAAATATACAAAAATCTCACTTTTTGACTAGTAGTTAGAATATTAAGGTGTGTTAAACACTTTCTATAGTATAACATACATGAGCTTCTGCAAACTTTGAAGTTAGGATGACACGATTAAAAGATCATTTCATAAAGAAATAAAGAAATAGGTAAGGCACACTTATGAAATGTGGTTCTGTAAGGAATTAATTTCTGTAAATCTCTATCCAAGCAAGACAATCAGCCTGTAGTTTAAGCTGGAAAGTACCTCAAGACTCCAAATAAATACATAAATCAATTAAATCTAAGGTGACAGTTTGTAGTGGACTAGCAACACATGAAACAAATAAATTATATCATAGGAAAGAAATTAATCCAGTCAGAAACAGAAGTGTTATTTATCTCAGCCAAAGAGTAAAGCAAACTTCACTTTGCTCCTATGATGCAGAAAACATACTTAAAACTGCAGTACCCTGATAAAGACTGCACAAGTACACTCTTCCCTATCTCTGCAGAACTTCTTTTAAACATGATATGAATTCATTTATGATACAGTCATGCACTTAGGTATTCAATGCAGACCCCAGGGATCAGCCTTGAAGATTACAAGACTGTTAACAAGTCACATGTTACTCTCAAGACTTCTGCTTTGTATGTCTCATTGTAAAAGAGTAAGAAATTACATGATGTCTTATTTGTATTGCATTTGTGACTGAAGTTCCAGGACTATTTCAGCAGTCCCTATTGCTCTGGGAAGTAAATCAAAATTTCATTTCAGTTATTGTGATCACAGTATTGGTTTTGCACATGGTTTCCTGGCCAGACCTCAACAGTTTTAGGAAAGACTGTAAAATGAATCTCAACTTATTTCAATAGTAATCACTGTTTCTTCCCCATTTCAATGAACTTTTTTATTCTATCTCTGAACTTAAGGCTACTGTTTTCATTAAAGGAATCAGTGGCAGTAATCCCAGATACTGTTAGCTTCTTTAATACTGTGTATAACACAACATCACATAAAATGATGTATCAACTCTCTCCTATTTAAGCTTCAGACGGGAGACCCCTGTGAACATTTTAAAAAAAAACAAAACCAAAACAAACAACCAAACAGCACCCTCCCTCCACCAAATCAAAGCCACAGTGCTGTTAGCCTTCAGAAAAGACAGCAACCAAGAAAGCCTCACAAATAAAGCAAGATATTACTATCATTTAACAGAATGAGTTGCAGATTCTCTGGTGTTCTGCACATTTCTGTTACATGAAAATCTTTCAACCCACTTTTCAGAAACAGAACTTTGGTGCAATGCTAGACTGAAGTGAAAGTGTCCAGATACTATTTTCAAAATAAAATAGAAGTTTGTAGCAGCTTACAACTCTAGGGAAAATGCACTCAGGCAACTCACAAAAATGGTAGTATTAGAGGTCCAACACCTTCATGCACCCAAAAAATGAAATTGCATCCTTTACAGGCTTGCTTGTTCAATTTCATCCATTTTGTTTTCCCCTCTGAGATGTCTGTGTATCTAAACAAAGTCAGGTTTCCAGCAGCAACAAACCTTTCATTCACTAAAACCCAATCTCTAAAGAAAACTATTAACAACTTCAAATCATATTAATGCAAATACTGTAATACCCCAAATCACAAGAGCCACTTGTTTTGGCACGGGAGGCCTAGTGACAACATTTTGGTTGATCAGTTCAGAATTTAATCACTGGATACAGGCTGCTGCATTTATTAAAAACTGGACTGCTAGTAACTGGCAGGCTGCAGATACATGCACGCAAGAATGAAAAAAAATTAATGGAATGAAATAGAGATTAAGTAAATTATTTTTATGCACCTGGTGATAAGCAAACATCTTTATTGCAAAACAAAGACAAGCCATGAAAAATTACAAAATTATCTTTTAATCACCAGTGAGCTTTCTACGGTCTCCTATTTGAACAGGATAATAGTTATTATGTAGATCCCTAAGCAACTGCCTCATGGGGAAGTTACATCACCAGTATGGGAAAGAATCACCCCCTCCTCCCTTCCCCCTGGAAAGGAGCTTGGCGCCTTCAGACAGACTGAAATTTAAAATCCTACAGCTTCACCCAGCTGATCCCATCCGCTGAAACACATCTACAAGTGCCCAGGGATGGCAGGAATCACAGGAGAGAAATATGCCCTTTCAGCATTTCATGCACTGATGAGCCTTGTAACAGATAAACACACCCTACAGCAGCTAAACTGACATGTTATAACAAAGAGGAAATGCAAGACTTTGAAATTTCATCAGATTACTATTTATTCCCCTTTTCAGAGACAGAGTACACTGTGAATAAATCAAGACTCACATGTATCAGACTGCATTAACTAAAAACCAAGCTTTGCAGAACAAATTTTATCAGAACTAAATGTTTCAAAATTTAAAAGCCAGAGACTTGCATGTTTAAATTCCCAGACTGGCAATTCACAAGTACTTAGCATGACAAAAATTCTTGGGTTTAAGACCTTTCTGAAGAAGTCAACATTTTGTCTTCTTCCAACACAATTCACACAAGATCCCGTTTTTTCCTCCCAATGCAAGCAATGTTACTAGCCAGGGGCCATGGGAATGGAAAGCTCTGCTCATGGGACACACTGCAGAGCTGCAGTCTTCTGCGAGTCCTGTGAGGGTACTTGTGGCACCAGTAGTATCCAGTGAAAAGGTTATCAGCAGCTCTTCCTAGTACAATGTTAAATCACATAGTTTGATTGATTTTCAAGGACAGATGACTTCACTTCCTTACTTGCCTGAAAGAAAACCTTCATGTTTTTTTCCTTGAACCACAGCACTGCAAACTAAGTCTGAAAACAACTCCAACAATGAATTGGAGATTATAAAAATCTTCTAAACCAGCACAATACTACCTGTACCCATTTAGTTATGATCAACTGCCTCAGCACTCGGCTGTGCTCAGGTATGGAGGGGATCAGGGCAGGGGGGGTGGAAAGCTCAGCCCTCACCTCCCAGCGCCGGGAGCTGCCTGAGTCTGGGAGCCGGCTGGGCACCAGGCCTGGGCCAGCCCAGGGAGGCCAAGGACAAGCGGGCAGCTGCAGCCTGGCAGGCCCCTACCTGGCAGACCCACACCTGAGCACCACCTGAGGAGGACTGCCAGGGCCCCTCTGCCACAGCTGCTAACTAGGAAGAAGATGAAAGTCTCTTGGGGGTTAGCGCACAAGCAGACACCTGCTACAGCATAACGTTACAAAGGACACGAGCTCCCCACTGCATTGGTAGAAAGCCTTGAGGTATTATTCTATTTAAATAAATGTTAGGAAAGCTATTTGATTGAAATATTACAGTAAACAGAAGGGAAAACTAAGCTTAACACACACTCTTGTGAGCAAAAACCCAAGGGTAAAAATGCCCTGCACTTAGCACTGTCACTAAATGACTGTGTAATTTAATTTCCCAGAAAGCCATTAGCTTTCACAAAAAGAAAATGAAGAGCAGATGAGAGCAATTCTTTGGTGTGAGTGGAATTTATTTAATGTAATACCTGGGGAAAAAAAAAAAGAGATAAATGTGAAACTGTACCAACAGATAGAAAACACAGCAACTCTAGAAAGCTTCAACCTGCAGATTAGCAGCTCTGCACCAGCAGTAAGCAGCACGTCAGGTCTGAGGTTTTACAGGCACGATTGACAAGAGTCTGCCCCTGCCCAACACACCACTCCAGATCCGGGAAACAGCCAGGTGCAGAAACACCACCCAACAAAATGATTGCTAGCATTTTAAACAAAACAAAAACAAAAAAACACACCAAACAAAAAAAAAGGGATCTCTATTTATGGAGATCTTATATATTCATGTATGAAGCAAACAACACTTATAATTATCTGGAAGAGAAGAAGAAATCATTGAAATTTAACTTATAGCATTACTCTGAGTTTGAAATTTTCAGTATAAAAACTGAAATACTACAAAATTCACATTAGACTTTTAGCCAATCTACACTACTATATAAAAATAATGTCAAGCAAGCAATTAAGCACTGTGACATGCCCCAAAAGGGAAACAAACATTCTTAGAAGGAAATTTAAACACAAATCTTCCATATGCCAGGTCCATTATATGCAATGATTCGATAAAATTTTAAAAAATAAGTCTACGTGAAGCAACAAAACATAAAGCTTTGCTGAGATGAAGAAATGGCAGCACGCACTTTGGAAAAAGTAGCCACAATATACTACATATAGATGAGTTGGCATCTTGCTATTTTTAGGTTTAATCATCACAACAGTAAGTGATTTGTTAAAATGTACATGTAATGCTGTGAAACTGCATGATGCCAGTTACTGTAAAGTGAATTTCAAGGAACTTTTCCAGGATGGCAAGTCTGCAATCTATGGCTTGCAGTGGACCCATATCTTTAGAGCAGTAAACCAGCACTGCTAAGGATTGTCACTGTGGATTATCTTATGCTTACATCTTTTTTACCAAGAAAAGTTTTTCTCAACTCTTAGCCTATAATAATATCTGACAAATAATTGTGCATACTGTAAAGCTTACTATCTATCCCTCTACAGTTTTCTTTCAATTTACTGTTCTACTCCCATAAAATTAGATGAACTGAAGCACTTGTCAATCTTTGTTGTGCTCCTGTTTTTTCACTTTCTTCTCTTAACACTTTCCTTTTTCTTCCTAAAGAATTCTCTGAAGGATACAAAATATTCTGTCCCCACCATTCCCCAAGTTAATACCAATGTAATCACATAGGAGTTATTTCAGATCTATCTTGCTATTACTCATGTTTTCTGGAGATAATTTCCATTGTGATGTCTATTTTATTCTATGTGTCAAATTAGTAATGACTACAGAAGACAATTTAAAGAAATCTAACTTATCTTGGACAAATAAAATATCTGACAACCCACTACTTGCATCTGTCCTCTCCCTTCCTAAAAGATAAAAAAAGGATTCTTAGCAAAAACTACAACAGCAACATTCTTAACATTTGCCATTTTAATAACTATTTACCCTTTCTTGCTTCCTACTATTGCCTTCACCAAATTCATTTGATAGTAAGCTCTCTTTTTATCATGTACAAGCTTGTGGAACTGTGTAGTACACAGACGATGAATATGGAGCACAGAAGTTTTGACTTATTTTTTCTACCTCTTGTGGAAAGACTGACACAAAAAAGAAATGAAGTCACTCACAATATTCAAGATGGACCAACAAAACCACCTTTAGGCTACATTCAAGAATGATCTGCTTGCTTTCTTCCTGGCAAGCAGAAGTAGATAACCTCAGTAGAATGAAGTCCAGGGAACAGTACAACAGAAGATACAATACCACATGTTTGAGGGGTCCTAGCAAAAACTGACCTCTACTTGCAAGTGCAGATTACTAAAAGGCAGCACAATTACAGAGAAAAGAATCTCATATCCTTGTGAATAGTTTTCTAGAACGTACTTAAAACAGAAAAAGTGTTAAATAAGCAAAGATTATCAAGTCTAAATGAAGCTGCAATACCATCAATATATCTTAGCCTGATTATCTATATATCTATAGGGATACCAACAAACGAGGCTGGTGCCAAGAGCATTCAGTGGTTTTACTTAAAATACAAGCAACGGCCCCTCTTTTTTTGTAGTAACAAATCAACAGAATAATTCTGGAATTCATTAGTGAAGAACACTAACCAATCCAACATAATAGCTTTACTTCCTCTGCAAAACACTTCAAAAAAATATCTAAATGAATATGGAAATGCATCTTTCTGTGGCAAATTGTTCATTATTGAATCATTATCAACTCTTGTTAGACAAAATTTCTCTCTTTTGCAATGTACAAGATCATTAAAATGTTTGAGAGCTCCATCATGAAAGACACTGGCACTTTATAATCCACTATCTCTTCAGGCAAATATGCTTACGGCTGAACATAATACACAAAATAACAACATCCCCTTGACACACAATTCTTTCTTTTAATGGTGCTCTTAAGTGTTGACAGCAATGGTGAAATATGTTGTTGCTCTTTTTTTTTTAATAGTTTTTAACTATTTCAGAAACGTATTTTAGTCGTGATAAAATGTTGGGATGTGTTTCTTAGATCTTCAGCATGGAACCCCAGACACTCAATCACTCCTATTAGCATAGTAAGGTATTTCCTATAAGTTCATCAAGTTCATGTTCTTAGCCTTCATCTCCTTTTAACCTCTGAAGATCACAGAGCAATCAATCAATGCATTAAATATCACCTGCAGTAAATAATAAACAGATGTTTTCCTCCTGTTTATGGGAACATGTCCACAAATGACATCCCATTTTTCTTTTCAATAATTGACACAAAACCATCAACACACAGCGGTACTACTCAGAAAACTACTACTCAACGTTTTCATGCAGCTTTTATCATTCCTCTCTCCAAACTTTCAGCATCAACTTAAGAAATGCTACAAAAATTCATCATGTGAAAGTATGATATACAAAGCTCCATCCTATATTGTAACCTAAGTAAAATTAATATAATTTTTTGTTAAGAAGAGCCAAAACCCACAGGTGAATTACTATTAGAGTTTTGAGGAGTACATTTCTTGGAGATACATACTGAAAGCTTCCTATAATTCTTTGCTGCGTATAGAAGGAGATTAAGTACTATTGCTCAAACAAAATAAAATCCTTAAGAACTGTTAACTGTAAAGCATTACAAAGCTATTTCAGTTCACAGCTGCTATAGGTAAGTGATTGATACATACACATCTTGCAATTCATTAATTGCATCTACAAACAATCTCAACAGAGGCTTCTTCTCAAAACTGCATTAATAATGTAATTCTATTATGTCTATGGAATCACCTAGTCATTTCTTCAATAAAACTGAAAAACTAAGAAGATACAGTTCCACCAATTATTTTCTTCATGTATTCAAAGGCATATACTGTTTAGAAATTGGATGGCTAAAAATAAAAGCACGAGCAAGTAGTTTGCCTCTGGTAGTACAAATAAATAAAATAACCAAAATTCACTTATATTTTTTGTAAAATAAAATCAACATTAGATACAGAGCCTAGAGCCACTCTATACATGCTACTGATCAAAATAATGGTGAAGCAATTGAAGTAACTTGTCTTTTCAGTCTTCCGTATTTAAAAAAAAAGCAACATACTTGAAACAGTATTGGGGGGAGGCTCTACTCTGCTTTACCAAAACAACTAAGGGAAACAACATTTTAGCTCCACAGTCTTCAGGTGTAAGTATCACTGACCAATTGACATGAACTCTCTCTAAACGAAAACTACAGAGACAGTCATTTTAAAACTACGTATTTTCAGGTTCAGCTACAAAGGTTTAAATAAAATTTTATTTTCAGCAATAGCTGTGCTTTGTCTGCCTCTATTTCAGAGAAAATTAAAGTAGCAAACAAAGACTGAGCAAAGTAGAAAGATTTCCAAAAGAAATTGCAGACCACCAGGATTTGGATTTAGGTAATCCACTTAGATTACCATGGCTATGTCTTAAAAGGACAATACTGAGATCACAAAATAGGTCATGTCTACAAGACACAGAATATGTAAGTGAAACAATGTCAAACATGCAAATTCAGAACAAACATTCAGAGTCATCCCTAAGTTTAAGATACCAAAAAAAAATAGTCCCAAGATCAAATTGCCAAACAGTAAATATTATGAAATCAACATTTTATCCTCCAAACAGGAATAGGGAGAAGAATTGCAAACAATGCCACCAACACAGTAACATGTTTCAGGTAACACAGAAGTGCAGGCAATGAAGAAAAAGCTTTCAATAACTAAGTCCACAATATAATACATATTTTGCTTGCTTGTTTTTCCAGTTTCAAAAGCAGAAAATGTTGAAGACACCCCCCAGGCTTGGAAGCAGTAACAACATTTGCCTAGCAAAATAGGAGTTTGCATCTATTTTTTAGAAGTAACAACATTTCTAATACAATAAATATAAAATAAATTAGAAAATTAAAAATAAGAGCAGAGTCCTCAAATTATTAATTGAAGAAAAGCCTAAAGTAAATTGGTAGGTAGTTAAGTAATCAATAGAGTCAGAAAAAATATTTTTTTTTAAAATGCACAAATGAAAAATTGCTATAGATGTCTTCTCAGCAAAAGTTAAGGAAAATTCTGCTTTAAAATAATTCAGAATTTACAAGAGAAGTGTAAAAATCAACTCAAAGTATATCAGCTCTCTAGATCAACTGGAGAAAATCTAGGTGGTTCCTTCTTCTAAAAAGTCCTGGACAATAGCCTTTATGAGGGATTTGCCCAACATAAAAAGATTTCAATAGGAAAGTCAGTGTTGCTATGAAGAACACAGCAACTTCCAGATGCTTGACATGTCAGGCCTAGACAAGGGAATGAAAAATGCCTCTTTCTGACCAAAGAGGCTTTGAGGGGATACTCGTAAAGAATTACCTACTTACCCATCAGATTTGAGTTCATGAAAGGTGTCGGGGACAATCCTTCATGGGGCCCTAATCGACTGTCATTCAAGTGATCACTGTAATGAGGACTGTCTGCAAAACCCTAGAGAAAAAAAAAAAAAGACCAGAGTATTAAACAGATTATTTGGCAGCCCTGCTAATTGAGTGTAATGACACTTTCCTAATTAAATGTGCAGAGTCACAATTGGTCATTAATCACCGAAGTTGGCTTTCAGGTCTATCTCACAGAAATTACTCCCTACCCACATTTTTCTCTCTCCTGCTCTTTTATTTCTCCCCCATCAAAAAGAAACCACATAATTTCTTAATAAGCTGTGTCCTCATGGACAACATTTATAAAAATTGTATAATATGGAGATATTTTGATATTTGAATCCTCTTAGTGTTAAGTCACTAACCACTGAAAGAGTAAAATTAGTCTGAAGAACTCACAACTGATTTATTTTTTTTCTTAAGGTTTCTATGTGCATTAATAAAGCAACACAGTAAAAAAGCCAAGAAGAGTCACTGACATTAGAAAAAAATGCTAGTGTAAATGAGAAGAACAAATTCCATTTCCCCTTGCAGTCTGCTATTAATGTTACAGATTCATGGGCATTTTGACACTATCACATTACTAAACAGCATAGCTTACTGACAAAAGATTTACTTCCAAATAGAGATTAAATAAACAACTTTGTCACCCAATTTGCAAACAAGTGCAAAACAGTATTTAAGTTTGAATACTTTTCTAGCATTAGTACAGCCAACTTAGCAGGCTTGGAGTGACTCTTCTGCAGTCAGGAAAGACTGGCTTATTGAAAGCTTTCACCAAAGGTATAGTGACAGAAAACACAGAAGTCCTAGGATGCACTTATTATTTAATTAAACCAATTACTTAAAATTCTCTTTTGTACATTTGAAAATGCTTTCAGCTTTTCCATATAAAGGTATGGATCTGGTATTTGCCATTCAGACTGATCAGATGTGCACCAAATCACATTCTGTACCAAACCATGACAGCCCTGGCACTCAAAATTGCACCTCCTCTGAAGTTTTGAAAAACACTTTGTAAACCTTATCTTACAATTCCCACTCGCTTCTCTAAGACTGGTAGAGGGAAACCTAAAGCTCAGGCCTAATTAAGGAAAGGAGGAAAATTGTTCACAGAAACCATCCCAAATCATCAATCACTGAACATTTATCATTTTTTCAGACCACAGGTTCCCATTCAAGACAACATTAATGGGGCTGAAACAGGCCTCACAATCTTTGCAGGCGTGCTGTCAGATCTACCAAAGGGCTAGTAACTGAGAGCTAAATAACTGTCACATCACCACCACTGCTTATGGACAACTCTTGCTGCTATTCGGCTTTAAAAGTAATTTTCTGGGAGTCCCAACTCCCAAATGAATCTTTGGCTGACTTTATCTACTTCAGAATCGGCGAGAGACATGTGATAGGCATTCAGAAACAATCTTAGTGACATTTACAACTTGGTTATGACCACAAGGGTGTCCTCTGGTAACCATGACCTAGCCCCGTCTGTCAGACAAGCAGCGTGTAGCAGCAGCTGCCAAGGAAATGGAGTGGCTCCTAGCTAAGGTCACCACATGTGGTTTATTTTATGCTGCAACGAAACAAAAAAGAAGTTAAATCTGCCAAAGAAAAAAAAAGAAAAAGAAAAAAACCTAACTGGAAATACGGGACCAAAAAAATAAAGCTCTAAGTAGGCAGCTTCCTATTTGGCTTTCTGCTCGTACTCATTATCGTGGGCATTTTTGAAAATCTTTTTCCCTAAGACAATACTTCAACTATATTTTATTTAAAAAAAAATAAATCTATGAACACTACCAGTGATAAAAGAGAATCCATATATGTGGTGCCTAGATGAGTCCCATAAACCGAAATCTTCAAGAGATTTATATCTACAAAGTAAGTAACAAAACTAGTAAAAAATATAACAGGAGTAAGACTCATTTCGTACATGGTTACACATCATGCAACACAATCTACCTAATGCACAGGATTAATAATGTTCCTCCCCAGGGCAATACTGCATATTCCCCCCTAAAATAGAAGAACTGGGGAACCGGGTGGGTAGTTTACACAGAATGGAATGTTCTCCCTTCTACCATCAGAATTCCTTCAAATAATCCTTTGCATCATGTTCTTTTCATATGACCTTCAAGTTTCCCAGAATGCCCTTGCACCCAATTACCACAATAGCAAATCTGTATTTCTACACCACTAGACAAATCAACTACTTTATCCACCTGAAAAATTCTCCAAGAAGTCCTTCAACACCACAGAAAACAGAACATTTACTATGCGGGGGAAAAAGCGTACTAAGGCATATGCAAGTACTTTAAATAATTATTTTTTTCCATACTTAAATTCAATTCCTAACTAAAATTAATTGTGTCAGGTATTTCATTCTTTGTCATGCATTACAGAATTTACACTTATGCAAAGCGTAGCCTCTCTCAGCCTTCATCTACAGTGGACCTACATAAAGAGGTCTTAACATGCCAACCATCCTTGACACCAGTTATTCAGTCTTAGTAATGAGCTATGGATTATCAACTCAAGCAGCAGAGTTATGTTTGGGATTAGAAACCCTGGGCTGATTCCCACACAGAACTCACCCACACTAAATGAATACAAAATAACCACAAACACATGCAGTTTTGATTTAACAAACTTCTTTTGCACTTCACAAAAGCAAATTAGGCAAAATCAGAAGAGCTTCAAGGACAGCGATTTAAATTACACCAAGTTATTTCAGAGTATTCTTCACATTTAAGCTGTACTTCAATTAAAATTGCATTCCCGATACCATTCCTTGCTTTTACATCTGTATTGTTAACGTACATAAAAAACTGCTTAAAGTTCTACTAGGAAGAGCTGTAACCAATCATGGATGAAAATTTCAGAAGCTTTCAATAGCTTCTGAAAAGCTACTGGAAGCTTCTAGTCATACAATCAAAGCTGAAGAAAATGTACTTAACAAATGCAATAGTGCAAATTGACAACATTGGTTACTGCTTAAAGAGGAATGCATTTGAGATCCTTAAAAATTCTGCCTGCAACACCACTAAAAGTTAGTGGATTATTAAAAGGTACATCCCACCTGTATGACTGAGAAACAGAGCAAACACCACCAGCTGCCATCTGAACTTATCCCTTATGGCAAAAGCAACAGAAGGGGTGTGTGTGTGTGTGAATATAAAAATTTCTATCAGAGCACCTTTTCAAATCTGTATTTTAAAGAAGATTTAATAATATATACTGCCAAATCTAATTCCTTCTTGCTGAGAACGGAATTTTGAAGACCACCCTCTGAGAGGAGACTCACTCGATTGTAGCTAGATTGATACAGGCTCTAAGCAGAAACAAGCACTAATCAGTTATGTCAAAAGCTGTTCTCCTTCTTAAGGGCTATACCATGATACATAATCTGATCTGAATTATCTGACATAATCTGATGTCATTCTTTGAAACACAGGTGGGCTTCCAAAGCCCTTCAGAGGAGTGCTACCTACTGTTACCTATGAGGCAAGTTCGACATAGAAAAGCTGGAAGGAAATGCTCCATGCTGAGTAGGGATTCCCATTTCTGCCACCTTTGCTCTCCAGAAAACATACTGGTGGATTAACATACAGAGTTCACAGTTTGAGTATTTAGCAAATAACTGGCAAAAAGTCTGCAAAATAGGAGCTACTGGGCAAATATATTTTCTGTTCTGAACACGCTGTTCTGAAGGGACTGCAGATAGCTCAGGGCATCTTTCTGTTTACAGAATGAAAACTGATTTTGAGAATCATTAGATGCCACAGCTGTACACGCAAAACCATCTTGTTTGTTCCAACCTCTCCCATAGCTACTACAGAAGCTAGTTTTAACCTTCCTAAAGGAAGGTGAAACTTTTCTTTCTGTATTGTTATAGCTCAAATAAGTCTAATGGCACCTAGCTGTTGCCTTACAGCACTTTGTAATGTTGCCACCTTACTTTTTGCAACAGACCTCTTCCTGGATTTCAGTCTCACTGTGTGTTTATGATCAGAAAGACAACGTCAGGTAAGTCTACAAATAAAAGCAACAAGTATTGTCTACTAATAATACCTGTCATGAAACGCAGCAGAAGACTATTAATAATTAGCACTGCAAATTAACTAAGTAGCAAAAGCACTCAACATTGAATGCTCTAAACATTTTATTCGTTTTTCAAGCATCTCATTGAATTAGAATGATGTTCTCTAACAATACAAAAAAAATTTAGCCCATCAATCACAAAAATCAACAGTTTTTATTCCCACCTTTGCTGGGTAAGATGTCCCAAGTGTCCAAGTGATTTAGGTTTTACCTGTATCAGGAGGTATGCTAAAACAACCAAACCAATTTAAAAAAAATCAGAGACTATTTACAAAATCATAAATAGTTGTGTACAGGACACGTGAAAATTATCTTACAGAATGTATTATTCTAGAAGACCCAGAAGAGGAAATGAGAAGAAAAACAAAACAGAGGAAGGAAACACACTCCTTACTACACATGTTTATCCTACAAAACCATAAGGGAAGGCCTGACACAATGAGTTTATGCCCCATCTTAAAAAATAAAATCATAATTAACATCTTAAAACTTCATGTCTTCCAATGACCATTAAAGTTCGGACATCTTGGGTTTCATTCAATCACAGAACTTATCTAAGAACAAGCCAAAAAGCCTCCCCGGCTCACTGTTCCCACCCCATTTCATTGCACTGATTCCAGGGCTTCTGTAGTATTCATCCTCTCCCTTTTGCTTCCACTTCAAAAATGTAAAACTATTGTCCCTCAGTAATTATTTTCTGAATACCCACCGGGATTTGTCCATGCATAAGCAAAACTGTACTCCTGACCCTAACTCAAGTTGTGGGTTGTTTTGTTTTTAAATAAATAAAACATCCTATTTCCACTACAAGGTAAAATTTGAAAAACGAAGGAGATGCTGTAACTATGCAGCACACGATTTTCCCATGCATTTATTGACTTCATGAAATAACTTCTTCCTGTATAGTTAACTACTTTGCAGCATTTTATTTGCTCAAGTCCACTAAACTAGAGAAAACAGGCTTTTTTTCTTTGTTCTTCCTCCCTTATCCCCAACCTCTCTCCTATAGAAGTCCCTGGAAATAGACCAAAATCAGACCAAGTTGTGGCTCACAACCAAGCTGCCAGATCAATAAGTGGGGATTTACATTTTAGCAACTTGCAACATAGCTCAATTATTGCCTTTAAACTCAAGACATTAAAATCTCACTAAAATAAATGGTTGAATTCAGTTTGATGTGGCTACAGACCAAAAGATTAAATTTAATGAATGCTTCTTCCGATTCCTTGAGTTTTATAGCTCAGATGACCTTAAGTAACAAATATTAATTGTTTAAAACTCAGGAATACCGAGGTCCCTTCCAAGCTAAATTTGGCTATGATCATATGAATCAGGCAACAATCATCTACATGACTAATGTGTAAATGAACAACAGTGAATTTACTGCTGAAATTCACTTTATTTTGGATTATCTGCCTCCCCAAACTAATCTGAGAGTTCTAAAGATGAGTGAAAGAACACAAGGTGGGGGGAAGTGGGGAAAGAAAGTGAGATGCAGAGACAGTGAGAGACAAATGGACAGACCCAGAGAGACTGATTATACCCAGGAACATTGTGGTGAGTCACTGATTGAAGATTAGACAAGAGGCTCTGAGCAATCACCACACCAAGGTGTCCTAGCTAATTTAAAAGATTATGGATTATGTGATCATGTATGTTTCCAGAAATAAACAACTATTTTGTTTTGAAAAGAATATTTTCAGTCATTCAATCTAAATATCTTCAATATACTTCTGACAAAAAAGTACTAAAGAAGCACAGAGATCCATGCATCTGTACTTTAAAAATTCAGCCTAACATTTTTAAATGAAGTACTTCATACAATTTGAATAATTTTATGTATGAAAATACAGAACTTCCAATCAACTCTACAAGAAAAAGTTAAGCCTGAAACTTACTTTCAGATTATTTATACACAGACTATTAGCTCAGATGTTGCAACTTCCACTGCACTTGACCACATTTTGTAACTCTATTGACCAGAGTGATGTGCAAAGAGACTTTTCTGTGAGGGAATGGGAAATTACGGGCTAAGTCAGTTTGTGACTGAACGTGATTAATCAAGAATGTATAAACTTAAACTACCTTCAATTTCTAAAAAAAGGAAAGATGTCAGGAGGGAGGAATGGAACAGATGGATGATGATGGGAAACTCCCCACACTCCCTATACCATTTCATCCATATTGCTATCAGTTGCCTGTTACATCCCAAAAGCTAAGAGATCAAACTGAAACCCATCTGATGTGCCAGGAAACAAACACCTCTCCCCTCTGAAGGCTGTGTGTGTGCCATCTCCCAGCCCACTGAGAACAGGCAGTACTTCAACTGCATTTCATTTTATTGTGACAGAAACTTGTATAATACTTATTAAACAGAGGAATGAACACACTTAGATGATGGACATCACTCAGCTGCACCAGAAGCAAGTTGTAAACTTTCTAGTTGTAATTTTAATTCCCTTTCGCTATCAGCAAGTTTTAACCTTACACAACAATATCCTAAAGGCAGAAATTTAACTTTAGCATGTTACTTGGTTACCTGCTACACTAGGAAAAAAAGGAGATCACCATTACCGCAGATTTCAGGTATTATTGGGAAAAGCCAAGAGAGCTTTCAAAAGCACCCTCCAAGTATTACCTTAAGTTACGTGCTTTGCAACAGAGCTCTAAAAATATTCATTAGCTTATTTTCACTTATCAAGTTGAAATGGATGAAAACGATGTGTGCGGGAATGGACTACGAGAGCAACTAAAAACATGGTTAGTTTATTTTTAACCTGGTAGAACTTCAGAAGGGGAAAGGGGACATAACAGATCGAGCAAGGAATGTATTTCGAAATAATCACCATTTATCTCACCATTTATCTTATTTCCAGAAAGTTAACTTAGGTGAATGATGCATCTGATTTTAAACAGATAAACCCAAATGCCAACTACACCTCTCTAAACCTTGTGAGATAAATATCAACATGATATGTAATGGGACCACTCCCTGACCACATGGAAAACTAATTTGTGAATAGATTCCATTGCTAATTTCAATATCATAGGTAGCCACAATAACAAAAAAACACAACAGAAAAAAAGCCAAAAAACCAATTCTCCAATATAGCTCTTATAACTGACACCAGATTTTGCTAGCTCTTATCTAAGCTATAAACCTAGAAATAAAATAATACAAGTATAGTCAATGTACTAACAATAAATGCCTAAAGACAATACTTAAAAACCTAACCAAAGGATTCAGAACTTCTATATCAGAACTTGCTTTGGAAAGTGCTGTTCATAATCAAATTACAAAGTAAGCTGCACTTGTGAAGGTGTCCTGTACATTGAATATGGGATATTTAATTTGGACTTTGATTTCACACTATATCATCTGCTTACTTATAGAATACATCAGGAAAAGCAAATAAGCAGCAGAAGAACACCAAACAACCTCCCTCCCCCGTAAAAAAAAACAGAGGACAAAAAGGACACAAATTCAACAGATTTGATAACACTTACTGTATTTCTGTGTCCCTCTTGTCTTGTTTTGCTATTTAACAGCTTCCTTTCTTGTTATGTACCTGAGATTAAGAGGTATAAAATACTATTTCAAAACCTGCCATTACTATTTTTTGACTTCTTTGCAAATTTTATGTACTTCTGATGGTAGTGGGGGGAAGAATCATTTGGGCATGTAGTATTTTGTGTCCGAGTAGTTTACATACAATAGAGGGTATTACCTTTTAACAACCTGTTGACTGATGCTACAAAACCACCTAAATCTAGCAGTGGTATCTTGATCAACCCAGCCCTGGCTTCAAGTAGATATATAGCAGAGTAAATGAGAAGGAGGATAAACTGCATACTCAATACTGAAGCTAGATTCTACATTAAATCAGTTCAAAATGTACACTCACAGCTTTCAGTGCAATACACATCCTGGGAGATACTTAAAAAACCCACAGTTCAGATTTTGGAAGAAAAATACCCAAGCTAATTTCTGTTAAAGTTTTAACAGTTAAAATTATTATGTGTGTATATATAAAAAGGCTACCCAGCAAGGAAATGTCTTATGAAAAATATTTTTAGATCTGCTTGATTTGGAGACAGCAATCTAAACAGATTAAAAACTAACTTGCTTTTTTTATTGCAAAGACATGGTACAACAGAAACAAAACCATGATAGAAGAACTCACAGAGCATTATTCTTCATGAAATAAAAGCAGTCATTAGTCACATCACAACAAAAACTATGGTAGAAAAATGTTAAATTAAAAGACGATGTTTATCCCCCAAAAATTATTATAAAGCAGAACAGCTAAAAAGTTCAGAATCATTTCACAGTAGGAAGACAAAGCTTTCAAGTGCCTATAGGGCAACAGATTACTGTGCAGCAAACACGCTACTTGGTTCAAATACCTCAGAATTTGCTTCGAAGACCTCAGTAGAGGAAGGCTTTCAAAAAGCAGCTCTACAGTCCTCTGCAACATACACTAAGAGCTCACTACCCTTCTAATGCAAGGGATTACAAACACATGCAGAAATATCTTTAGCTCTGTATCACTCAGATAAGGGAGGCACTTGCATACATTAACCAGAAGATTGGAGAGTTGGAAGAAAAAAAAGCACCATAAGAGACGGAAAATTTTGACACAGTATTGTATATGGACTTCAGTATAGTAATTCCAGAATAAGGGAGACCATCAGCACTTCATAGAATTCCACTGACTTGATAATTAGCATTCCTGAATTATTCCTCTAAAATTATAAAGCTTTCTTACTCTTCCCCACATGCACAATAGATATATTTTCAAATGATTAATTTTTTAACAAAATATTTGACCTATGCAAAAGAGATTCTGCACACAGAAATCACTGTCTCAATTTGTGCCTTTTCACAAATTTAAAACTGTCACAGCCAATTCTAATATAAATACCTACTGCTCCTTCGGTGTTAGAACACTATTTAACAATTAGGTAATGAAAAAACAAGGCTCTTAGGTTTTCTGAAGCCTGCAGTGATTCTCAGTCTTTAATGTTAGTTAAAAACTATTGTAATAAATATATTTTAGATTTTAATATGGTATTACCAGAGACTCTTAAAATAAATTAAGCTGCTATGCGATATGAAAGTAGGATCTTTCATGAATCAATTATTGATCAAAAGGTTAAAATACATAAACACCCTGCCCCTCCCAGGCATAGGAATATACGTCCAGTTTTCATGGTGAAAAGTAGTTACCAATGTGTTTTCCCGTCTTCCCCAAAAAACTGTACTCAGACCAATGTTCTTCAACAGTTCCATGAATATATCAGAGAGCTGGTGAACAAAGACATAGTACAGCCTGCTGAACATTTAAAAATAATTCTAACTAAATGCTAGTGCAGAGTTGCAAAGCAAATTCTCCATGAAATGGGCAATAAAACAGCAGATAAAATTTGGTGTAAGTAAACAGAAAAAATTAAAAAGTAACTCCATGTTATAACAATGCTGTAACTACTGTACAATGTAAGAAAAAATATCTTACTATTTTTCTACAGTTTTGGAAACAATATCACTACTTCAGAGCTCAGTAACAGTCAAAAAATGCAAGACTTATTAGTAATAACTAAGAAAGGAACAGAGAATTAAAGTATCATTATGTCATACCATTGATGGTATACCCTCATCTTCACTAGTGCACGTAGCTCTAATCATCCTAACTCTCAGGTTATACAGAAGCAGCAGAAAGATTCTGAGAATAGCACCAAGAACTAACCACAGATTAGGAAACATTACTCTACAAGCAGAGACAAGCAATACATTACAATTCTTCAATTTGTTTGAGGAGTGACATACAAGTGGCATGTAAAATAAGGAAGTTTGTAAATTAAAAAAAGTTACTAAGTAGACAAGTAACAATCATAACTATTCAGAACCAGGAACATGGTGGAAATCAGTTAAAATCACTGGTCAGCACACTTAAGACAAAAACATCCACGTTTTCACTACAAAATGCTTGTAATTATTGCCAAAACCGTAATCAAAGTCAGAAGAATTTATAACTTGCAGAAAATGAGTCCACCAATAGCTATAAGAACAATGTCCAAAACATTGACTCTGTCCAGAAAATCTCCAAAGCCCGTAAGTGCTGGGCTTTGCCAGGAGAGTAGGACAGTGAAGGCAGCAAAGTATTTGCCCTATACTTACACTGCTTCCTTAAGCATCATTGCTGGACACAATCAGGCCACCTACACTGACCAGAACAGACCTTCCGCAGGAGTTGGTGAAGAACTGGCTAAAGGAGATGTTCCTTTCCCCATCTTCTTTAATTAGCCTTTAACTGTACTTAACTATTGCCAAATTCCAGTTGTATTTCATTGAAAATTGCTTATCTTTATGTGCCTTTGCAAATTCCAGCCAATACCTGGGCCAGCAATTTAAACTCTTAAATAATTTGGCCACTGTATTGTGACCTTTAAAGGAAAACTCCAGTGGGAGGCTGCACACACAGAAGAAAAACAAAAACACACAAGATAAAAAAATAGGTGGTACCTCTTGAGTTTTCAACTTTTCTATGTCCGTGGAAAGGTCTGAGCTTTTTCCATGAAGGCTGCCATTCTCCTGTGAACAGGCACGCAGTAAGAACAATTAGAACAGTAACAACATTCTATTTGAAATGATGGGGAAAAGCAGTGGTTTTTGGAGTTAAAGTTGAACATATAAGACAATTATAACTAATTTAAACTCTGTTAATTACCACAAGGAATAACCTAGGAATATAAAAAGGCTGAGTGTATCATTTGCCATGCCTCCCGAGACATTCTGATCTATATTCCTACAATATGGACCCACACATTCGTTTTAGCTCTTCCTCAGAATCATCTAATTCGGCAACATATGAAGTAGTTGTCAGAACTTATCTTCATTCAAAATGCTGAACCAGTAGTATAATGTGTCTCACTAGTTGAAAGAAAACACAAAAATAAAGATCATACATATTACCTAAAATTTATCCATGCAAACTTGATTTACACTGGTAAATGAAGTCCAGTGCTTTTTTCATTGATTTCAATGCAGAGAGAACTTTCTTTGTTCTAGTTTTTGCAGAAGAATATGGCCATGGAATGAATTAATTTGTGCATCTTAACCATTACCAATTCTGTATACAGACAGTACATATTTCTAGTGTTCATCACTTTTTGGGGGGAAAACACAGCAATGGAGTTCAGTTATTTTTTTTCAGCCACAAATACAAGTAGGAAAATAAATTTACATGTCAGTATTTTCAAAGTATCTAACTTTCAAAAAAAAACCCCCAAAACATTAACTGCCAGATCTCTAAAATTAAACCTATTTTATAATGTATTCAGCTAGAATTAAGAAAGATCTATTTAAATAGTATACTCCAGTTTAAACAATGAACATATTCTCTTAAAAAAAACAAACAACAGAAAAACCATCACAAGAGGTAAATAATTGGTGCTTCAGAATGAACTCTCAGTATCATATCAAATTACTGGCATGCAAGAGAAAATGCACTTCACCAGCAGCGGAAGAAATACTTCAACAGTATTCTGGGGATAGATTCCATAAACTCTTAACAATATATTCAGTTTAGCTGGAGTCCAACTGGCTTTAGCTGAAACTGTCCTAATATAAATTACGATTCAGCAAGAATTGTTTGCTGGGGCATAATTTTCTTTTTTCTGGCTTGCTTTTTTTTGCGGTGTTTTTTTGTTATTGTTATTTTAGGGGGGAGGGGTTTGATTTTGGGGGTTTTTTTTGTTGTTTGGTTTGTTTTGTTTTTTAATATAAACTATTTTAAGTCCACCTTTATTCCCAACTTCAGGGTATAACAGTAGAATATGTGGAGGGTTTGATTCTTGACCAGTGCTTAAATTTGCTAATAATTGTCTTCAATTATAATAGAAAAACAAAAACCTAAAATCACAAAAAAACCCAAATCAAACAAAAATACAACACACCAAGCACCATGACTTTACACTATAGGAATGTTAGCTGGCTGATCCTCTATCATAAAAAAATGTGTGATTAATATAGCCACACAGCCGATGAATCATAAGCTCAAATTCCAGTTAGGTCAGCTTAACTCATGATTGATTAAAATTGATCAGCAACATCATAAATGAGTGTCAAAATACCAAACACAATAAGAATGCCAGTAACTTAAAACCACGTAGTAAGATTCCATTTCAAATGTGGAAAAGGCATCTAAAGGCTGGGCTTCATGCCTCAAATTATGCAGGGCATTTTAAAAGCACGTCTAATTTCTATGTTGCACAGAAATACTTCCACAATCCATAAAGTTATTCTATCATTTTATTATAATTTATTTACCGAAGATCAATGGAAAAAATATTATTTCATTATAAATCTTCCTAATCTTCCAAAATCAGTCTGAGATTTTAACAATATCCAGTAAGCTGGGCAAGATCTTGCAGCCTACCCACTTCATTTCACAGCAAGAGAAAGCTGCAAAGGTGCAAGAGCTAACACAGGTCTCTTGCTCAAGGGTATTAAAATCACAACAGATTATTTAGACTAGGCTCTGTGCATTTCTAGTAATTAATTCATTAATTACTTAGCTCATTGGCTTGTTAGGGAGTAGATATTCATACAAAGAAAATTGAGTAGATGAAAGGGAATGTGATTTACTAAGGGGAAAGCTTGCTTTTGACCATTGGGGTTTTTTTTGACCAAAGGCAATGTTATTTTAGGATATTAGATGCTATCAAAAACCTTTAGCTCAATAAACAGGATGGATGAAGCTGCAACAGCAACAGAAGGAAGTTATTTAGAGAAGCCTCTGACTACTATCATGACACAGCACATACTATAGCAGGCTAACGTTAATGGAGAGACAAGCATTCCCCACATTTTGCCAGTAAGTCTGGTCCTGAGTATGTAACATGACCTCTACTTTCATTTTGACTGTAAGGTAAATAAAACACATGCTCACCATTCAAGTATACAGCTATTTACAGTTTATTTTATTAAACTCAACCTATATATTTTTAGCCTTAGAAGTCTGAATAGCTATTGCAGTATATCAAAGTCATTAAGTCTCTGAAAGATGCTAATCTGTGTATTTAAAGGAGTTTACCCTTCAAAAACACTGCCAAATCATCTGCTGATATTCATTGTACATTCCCACAAACTTTCACTATTATTACGTGGGAACCTTACCCTTGAAGATTCATATGAAGGACTTGGCTGACCACTTGTTCCCCAGGACGTAGCACCTGTTCGTTCATCCATACCTAGCAATCAAAAGAAAAATACAGACCTATTAGAAAAGATAGCAGAAGCATAACGTTCGCTGATGCAACCTGAAAGCAAATTCATCCGCTTCCATACACTTCAAGCAGTATTTCTAAAACGAAACTTAAGATGAACCATTTCCTTGTTAATGACGCTAGCTACAAAGCAACCTACTCATTTGGACACCTGCAGCTGCTGAAAACAGAAGCATAAAAAGTCAAGAAGATTCACCAATCTTGCAGTGCCTGCCCTATCCAATCCATAAGAAATTAGCATGAGTAACAAAACAAGCACAACGATCTTAGCCTGGTTTTTGCACAGCCTGATTTACCCAGCATTTTAAGCACTGAGTACTGCAGCACATACTGTGCAACGTATACTTGTTATATACTCTTTGCTCTCATGTCTTGCTTGAGTATTGTAAAATGTGCAAAATTATTTTCCCTACTTGGTCTTTACCTGACATGCAAGATACTTTAGCATAAGGGGGGGAAAAGGCAAGACAGACTGGTTATATTTAAATGGCTTTAAAGAAAAAAACCCACAGAGCCCCATGGTGTCTGCCCTACTGAAACAGAAATCTTTTTTAACTCTAACGGTTCTTTTAGAATCAGTTCCCGTTATGCAAATCCAGGCTACAGCTCAAAAGAGAAAGAGGAAGGAAAAAAATAGGGAGATCTTTAAACTTTCTATCAGATTATATAGCCTCTGTACTACCTAGCCAACAATTAGAAACATTGTTGCCAACACTTTGTCCAGTTACTTTCTATTCAGAGTTAATAGGTCTAGCCATCCCTAAACTACATTCCAAAACAACTAATTGCAAAAGTACCCGAATTCCTATAGCCAATTCATTCACATAGGATAAGGTTACTACTCTAGTAATTAGATTCCTAATTATCTGTATCACAAGATATTTTTTAACAGGTGGAACACCTCCTTCCTAATTTGTAGACTTTCACACACACACTCTGGCCTACAAAACACAGCTCACTAGTTCCCCGTCTCCCAAACTTCTCTCATAAAAGAGTCGATATAGAGCATAAATTCTTTGTGATACAGTATAAACTATTTATGAAGCTTTATAATGCCTGAATTTATAAATAAGAACTAAGTCATAATTTGTAAGAGCTGAGTGCAAGTTACTCCATACGATCATCCATAAACCCTAACTTTACACGGTAACTATAAAATTTGTGTACGTATCTTTGACCATGCTACAAAATAAAATGCAAAGAAATACTGAAAGTAACTACCTATGGAGTTAGAGTATGCTAATCATCATTTCTTTAAGAAATGTGTTTTATGAAGCTACAAAACACTGTTTTGACAAAGCCTGCAGAAGGCATGTTAAACTTCAAGTACAGTACAATCACCCAGATAAAAACCATAGACACCTTTTATGTACTGCAGGAAAGATCCTCAAGGCTGGAGAACGCTCTTTGAAAATGCAAAGCCACCACTCTATTGAGCCAGCAGTTTGTGGAAGTTTGCTGCATTTAGCAGCTGACAGCATTGTTGTTGTTTCATTGTAACTGATCCAGGAGCTGAGTAAAAAGTGGTGGCTGGCACTGACAAAGAAAAAAGTAATCTTTTGGCACAACTGACTCTTTTCTGCCAGAAACAACAGCGCTAGCAATCCAGTGATTATCATAACAAGTCCTCCATTGCTTTAGTATCAAAAGAGATGTATGGGCAGGAGAAAAGAAAAATATCTTTCTGCAAGACAAAATCTTGCAGACGGTCTAAGACCCAGTATATGATACCAACGCATTTAGGAAATATGTCAGTAGATAATGGTTACGCACTGAGTGTTTAGATGCATGACCCCTAATCAGTAAAACATGGTACTCATTTAAAACTGAATCAGTGGGACACAGGGACTTATTTAAGATTCTGCTAAATCAGCACATGTACAGCTAAAAATTATCATATTTTAATTCTATAATTTGAATTATGCAAATAAACTGTTTAAAGAAACCACTCTAAAATAAAATGTAACAGCTTAAGATGGGAAGGAAAACTAATTTCTAATTAGTTTCCAGAATTCTTTCTTCTAAAAAAGCCCAGTATAGTTAGCTAGAGTAGTCAGAAGTATGAACACACTTCCTTATTTCTGCCAGGTGTCTTTCTCCTACTTTTCATGCAGCATTTTTTCTGTTCTTAAAAGCCCAACACCTAGACCTGCTCTTTCATTGGAATTTGCCCATGGGGCACATGCATTCACACTTTAGAAGCTCCTTGAAGGCTACAAGGAAGAATTTTTATACAATGCATATATAACACAAGCACTCTAACTTACTGCTGCTTGATGCTTGACATCTGGATTTGATTTGGAACAACACCCCTTCTGCCCTTGGCCCCCATGAATACAGCACACACCAAAGGAACCGAGAACCGGCTGGCCAACAACGCCCAACCAGGGAATCAGACACATGTCTACCATGGTGCTCAAGGAATCTGTTCTGGTTTGTACACTAATGTTTTTTCTACCAATGAGATGAAAAACAACCAAATGCTGCAAGAGACAAAGACCCAGAAAAACTCTAGCAGGCTGGGCACAAACAACTCCTACTTCAATACAGCCAAAGGTAGCTCTATGGGAGTGAGCCAGGAGCACAAGATAGACTTTCCAGATGGAAGGAGATCCTGAAGTGGGGAACACACAGTAAGAAAGAACACAGGAGTCACCTATGGTAATAAATTCAATGAAGTCTCAAAGCAAAAGTGTCATCAAAAGAGTTCAAGTGCTTTCCTAGGAAATGCAAAACAGAATGGAGGAACTAGGAGGATCATCACCTTCACATAACCCCTTCCACTAGGAAACAGTGTCCAATTCCAGTAACCACTAATTCATCACAGACATCAAAGGACACAGGAAAGCCATGACAGCTAAGAGCACTAAAACATGCTGCACAGGGAAAGGCTGCAGTACCTCAATCTGTTTAGGCATCGCAAAAAAGGAGGAAATTCAGCAACTAGTCTAATAACACAGACACACACAGTCAGGCAGACAAAAGTATAACAAAGTTCTACCCTCAATCCCTCACTTCCTTTTTATAGTAGACATTGGGGATGGAAAATAATTGAAGTGACTCATGAGTTGATTTCATAGTTCTCAATCAAAATCGGCTACTTCAACAGCAGATACACCATAGTTTAACTAGGGAGTAATGTACTTTTGATCATCGTTCGAGCAGATTCGGTCGGCAGTCTGTGGCTGGTCTGGCTCACACAGCACCTACATGGCACTCACTCACAGGGAGGACCTGCAGGACGTTGTCCCTGTCCTTGGCCAGCCTTGCAGACAGAGCATAGGCCAAATCCAGGACCCAGGCCACACTGCAGGGAAGGCTGAGTGTTCCTCACTCACCTCACGGAGATCTGGGCCTGCCAAGCAGTCACGAGTGTGCTTTTTGGCTTTATGCAGTGAATTCTAAAAAGGCTTTGCTTAATGTCACTTTTAAGATGGTGCTGTGACCATTTGAAGCTCTTCTAGCAGAAAAGCTGAAGAAACCTGCTGCCTCATTATTTCAACATACGTATTAATTCTGAAGAAACAGGTCCAAACATTCATTTAATAAAAAAATTGGATCTTACAATCAAACTGAAATTGAAGTTGTTGTTCTTGCTGGTATCATACAAAGATGATCATATTTAAAACTTATTTCAAGAGACACAGACTTTAATGTTAGTGTAAACAAGATAATACACTTTATAGGGTTACCATCTGCTATGATGTTGATCAAATAAACAATTTGACCAAAAAAATCACATTGCAGATTGTTATTCTAGGTATTCAAGGTATGAGTTTCTATCTTTTATAGCTTCTTTATCCAATTTTGTTTCAGAGTAATGATCCTTCAGATAAGATTCAACAACTGAAATCAATTGCAAAAAATACCTAGAGCACAAACCGTAACAGTGTTGATTGTATTTTGCATCTTAGACACCCAAACAAATCAATCTACCATTAGACACTATATTGCAATGGTCTATTGTGGATTATGATAGAAATTATTACCTAAAATTATATTTTAGGTCTAGACTTTCTAGTAAGGGGACGCAAAGAGAAATATTATTTGATGGAGAAATACTGTCTCAATTACCAATTTTAAATTCAGTAAGTTAAGACTAGTTCTCAGCCTCTTCTTGTTGATTTCAAATAGAAAATATCATTTTATATTAGACTTAATATTTTTAATAACATAGTAAAATCATTCATATTCTACCAAAGTACCTGAAATTTGCAATTCAGATAAACGAGTAAAGACAAGATACAGTTCCATGCACTTATTACCATGGAGGGGGGACAGGCAGGAACACTCAAAACCAAAAGCAGCTTTGACAATAGATGTCACGTGGTGGGCTTAATATATGAAGTTAAGGGTATTAATCAAACTGAAAAGCCAAATGAAACCCAGGCAACCTATCAGAAGTCTAACCACCTAAGTGCCATTGGGATAAATTCAGATGCATCATTATAATTAGGTAAAAGACAAACCACTTGCATTTCAAACTACATAAATAGTGGGCTTTCTCTCCACCCACCCCCTGCCCCCAAAGGAAAGGCAAAGGGAAGTACTTCAAGCATAGAAAAACAAAAAAAATCTTGAGAAACTTCAAATCTCAACTCATATTGCTTCTTGGAAAATGTCCTGATTGCCTTACTGCATAGACATACAAAGTTCCCTCCGCCCCTCCGGATCAAAATGGAAAGTTTCTCCCCAGTAACAGAATTGCTTATTAGAAGTACCAGTGGGAGTAGCAGAGCAGCATCACTTTTTGTACCTTTTGCTCCAGAGAAGATTAATGGAAGTGCTATGGACAGAAAGACTATCCTGAGTCAGAGTTATCTGGTGCAAACTCTGGACTCCACAATCCCTTCAGGAAACTTCCCAAGATAAATTTACTAAATTGCATGATGCTGCTCCCTCCCCTCCCTAGATTGAACAACAGAGTCACAGATTAAACGTCTAATTCATCGCGTAGTCTAAAAGGGAGATTTCTCCTGGGCTTAACTGTTAGTTTCAATAGCTTTTCCCACCCGCCCAGCCAGGTTCAAAATCACAAGATTTGAGGTTGTTGTCACCACCAACTTATAATGACAGACAAAAAGTGCAACAAAGCTCTTCAGGAATCAAAGCCGCCCTGAGGAGGCATTGGTTATCTTGACTATTACCCTTAAAACACAAGCTTCCATTTGAATATTTTTCTTCGCAAACATCAGTTTCTAAGATCTGTTTGAAATATCATCAGTGAATATTAATAGTGGTAAATAAATTAATTTGCATTTTTAAAACATTGTTTGTCCTGGAGAAACCCAGAGCACGATTATCTGACATAGAAAAGAATAAACATCTGCTATGTCAGTTACTGTGGAAATTATTTTAAGAATAGGCAATAAGATATGCTATGCAAAGTTAATTTCTATCCCCAGAATAAGCAATCACAATTAAAACTTCAGTAGAACAAAATTATTCAAACGGGAGGAATGTAGAGCAAGTACATGATTTGGCTGGGCAATAACCAAAACTTAGACCAAAATTAGCAATGACAATTGCTAAACACTAGTTGTAATCTAAAACATATTAGCAAACTGAATTCCCTCTTTATGGAAAGCTGTTAAAAATTTAGTTTCATACAGAAAATTATTTGCAATAACAGTATTTCCTCAGGTCAGAATACAACTTCAGGGTGTACACTTGAAGAACTTCTTCTAATGCAACAAAATACTTACATTGTATGAAGTCAGAAGAAAATGGGGGGAAAATCATGCTGGTTCAGGAAAACTGATGAAAAGCTTTTGTTTGTCTCAACAGTGACTATTAACAACAAAAGTCAGTACCGGTAATACAGTTCCTGTATAACTTCAAGTATGTTTTACATTTGTTTCCACTCATTACCTAAATACAATTTGCTATTAAAAAAAAAAGGCAATTACTACTTTTAACTTAATTTCACAAACCATCCTATTCATTTCTTGTAATAAGGCCCACGTATTTCCTAAGAACAACATCAGGTTATTAATTCCTGTAAGAGCAGACCTCTGTCAGAAGTTACCTGCTTGTCTTTCCTCATATTCTCTGCTTCCTAGGCTCTAAATCACATCACCCAACATACCAAGTGACCTGGCATGTTTTGGACACTTAAAATACAATACAACCTGCTCAAAATAAAATTGGAGCCAGCATTTCCCACCCAAATGTACTTAATCAGAAAACTGCACATTCCTACATCCATCTTGCCAGAAAAAGTGCATCAGGTACAGTTCAAAGAGGAGAGCATATTTACAATGCTGTATGTAATATGTTGTATACATTTGTTATTTGTGTATGCTTATTCAGACAGTTCAAGTATAAGCTAATGATAAAAACTATAAAAATTAGCGTTTAAACTATTTTAAAAACAAAAAAGGAGTTTCCTTACAAATCCAGAGATGCTCAGAGCACTACACAGCAAAGCTATTCTTTGCCACTGAAAAAGAACTCCCTTTATTGATACAGTTCTAAAAGAAAAAATAAAATGCTAAGCTTCATAAGTTATATCCTGTATTTTGAAACTTCCCTGGTTACAAATATGAATAAAGCAAACTAGCTTGGAGATCAAGCCTTTAGCAGGGATACAACCCAGAGCTTTTATTCATGTGCAAACACACACACAGTTAAACTGCTGGTAAACTGCATCATGCTGCTTATTCCCCTCTCTGTATTGAACCATGAAGTATCAGACTGAACAGCTCTAACAAGTAAGTCTCAGACCTACAATATTAGCTATCATAATAACCCATTCTAGTGGCAAATTTTCCTGTGGTTACTTCACTTATGACTCAACAGCTTTATATAACCACACACTTAAAAATTATATATATATAACACACACACCCCAAATCAAGGCCAGTGTCACAAGACTGCACGCACCAGGCCAAAAATATTCAAATATAGCCTCACAGTCAACAGCTACTGTTACCAACTGTATTACAACAGTACAGAAAATTGCCAATACAGGCACCAGAGCACAATATAAGCTGATTTACTGTGGGACTGAGGCGCTCACTCTCATGAGCAAAGAAAACACTGCAAGTGTGACAGCTTTTCTAACAATGTGTCTAAATATGTTAAGAAAAAACACCTTCAGTCTATTCAGTCTATTACTGTATCACAAGGTGTCCAGCGAACTTTGACCCTCTTGAAAACAAACTCCAAAATCAACCTGAGGTCAGTACCCTTTCATGGTGCTGATGATTGTCATCTATCTTTATACACACACAGTTAAAATTATCCAATTGCAACAAATTAAAAGTACTTTCTTGATATCTAGATGATCATTAAATTAACACTCGGACGTTTCAAGGAAAGAGATCCCCTAACATACCAAGCAGTTCAAGAGCAGAGGAGAAAAAAAGAAAAAAAAAAAGAGCTGAAAAAATATATTTGTGAGAAACATCATGTATTTTGAATTTCTGAGTTCATGTAGATGAACCAGAAGAGAAATATATCAGACAAAACAGTATCGGACAAAAACACTGCATCTTAGTGAGCCAGGATTTTGAGCTTTAAGTAAAATGGCAAGTATAACAGAGTATAGCCAAGGAAATGTCAATGAAATTCCGTATTTAGACTCCTATGATTAGAAACAAAGATATTTACAGATAGGCAGGTCAAGATCACAGGAGTCCGAGTCCTCTCTTCAGAAGATCTAGACCAAGATGCTTGCTAAAAGCATGTGGAAGAAAACATATACTTTGCTAAGGTATATAGTATCTCTGTATCAGATTTTTGGCTACCCTACACTACTGAAATCCAAAGTCTATCCATTAAAAGCAGCATGGCATCTCACATTAAAACAACAATATACTAACTTCGTACATTTTTCATGAAAGTATGCAGAATACAAAGAAGTTTGGAAGGTTTTCAGGTTTATCTCTACACAGGCATACCTTTAAAAGAATGATTTCTTATGATGACTTGTTCTAAAGAGCACATCTAACAGACTGACCCACAGGACTGAACTCTCCTTGCTGAACAAAATATAAATTATACATCAGGGGTTGTGTGAACCTAAGTTCTTCGTAAGAGAATTCCAAGTCTTTCGATACAGCTGGGGAAAAGTGTCTATTATATGAACATGTCAGAATTAAACATCATCTTTTAACTCTCAAAACAAGGTTTATCTGGTCAGTATTTAAACAGGGAAGAATGCTTAATGGTTAAATGCAAGCACTGCACATCTGTTCATCTACGCCAGAGATGTGGTAGGCTACCTCTAAGTTACATGTGAAAAAACAATAGAGTAAACACAGCAAATGTTGACTCGGGTAATTATTTCACCCTGGCTCATTTCTCTCTCTCTTTTGTCAAAAATCAAGAAGAAACCCTTGGTATTTCTTCATTTTCATCCAAGAAATAAGCTTTTGCGAGGTTAGGGCTTCAACATTTGCCCCGATGGTTTGGGAAAGACAGCACCCATTCGCTCAGTAAAAAAGCTGCCTAGAGAAAATGTGTTTTCTTCTATTAGTTTAAGCATGGAGTGAAAAAGGCTTAAAAGTAAACTATCAAAAACTTTCAAAAAGCATCTCTACCTGCATTTATACAGTCAAGCATTTGAGTTGATGGAAGTTAGCATTAGCCCACAATATCAAGGATTACTTTATCCACTATGCATTTTGTACTAACTAGTGCTTGCCCCTCCATAAGCCAGCTGGAATATAGTAAAGCTCCTGCCAGATGTTCTCCTTTTGCAGTGGTCCAAAACCAACAGTTCTCAGTAATTCCATTACTTCCAAAATCATAGCCAGAATCCAGTCTGAACAAACGATGGAGATCTGGCACAGCCTGTGCTGCCAACAGGGCCCTCAGAGAGCTTAAAAAAACCCAACAAACCCAAACAAACAAAAAACCTTAAACCTTTCTTTCCCCAACATGGAGACATTTCTTTTAACCACTTCTTTGGCAGAGATTTTATTGGTATTTTTGATCCTCATTCTCAAAGTAAGAAAACACTACATTCTCCACCAAAGGAGAGAAATCTGACTTTAAATTTCCCAGATACCATCAGATCTGTCCAAACATTTGCTGAATCAAGCTCCTTGCTGCCTGGGGCTGTTAGCTGCCTGCTGAGTCAGGCAGGCTTTGTGTTAACAGCTCCCTTAGTGTGAGTGGCAGGAAGTGATGGTGTGCCCACAATGCTAGAAAGCTGACATGATACAGTTCAGTCTCCTACATCAACAAACGAGGTGGAAGGAAGATTGCTGCCTGATGTTAACGGGCCTTGCACTAATACATAGCAGTAATGCAGCAAATTGAGATGTCTGAGGGAGCCTACTTTACCTTCAATCCCAAAAAAGATTTGTTTCTTATTCATTAGGTGTTTCTACTCTTTCCCTTTATTTAAAAGAAAGGCTGTTCCTCCCATTGAACCCAGACATCTCACCACAGCTCATTGAAGTATTAAGTTACTCGACACCTGTATTCATTAGTTCCTTCCTTCATAACCAAAAGGTATTAGCTGACCTACTAATTTCTGCAGCACTTCAGGATCAGCCACCTTTTAACATTCCTCTGATAGTATATCCATGTTATTACAGCTCACAAATCCAGGAAGATTACCTTCCAACAACAAAATTACACCTTTAGATCAGTAACACGGAAGTAACAACTCTAGAGTAGTCAAGACTCCCTGGTTCAGCAGTGCAGCATATAAATCCTGAAGAATAATTACAACAGTTTATTATTGCTAATTTAGCAGAAATATGCAGCTATTCTGAAAAGAACTTGTAGTATCACACTAGCCAAAAACATAACTTATTTTTCTATTCCAGAAAATAACTACTAAACCTGGCAGAATTTGGGTCTGGTGGAAATAAGTCCAGAAATAACTACATTTGCTAGTGAAGACAGAGATTTCTCCAGCTTTACATTTTAACCAAAAAAAAAAAAAAAAAAGACTTGTTTCCTTCTTGAAGACTTCACTGCTCTTCATTCTATTTCTTCTGCTAGCTTTTAATTTAATACTTCATAGTCTGATTGGACCGCATAACATTCCTCCTTGGCTTAAATCCTAAATATCACACTTCTTATAGAAATGTGAGTTTTCAATACTTTTCTTGTAACAAGTGTTACATGAGTTAAAACACTCTCAATAAAATGCACTTAGAAACCATACACTCCTCAGAAGCAGAGCTTTAATGCAAAAGTTAGAACTGGAATTTATATTCAAGTAATCCCATTCCAAATTGCCTTCATTCTCTAACATTACAGCTGAAACTGACATACCTGTTGCTGTTAAAGTGTATTCATGTCTTTTTTTTCTTTTTTTAAAATTAGGACAAGTCGCACTTCGAATAAACAAAACAACAAAAATGCTGCTGCTTCTCAAAGTATGTTGTTACAGCAGTTCTATAAGATATAGCTAGAAAACGCTGAAAACCAATAAAATGTGTTAGATGGTTTTTCTGTGATGAAAAGCACCCTTATCTGGTAATCATCCTTCCTACAATAACAATACAATATTAAATAGTTCCAAACGGTAACTTGAATAGTCTATAGTCAAAAAGCAAGTAACAATCAGTAACCACCTACTTTTTAAAAAATTCTTCCCCTCCAGGATGATTTAAAAGTCTGTACTTCTACAAAAGCAGCACAGTCTCACAACTTCATTCCTGTACAACTTACACCTTAAAACTAAGAACAGATTTCTATGGGTATTTAATAAGAACACAGAAGCTAATGATTTTACAGTATTTGTCCTGATTTTAATGTCAGTTTAATACTACAGGTGAGTAAGAGTAAGTGTAAGGATACTAAAACCCTGTCATTGCCAGCCCTGTCAGCACAGCACCCAGCAGACCCGTTAGCCAACACGCAAGCTACAGGAGTACAAAATTTCCTCATGAAAAGCAAGCCTTCAAACAGGCAAGCAGTGTTTACGAACTCCTCACAAGGGATTCTGATGCAGGACCCACTACCAGACAGCAGTTTGTGAGTAAGGTTTTATGTATGCAAACACAAGCCTATCTTAGTAACAACTAAGAGCTGGCTGCCACCCAAAGGAGGCCATTCTGCCCCTCTGACCACCTCACTGTCCCCACTGCCCATAGCCCAAGCTTTTATTTCTTCCTCCCCCACACTAGCATCAGTCTTTTGTGGGATCCTGCAGTAAACCAGTTCAGGAAGAAACTAGTAGAAAACAGAACCATAAAAAAAACCCTTGTTGGTTTCTGGCCAGATTAGCTCACAGAAGTATTTCAATGCCGGGCCAGAACACCACCACTGTTGGCAAAAAGGAAGGGGAGAGCACAAGAATCAGATATGGCTGAAGTCAGAGTTGCATGAAGGGCCAGGGAAGCCAGCCCATCCATCACTTCTCCAGCATTTGCTAGCTCCGAGATTGGCTGTATCTTAAAAACATAGTGATTTCTCTTGAGGGGAAAGGGTGCAGCAGGGGGAAGAAAAGGAAACAAGAAAAAAACCCGACATCACTATGTGGTGATGCATAAGATCCTGCAGTCTACTTTGGGACTACTGGCTTTACCAGACCATTGACACTACGCCAGTGTGCGAGAAATATAACTCAATAAATGCATCTCTGAATTACATCAAACACCAATACACTTCATAAAATCTTAACAATTTTGAATCTACTCAGTGTTAGGGTAAGAACAGGTTACCAGGAAGTTCAAGACTGCCAGAACACACACGCACACTTTACCATTCACTTGCTGGAATTTTAGCCAAAATTCAGAGGAGGAGTAAATTGCTTCAAAGTAAATGGCAACAAAACCCAAGAATTTTCCTTTCCTCTGTTTCTTCTGTAACTAAAAAGACAAAAAGTAGGAATTTAAGTACATTTTGAATTTTAGCCAAAACAAGTCTTGGGTTCCATGTGCCAAATGAGTTGCTTCTATAAATTACTATAGCCCACTTTCTCTTTTGTATTTTAGAATCTTAAGCATTGCCAAAACAAGCCAATTTAAACACTTCACCTCTCTGGGGGTGACTAAGTTTAAATTTTGTTGGCCCTAAATCCTGCATTTGATTCTCTTTACTGCTTCTAGCTCTGGCAACAGCTTTCAGACTTTGTTTCACTTTGTACTTATACACCAACACTCCAATACCATGAAAATTGTTTGTGTCCAGCATTGCTCAGCCACTAAAAATAAATTGTTACTGTTTATAAGGATTATCAAATAACAGAAGATAGACTCTTCACATTCTGTTAAACACATAAAATGACAAAAATGAAAAAAATAGTTTCTGCCTTTTTAAAAGGCACAACCATAACTCAGTATTTGGGAAAAAAGATTTTATATTCCAATCACAAAGAACATTATTACCCTTCAACATACTACCACTTCAGTGTTTTGTAGATGACACTTTGGGAAACGGTAATAAGGCATCAAATGTCTCTTCACATCCCAGGTTATACAGGAAGGTTTATTGACACAGGTTCAGAAGAAAAACATCGACCTTCCCTCCCTGATGCAAGGCAGCATTCCGAAGATTCACACATGTAATAGGGCAATTCATAGTAAACATCACATACAGCTCCACAACATGTGTTCATGATGACTAAAAACACAGAGCGTATTTCTTTTAGAAAAGGGTGGCCCACATACTTTTAAGGAAATTAATAAACACTTGTAAATTGAAGTGAATTCAGAACTCTTCATCTGAATTCAAACAAATATAAGCTTGCATATCTGAAGGACTATACTAGACGACATTCGTGTCCTTTTGTGCCCATTCCACAGATGCATTTGTGACTTCCCTGACAGCCAAACCAACATAAGTATGCTATTGAATTTTCACAAGTGATATGAAAGTCCAGTGAATTACAGAAATACACATTAAGGCACCTGACAGGATGCACGTGAAACAAATGCAAAAATTCAAGTACAAAGACTTCCAGTAGCAATTCTGTTGTACTTCACTGCACATACTTTAAGATTTAAAGCTTATATTTAAAAGGTCTCACAAAGGAAGTAAACACACACATTATTCAGGTACGCAATTTGGACTTCAAAAAAATCTGTGTACATCACTGATTAAAATATCAACTTTATATTAGAGAATATGGATTGTTAGGATTTTATTTCCTGCTTGGCTTTTTTTTAAAAAAAAGTAAGAAATAAATCTGAAGCCACTTCCTTTTACACTTTCAAGTTCACTGTTGAATTTTTAAACATCAAGGGCATAACATGCCTTGAGTAAGACATATATTCTTAACCAATTATCAAGAACCCGTAACATTGTATACACTTTAGCTTCTAAGATCTCTTCAGCCTAGTTTTCATTTTCCTAAAGGACTCAGAGTGTATGACTATCTTAATGCTGAATCTATTATAGAAAACAAAGAAAACAAAAAAAAAATTACACTAAAAAGATGACAGAATAACAGAGCAAAAAACCATGAAGACACAATCTATTGCTGCTTTTATTAAAAAGGTTCAAAGTGAACAAAAACTTCACACATGGTGGGACCTCTGAAGATCTGTGAAGCTTTTAAGCTATCCAAGGACTAATTAGGTTTTAAGGAAGTCTTAAAAATCTAATACACCCTATTTGTACAGAATTTCAATTGAACATAGATTCTTAACACTTTCACTGTAAAACTCAAGTTTAGTAGTTCACAAAAGATTCTAAAAATACAGATGAAGCTGAGCCACTTCATCTTCCCTTCTGTTAAGAATGAAGTACATTTGAAGTCAAAATTCTGTATTAGCTGCACTTTGTTAAATCCAGAGCAATGCCATCTATAATTCTAGTTACAAACAAGTAATGCGGCACCTGTATTGATCTTGTGTTATACTTCACATTTTTTCTACTGAGAATCAATTACATCTCCTTCACACCAACATCCCTCATTCTAACACAAATTTACAAGATTTTGTTAAATTATAGTAACAAATTTTCTGCTGAACACAAAATACAAACATGATAAAAGAGAACATTCATATTTCAAACATGTCAATCAGATTTGACATTTGGCCTAAGAAAAATTCTGACTACAATTACAACAGTATCAGTATTAAGTGTATGCCATCTTTGACTCAAGAAAATCCACTCAAAGCCATTTTTAAAACAGCTCCTAAATTAGAAGTCTGTAACTGCAGCAATCTTAAGGCTGTTAAGCTTCCAGACCACAGCCAGTTCATAGCAAGGCTGATTAGCTCAATCACAGCACCTTGTTAACAGCAGCTGAGAGCTTCAAACTGAATCTAAATCACATCAAGCAACCCAAAACACAGGCAAAAGTTCTTTATCCTCAAAGCATCACAGATACTAAAATAAAAGGACGGATAACTTGCAGAAGTTAACTAAAACCCTATGATACATAACATTTCCGGAGACAGCACTTATATCAACAACAAAAAATATTTAAGAACAAGTCCAGAAATCAACTCCATGAATGCTCTTAAATTACGGAATACCTTTAAGCCTAATGTTCTGTCTGAACTTAGTGATTGCCCATATGGTTACAGCACTAAAATGTTCTGGGGGGTGGGAGGCAATATGCTATTGAGAGATAGGGGGAAATAAGAGCTAACTGCTCTAGCTAGGTTTTTACTAGTTTTTTCTTTGTCCCTTTATGTTGTCAGCCTTATTGGAAAGGAAAAATCTCTCTGTAGGATTTATTTTGTTTAATTTTCAAATGCAACAGAAGTAATTTAAGGCCATCAGCAGTCTAAAGAGGAAGAATGAACCACCTGTAGAGGTCAGTATTCTAAAAGCGTATCAGTAAAAGTGGAGCAAAAGATGTCAAATTCTCTATTTAGAAGGAACATTATACTATGTGTGTTGAATAAAGATAATCTATACACATGCATGCATTCTTCTGTCCTTTTGACTAATAGCATGGGAATAATTTTGTTCTGATTCATAAAATGTGGTGGCAGACAAAAACAAAAAAAACCCTGAATTGGTTCATCACAGGAGTAGTATTTCAATACTAGAATAAAACCAGTTTCCTGTGGCACCTCACCATCATGGTGATTAACTGCTTAATGAATTTAATGTCAAGAATTTCTATAGAGAATTGTGTCAAAAAACAAGTACATAGATGACACTGTTTACTTTCAAATTCACATACACAGTTTTCCATATTAAATCAAATGGCAAAATTACTTCCTAGACCACAGAGTTTTGCTCAACCCATATCACAAAATGTTTATGCTATGGTAAAAAGTCTTTCTGGAAGACTGAGAAATACATGCTCAGAATTCAAAAATTTAAAATACATACTGTAAAACAATTAAAATCTATTTTACTAGATCATGAAAATTAGTTAGATATAAAAGAATGCATGTAATATTATTATAAGGTGAAAAGTATCTGAGAATTCCAATCCTTGCATCTTTTCTCTGAAAGCATATGAGACACATACCAGGCAAGATATCAAGTTTAATCAAAACTTTCTATTGATTTCCAGAAGGAAACTAGCATAGAAAACACCTGCTACATAAAATATCTGATTTGTTTCTTTCGGTTACATGGTTACAATTATTCTAAGCTGACCCAGGCATTTCAAATGCAGTTGTTCTTGCATGAGGAAGAAGAGAATAGCTACTTGATTTTAAATTGTGAAATTGAAAAGGAATGGCTCACAGTTATTATAGTCTTTTCCACAAAAAAAGTTAGTTGGGAAAAAAAGAGCCTCTGGCAATAATGTTAATCCCTAATCCACCTACAAAACTTTGGTCTAGAATTCAAAAGGGTTTTCAAAACAGACTTGGTTAGGCATCAACACTATGAGGCAGAAGAAATTTACCATATCTACTTACCAAGCAGGACACATTGCTCTCAAATGGGTCAATAGAATGGAGTAGATTTAAACAAAATTGTGTTTCACCCTGGAGCACTAACTCACTATTTTTGAAATACTTTAAGCCTATTCTCTTATGTTTGTTTACCGTTGTATTTGGTCTTTAGGACATGCTACAGATGGTTACTTATTTCCTGATTGCCAGTCCTTCCCTCTGGGATATCCCTCTGGGATATTATTTTTCTCTAAGGTTCTCCAAGTTTCTCTTCAATACACATCCAGTTACTGTACTTGGATCTGGCTGTCAGTTACATTCTGTCTCCAGACAATCACTTCTGCGACAGAGGCTAACAGCAATGCTCAAGAGGTTGATCTGACACAGCATTGTTTAGGAACCTGCTTCTGCCAAGTCATAGTCTTGACTGTTTGAAATTTTTTGCATTAAAAACATCTACTAATCCAGAACACTCATGTCATCCAACTACGCAGACAAAGCAAGCAAAAAAGTCCTTTGAATAACATGACCTTTGAGAAATCCTATCAGCAGAACTCCCTGCATCAAGGAGCTCTGCACTCTTCAGCCTATTTAAGCAGCCAGAGTGTGAAGGAATTATTTGAGTGCATGATCAGAATATTAAATATCTCACACTGTCCAGATTCGCAGTGAAGCTATCAAATAACACAGTAACTACTTCGGAGCAGAACTTTTTTGCTGACTACCACCATTAGCAGTTCCAATGATAGAAGCATCCCCAGTTTCATACTAGGCAACACACTCCTCTGCCTTGCCTACCACAATTTGGAAAAAACACTGTACTAGCTGGCAAATGTGATTTTCACTATCACTGCCACAAGTACTGTATATGGTGACAGAGACTGTTTCCCTACAACTTCAGTATCACCTAATTTTAGGAGGCACTGAAGTACTCTGCCATTTCTGAGAGCCTTAAGTGGATTAGCATTTATTAAAAAACTTACTGGAAATCCTATCTCATAAAGGATGTCTCCTGTAAGTCTTCAACCGAAAAATACTTGCAGACACTGTGCTAGAAACACTGCAAGCCTCAGACAGAAGGTGCAATTTCCTCATCAACAGATTTCCACTGCATACCCACATCTGTAATATGTGGTAGCAAAAATAGACAAGAAAAAACATTGAGAGAAAATATAAAGGTCTGAAATGGTTCCACAATCCAGAAAATACACATATATGTGTGTGTATAAACAAAACATAAAAACTATTACCAAATAAATCACTACTTCCTTTAGTCATTCCAGTTCAAGAATCCAGATTGAAACCAGAAAGAAACAAAAAAATATATCTCAAATTCACAAGTCACTTTAAAACTGCAGGAAAAGGTCTTTTTCTATTGCAATTACACAGGAAAAATATTTTAAAAATACGAGCCAGAGTTTCAGCAGATCTGATGTCCCTGGTGACAAACTTGCAGAGTTAACCACTTTGTCTGGAAGCAGGCTCTTGGCAGGCACTCATTGCCAACATTCACGATGGGTTTTGGGGGTTGGGATTTTTTCCCCCCCACAGCTTAATGATGCACCCAGCACTGGGTTGGGTCAATCCAATGTTTCACTGCCATTAATCTCTTCTACCCTGAACATTATGAACTACTACATGGCTGGCAACCACAGTGAAGTTCAAGTTTAGCCAGGTTAAAAAAAAAGATATACTTGATAAAATATGCAAAACCATACTCAGTAAAGATCAGTCTTGACTATACCAATGGATATTAGTTTACCTGCAAACTAGGAACTATCTATGCCATATCTATTTTTCTAGTACAATCTTAAATATTAGTGGCAGCATTTGCATGGAAAATTAAGTTTATAGTTCTCTTTTACATCTACTACTTCTGTCTTTGGAATAGAAGACAGGAAAAGGTAAGATTTTTTTCGACCACATTTTTTTTTTCATATTAAAAAAAGGTCCCAATTAGATTCAAACAGAAAAAACATCACTTTTCATTAATGACTGCTGGAATAAAAATGAGAATAAAAAGAGGCAGGGAAAAAAGAGTAATGGCTGCAAAATAAGCAAGAGGAGTTCTATGGACTCATTGTGAGCAAGATGGGTTGAGAGGGAGAGTAAGCAAGTATGAGACAAGGAAAAATAAGACACAGACATAAAGAAAGTGAAAGCATTTGAAAAGCAAAGAAAATAATGTCTAATAATCATATGTGCACACACACAACCACACAGTGCCCTGCCCTTTCTTCCTCCTCCTGATCATTTCAGTAAGCACCCCATGGTAACCTCTCAGGTGAACACATCAGATGAGCACCCTCGCTTTTAAGGATGCAAGCACGCAGCCCACAAACAACTGGCCGTCAAAAATTCAAAAGGACAATTTTTTTTCAATATCAGTCTCCATTCTATCATCCAGGTGTCACAATAATATCCATTTTCCAACTTAAAAGGAGTTGATCATGTTACAAAAGATCAGATAACAATAACAGGCAACATCAGACTATTAATGTCACAATTTCATAGAACTGAGAATAGTATTTAAGCATGATACTGACTTTGTAAGATTTAAGATACCAGCACATCCTATAAGACATTAACATATTAATACTAAAAGACTAAATTAATGGTTATAAAGAAGCAATACCATAAATTAATTCTGATACATCTCAGCAAAGTTGCTGAAAAAGAGAAGAGAAAAAAAAAAGGAGAGATCAGCATTCTAGAAGTATCCCTGAGGGAAAGCAGCAGCCGATCATGGCACACATTACCTCTGCCCCTTGTTCATCCATCTGCTGCACCCCAAGGAATGCCACAGGGGAAGCAAACATGTGGAGCACAGCTAATAACAGCAATTCGGTTCATTTTTTGAAATGAAACTAATTATCACCCTTTCCTATCAGGATCAGTGCTTCCAGAATTATAAGCAATTTACCCTACTACATGCAGTCTAGAATTTAAGACTCAATAGCTTATTTTAAAAAAAATGCTGATTTGGATCTCTATATAATACAAATTATATTTTCTGTCCTTTTTATACAACTCTGCACACCTGAAAATTTAATTATTTATTACTATTATTATTTTTTAGTGAAGGGATGAAGAGAAAGGATCTCTGCTTAAACACAATCCCGTGCATTTTAACTCTTGGCTCAAAACTGCACAATAGCTATGATTAAGTCTACGTAAATCTAACAAAAAAGACAAACATTGGTTTTGTATTATATTGGCAATCTTCTGGAAAGAACAGCATGAAATCTCATTGCTCCCTACCAAATATATTACTTTTCATTAGATACACAGACCATAAAACTACAAAATGAGATAAAAAGCTGTGAATAGCATTTTATAAACTGACCTTGCAAATAGAAATCAAGAGTTTTTCCTTAGTCTATTTTCATTCTACCAAACTAAAAATTAACAACTTAGAGAATTGCTGAAATCCCTCCACATTAGGCTGCTTCATAAGAAGTTAATTATGTACTTCAAAATAATCAAGTTAACATTGTTTTGTTTTAATTAACATCACCTATTTGAGGCACTACTTCTGCACACAAGCAGTCCAAATGTTCTGCAGCACAATCCGAAGAAACAAGAAACAGGGAACACCAAAGAAAATCATATTATGAGTGCCAAGACCTGAATAAAGAGCTCCAGGTATGGATCCAAACAGTGCTTCTCTCCCAGAGATCTTAATTTCCATTTGTTTTCTATCCAAGCACTCCTTGAGCCAAGTACTTTATTTAGCCCTCACAACCCCACGTTTTCTATCATAGTCTAAACCAAGACCAAAGTACCCTCTCCTCCAAACTCCCTCAAAGCCCTTCCTGGTTAGCTAGCAGGTGCCACTTTTTTAAAGACAGACAAGGTCAACGTTCCCCTAAGGATCTGAGCAAAATGCCTCCTTGAGCAAGCAGTCTGAGACTTGAACTGGGGTCTGCTCTCTTGAGACTGCACATGCTGGCTCCATGCCTTGAGGTAGCAATGTCAAGAACTGTTAAAGAAGGATTTACAGAAAATTCTCAGGGAGTTAAGTGAAAAGTAGTTCAGTGAAAATCACCAAACTACTTTGTGCCTTTGAAGAATAGAAGCCTTTTTATATGGAAATAGAACATTCCCCAAAATAATTAATTCAAAAGTAAATAGAACTTAAGAGTCAGATGCTGAAGAACTGCAAATACATAGCAGAGCACTACCTTTTGTACACAGCCAATGTAATACCAGTATTCATTTCAAGCACTAACAAAGCTATCTTTTAAAAAAAAAAATTAAAAAAAAAATCAAGAATAGTCAAGACTATATTTATGGTCAACTATACCCTTCAGCATGAAGGGATACAAAGAATAAACCTAAAGCAAAACACGAGCAACTTGGCTTAATAAGATTACAGCACATTAAAAGGTGCTCATAAGCATTTTCTATAAATGAAATGTAAAGCCTGATGACTACATACGATCCGGAAGACCAACCTAAGCTCATAATGAAGGTATTGTGACAAAGCTTAGTACCTAAAACACCAACAGAATTATGTATTCTTGATGTAGTTGAAAAATTTACACCTATTATAAAGTAGCCATGTTCAAGTGACCAGTTTTAGGGCAATGGTGTTCTAGTTTCTATGATCGGTGTAATAGGTATAAGACAGATAGTACTGAGTTTATCTAGTAAATAATATTATTCCTTCCTGCAAATCTCACTTCTCAAGATGACAGCATTTTTACAATGCAATAGCATATGGCTGGAAAATTTAAGCCACATGTCAAGTACTCTTAAAGAAACCAGTAATAATACATGCATATTTAAGTCAGTTTATTTTTCTCAAATGTAATGAAAAAGAGATATTATGACCTTCTATGGGAAAAGCAAACTGGCAACCTAAATAAGTATCACGTATTCTATCTATTCATTCATTAAGTAACGTAAGTAGAAAGAGGGGGAAAACTAAAATCCAAAACCCCAGCACTCCAATCACACATGCCCTCTATCAGTACACAGCAGCAGGGAATCAGCAAGTATCAGGAAAATCTGGTTTTGTTTCCTCACCTTCCCAATTTTGAGCATGTTTAACCTCACACCCACCACACACATACACAGCTATTCTTATTCCATCATCTGCATCCCTTCAGAAAAGGAAACAATCCTACAGAAGATAATCTAGACTAGTAATGACACCAATTTTCCAAAACAGACATGTCAGCATCAGTGAGAAACAGCATATAAACTGTTCCACCAACATCCTATTTACTCTTAACTGGATTCAATAACTAAGTTATATTAAAATAATTGTACAACCGTACTTCAACATACAAGAAGTAATGCATTCCTTAATATCTCAGCATGAATTATCCCCAGTCTTAGAGGGGAAAAAAAAAATAATTTAGAAGTATAAAACCTAAAAGCCAACATCATTTGACTTCACACCTGGCTGTCCGTCCAATCTAAACATTGATTAAGCCAACACCAGTTGAAGTCTTATTTCTCTAAATGACATCTCAAACCATAGATTTACAGATCAATTCAATTTTATTTATAAGAGTTCCCAGGAGGTCATTGTGCATAAACAATGCACAGTGTGCTGAGGAGGAAGAACTAAAATAAGGATACTCTCACACAAGCCAGTCACCTATCCTTGCTGCCAGCTACTTAAAAAAAAATAAAAAAATTTAAACCCCTTCTATAAACTGAAGTACCTAAGAGGGTTTTTTTTCCTGTTTGTTCAATTAAAAGGAAAACTCAATTAATTCTGCAAAAAATACATTAAGTCTCCCAATTTGAATTCAAAAGACATGCAGGGCTGTCAATAGATTTTAAACCTACAGCCAGGTGTCCATTTCTTATAATTCTCTTGGTAAAAGCAGAATTTTAAGTACAGCTCCTTTCTGAGAGAGGGTATTTTTTCTTAAACACTAGCAACTCATCATAGGTCACGATATAAAATGAAAGGGCAAACTTCTTATTCAACTTGTCACTCCTAAAACATCCAGATCTAACTACAGACATCCAGATGCATACAGCTGAATCAGAAGTTGCATAAGAAAAAAGGTTTTGTTGTTTTTTAATAATACGCAACTTACCACATGTAAGCACCTTCACAGTCAGCACTAGCCACAAAAAAGGGAAGTCACATTCACAGAAAAGTAGCCACATTCAGCAAGCTTCTACTTCACAATATCTACGCTTACCAAGACACTTCTTCATTGCAGTGTGCCCTGTGCTACCATGACATTTAAAGTTTTTTATTCCCAGCTCCAATCATATTTTACAGAAAATATTTTTATGGACATGCAACATAATTAAATTTCATTTGAAACAAATGAGCACAAAAGCCTTTCTGTGACTACCTTCACTAACTCTAATAAGGAGCACTAGAGGGAAGTGCTAAGAGAAGTCATCAAAATCCCCAAACAGAAAGACAAAATAGAAAGGCCAAAGACAAAAGGGCCACAATGTGTTATATCCAGCACAGGAACACTTGAACAATCCTATTAAAACAGAGCTCCAACTTGAAGAAGTATATTAGAGGCATATTGAGACAAGTGTACTTTCAGATCAGAGCCAGCTCTCTCCTTGCACACTGCCACATACACAGGCATCTGCAAGGCACTGCCATTATCAGGACACACACATGTCCAAAAAGCAACAGAGAAATATCTACAGGCTATGAAACCACACAACTCGGAGTTCTATCTCCCTACAAATAACTTGTAAAAGAGTGAATGACTACTGAACAAACACAAAAGATCAGAGCCATTAGAATGGAGTTACGGACAGGCAGATGAAGTTTCTACACCTAAATTTCCATGCCCCAAAAGACCTTAGGATCCTGGGTGACCTCTTTCCCTTCAAACAGCCAAACCCCAACAGCCTCTCTCTGCTATCAAAACCAAGGCAGCAGTAAGAGGAGAATGAATTAGTTCACTGCAGAAAGTAAAAGACAACCAAGCTGCACCACCTGTGCAGCCCTCGCTGTGCAGGAAAATGCCTTTCAGCCAGCTTGACTCCTATCAGTCACAGGCAGGAAGAAAACCAGACAGGCCACTTAAGCAAAGGCTTGTTCACCATGGGACAGCAACAGGAGATTTATTTGCACAATTGGAGCCATTATGCCAATAACTTCTGCTCACTGACACCCTTTACAGAAACCCACATGGTTACCTTCCCTCAAAGGAAAAAGTTACAGCAGAGATAATTACAATACACAGCAATAGTTGCAAAATGGCTGAGACCATGTGAATTTAGATACAAATGTGTAAAGAGTGAAAACTGCCAGCATGCAAGTGGCTTCAGTACAAAGTATGAGATTGCTAATCCAGCATCTAAAGGAAATTTCAACAGTAATATCCTGTCCTATAAAAGTAATGCTACTACTCTAAGTGTATTATGTTATGTATAAAATTCTTGTAGGAACTTTACAATATCAGTACTTCTTTTTCAGTCTACGAATGATTCAAATGAACCCCCCAACTAAACCAGGTACATAAATAATCTCCTGACTTTTAACCATACAGATAATATCATTGACATGTTCACTGATCTAAAGTTACATCTTTTACTGAACTGAGATAAATGTAAATTAATATAAAGTCTGGGAAAACAAACAAAGGAAATACTAACTGGACATTCTCTATCAATTCATTTAGGGCCAGAAAAAATAATAATCAAGCATAAAGAAATTAAAAAGTGCTTACAAATAATGTCAGAAGACTACTAAAGCAAAATTGACCAGCAAGAAAAAAACAAGCTTCTAAAATTATTAAGAAGAATGAGGTATTCTAAGAAGCTGTGATAAATTGGAATAAATCTATGTCGAAGCAGAAATACTAACACTAGATTACCTGGCAGAACTTAAAAGAAGATAAAAGCCCCAAAATTACGTAAGTAGAAAGTGACAAAGTTGACAAAAATTCACAAATTTCATTTAATTAGCAAATGCTCACTGAACTCAACATGTATTTAGAAGTAACAATTAAGACACAAAGACTAAAAATGTTTTGGATAAAAGCAAAGGAGAGATTCCTTTCCCTGAGAAATGAGATTATACCAGAAATAAAGATTTAGCAACCCTAATCGGAGCCTTTTTTATTTTTAAAGGAAAACAAAAAAGGCATGGACCTCATAGAATAGATACAGATATCAAATTTGCATTTCACCATAACGGTGCCCAGGATTTTCAAAGAAAAGGTATCAGACTTTTAAGAAATTAAGTCATTCCTCTCTTGTTAAATTTTATCTAAGTTCAACTAATTTTCTAAGAAGAAACAATAATATCATTCTCAATAGCATAATTCTGGATACATGCCAATTAGTTCTATATATTATGTGTATATTTCAAAGATAATTTTCAAAAGGACTGGAAACAAATAATTATCTTTTTCTTAAATCTGTCTGCATTTAAAGTCGATCAGTCATGAGGTTTCAGAGGAGAAAGCAGTATAAAAACATATTTAAAGCCTATTCCTAGCCTCACCAGAACGCAAAGTCTCAAAACACTAAATCTGTCACTGGTTCAGGGGTGACTGCACACACTGCTGTGCCTCCTGATTACGTTTTCAGTTGTACATTTCCAGAAATATACATGGTGAGAGGAAACTTAAGACTAGTGATTTTTAAAAGGAAAGATTTGAAACTGGTCAAAGGTGACTATGACAATCTTCATTTGAGGCATTCTGGAAGAACACGCATACAGTAAAAGTGAATCAAAGCGTATCTCAGAACACAGTCACTATTCTTTATATTTATGACCACACCACTCCACTTATTACGTATTCTTTTCTTGTACACACACAGAAATTATCACTTCTGCAAGACACTATTGTATAAAAAAAAAAGAAAAGAAAAATCACAGCACCAGGAACAGCAATGAAAGAGAAAGTTACTGAATTGTCTCTAGGCATTTTGTCTATCAAGACATGTTAGAAAGATTAACTGGAAGTGAAAAACACAAGACAGAATACAGCGTTCAGGACTTGGCATTCATTTGGTTCATGTTGTACAAATGCCCGAAGGAACCACATGCTCCTACAAGCAGTTAACTATATTAATGACATGGATGATAACAAGTCTAGGACAACGCAAGTGACCAAATAAAATTCAAAAATTATTACATATCAGTTGAGCATCCAAACAAATTCAAATCTACCCCGTGCAAAAGAAGTTAGCTTTACTGGTTTTCTTGCTACTCAATGGTAACTATATTAAGAAAGTCTTCATGACATTAATACTTACTATTAGAAGCAGCACCACTAACAATAAAAAAAAAAATCATCCTTTTCCAGCTTATCTTTATTTTTCCTTGGAATTGAGAACTAAATTAATATTAAAAAGAATTAATTAAAAAAATCGAGAAGCACTCCACATCAAGGCCAGAAAAAAGACACCTTCAACTGCCAAAACCAGTAGCAGAAACCTGGTACTGGACAGTAGTAAGCACATGGGAACGGACATGGCCATCTGCACAAAGAACACCAAGGACAGAGTAGCAGAGTTCTTTATTTCCCCATTTCAAAGTTGAACATCTTTACAAATCTTGATGCTCTTAAGCTTTTTTCTGAATTTTTGGACAACTTAATCCTGCCAAAATAAATATGAAAGTTGCTTTCATATTCTGCATCATTGACACTTAGACAAATAGATGTATTCTCCAGTTTACTGGAGACTATCTACAATAACAACATAGTGAAGGAGCAAACATGTATCTTGCACATTAACAAATGAAGTGGTAAGAAACCCTAATGCTTCTTGCACATCAGGCACATGGAAACACAAATAACCTTCCCACACTAACAGTTTGAACGAGATCAGTCTCCTGGGCCCCTCGGAAGACACTTCTACCTCCTCACTTCCCCATCTTTCCTTCTCTCCCCAAATACTAGCTTCAGTAAAAATACCCTACTTCTCATAAAAGCTTCTGTGAAGTTTAAAAATAAGTACGTCAAATCATTTGAACTACAAAAAGATGAGAAAGTAAACATGATTTAAAGAAAAAAGCAAAAAAGAAGAGCCTCGCAACAAGCACCACATTCAGAAGATGCTGAAATGTAACCTGGGGTGAACTGTTACTTCACCTTCCTAAGGGAATGTTTAATTCCTTAAATTGATTCACACTCTCTCCCCTTTCAGTGTTTTCAAAAACATTGCTTCTGCTAGCTATAGCAGAAATTCTATTTAAAGTAAAAGAAGAGAGAACAAAGTTACAATTTTTTGAACACTGGCTGTTATCCTAACCTGGCTGATTTTACTGAGGTTTGTAGAATGTAAAGCAGGTTTTTTTCTCAAAAAGCTAGAACCAAATATAAACCAACAGTCATAACATGCTAGTTTGGCAAAATACACTAGTTTAATTTTGTGTTACAAAGGATTGTTTGAGGGCCAAGGCATTGTTTTTCTCTTAAAGGACGTTTACTTACAATGTAGGTTTTACTAGTCAAACGTAATTGAGAGCAAAGCACCCTGTTACCATGTAATAAAGTATTTGATTTAAAAAATATCTGTAGTGCTTGAAGTCTTCCCCTTTGACATGTATTTACTCATCAGTACTTCTTAAACTTGCCCTTGCATACCAGTATTATGTTATAAGAATCATGTAATTCACAAAAGGCTCTATTTAATGGTATACAACTATTTTTATGACAGAAGAAACAAACAAGTTAAAAAGCACTTCAGGGGAAGGAGAAATTAATGTTTTGAAACTAAGTTCTTCGTGATCATTAGGTTAGATCAAATCTGTTTCATAACTCCAAAACACATGCTGTTGTAGCACAATTAGCTTTTCCATCTCTTCTAAAGCATAGGTTCTGTCTACAACATCCCAAATGGTATTTATTAAGTATTCAGAATATAGACACAGTAGCAAATGCAGTCACATATAACACAGCTTCAGTTCTTGTTTCAGTCAGAATAGGTTTTGTCAAAAAAACCCACTTGATTACTGAATCTTTTTAGACGACTTGTTACCATATCCATGATTATTAGATCATGGCCATAGGCTAGACGCTGGTACATATATCCAGCTGTCAAAGTGAATTTAATCCGTTAAATACACAGAATAGCTATGGACAGGGATGTTTTCTGTTCATGTATTAGGAAACGTTTTTAGACTAGTAATTTTCTTCCTTGAAGAAATTTAGGCAAATATATTTATCTGCGCCTTCTTCTTTGGATTATATTCAAATAAACTTTACAGAAATGAGAAGTGCATGCAATCTGTGAAGGTGTGCTGGAACAGTTTCTAGAACATTGTTACAAGTCCTAGACTGAAATTTGCATTTCCACATATTTAAATAACAGAACTTACATTTAAACAACAACAAAACCTTAAGAATATAAGAGATAGAATTAAACAAGCAGAGACACAGAAATTACATACAAAAGGAAGGAGCTGATATTAATGCTGAAAATATGTGCAAACTAATTTAACTGTGCTTAGGCCATGTGAAGTCATTCCTATTAACCCATTCCAAGTCCACCATTTCCGTGACAAGGAAGCTAAACACCGATTGTCTCTTCTACAGCATGAACACTAGCTCTCATTTTACAACTGAGGAAACCAGAAAATAGAAAAAGAAAAAAAAAAAACCAAACAAACAAACAAACCCTGTTCCTCAAAGGGACATAGGAACTACGCAGCAAGATACAAACAGACATTTTTCCTCTTAGCTATGTCCTTTAAAACTCAAGATTATCCTCTGATATATAATACAATACTGCAATAATACAATCTTGACAAAAGTTTTTGATGGAGATATTAATGCCTGCTTTAGCTCATTTAAATTATAAAAATAACAGCACTAGGTATCAAGTGAGTTAATATTATGTCCTAGGAATTTGCTATTCCTAGTGAATGTCTAGATATGAATTTTCATTTTAAAAGTTAAGAAAAAAAATCACATTGAGAATTTTTTATTATTTTCATAATTCAGTATTCCAGAACTCTGTAATTTACCAGATCTCATACAACAGTAGCATAGAAAGAAAACCAGAGAACACTGAAGAGTATTCAATATCTCAAGACAGAAGCATATTACATAAATTGTATGAGCTGCTCACTTCATTTTAGAATCAGTCATCCAAGTATAAAATTCTTTCAGAATTAGAATTTCAAAGACAAATACCTAACTTCTCATACTAAACTCATTCCAAATGTTATCTTTGCTGAGCCTGACAAAATCAGGCCAGTATTAATACATACTTACATATTCAGAAGACAATGAGCTTATCTCAATATATTTCAGTAAACCTATTGTCACAATCCCAAAAAATAGTGCCTACTCAATCAGTATTAATTTACTCAAAGGCTAAAAGAACACATAAATAGAACTTTTGTTGGAGCCATGAAAGACCTTTTTTCCCCAAAAACATGACTTGAGACCAACTGGCAAAACATTTAGAGGAAACCTGGGTTATTAATGTGCTGTTCATTCCCAAGGATAGCTAGAGAGCTTCAGTACACATGTCTGCTGATGCAGCATTAAATTTGCTTAAAAAGGGAAAACAACAATAAGCAGACACCTTGCAGAGTCCAATTCCCTTGGTTCACACTCTCAGTGTAATCAATGCTGATCTCTCCTTGGCACAGGATCTCGTCATCATGCCAAGGTCACTTACACCACAACTTGTCTATCCAGGTTAGACCAACACATGTAGAAACTCTAAGTAACATGTCCTGTCTAAATTGCTTAGAGCAGCAGCTCAGTAACACTTCCCAAGGCCAAGCCAATCTGAAGCTATGCTTCTTTTCTACTCTGAGGAAGGGGCAAGAGGGGACACAGATTAAAAAACAAAACCCAAGCCAAAGATCACTAGTATGGCACATGCACGCATCTGCTACAGCACACAGGAAGTTTTTTTCAAGTACAAATGAAGTATTAATTATTTTATCTTTCCTTAGCTTCACTTGGAAGGAGAAAAAAGAAGAATGAAGTGTTTGTTTAATTCTCATCTACTATTTCAGATCAAGTGATAAAGCTAAAGACTATGTTACATTAAAAAGCTGTAGAAGATGGAGAAAACTATACGGGTAACTTCAAAATTCTTCTAGAGATTCTTTCAGTAATAAAGAAACTCTTAAACATGGAAATCCCAGTCCACATGAAAGAACATGCTGTATAGTGTTAATCACATTAATTGCCTCCAGGAGCTGAGAAAAGTTTTTACTTTCTGTTTATATTCCCAAGTTTAAAAATTGATTGATCTTTTTAAGTAAGGAAAAATTAGTCAACTTCATCTTCACATGCAGGAATGGATGTTAGTGCTGTCTATAGAGTATCTGCACTATACAAGCTGCCTCTGAACTCCTACACTTCACCTTGGGGAAGAAAACCTCACTTATCAAGAGAACTATATATCTGATAGGACACAAGAAATTCACAGCCTTTTCTTAATTTGATAACAAAACCACACTCTGAGGAGGAAATATTTATACACAAAGATTTATCCACGATTGCAGAAAAAGGGATCCTATGTAAGGTGTCTTTTCCAAATAAATAACACAACTGTACATCTGCACAAGTGATTCTCCCCCATTAGTGTCACATTTAGGGTTCCATAATACAAATAATATGGAAGCAAGGCAACCATTTCACTTAGAAGAAAAGAAAATGTCAAGTTAAAAAGCATTACGAATAAAGCAGCGTATTTTCACAACTGTTTTGCAGTAACCAAAATCATGAAGGAAACTAACTAAAATTATATTTTCAAAGTACTAAAAGGGATAGGTACTGTAGGGAACTATGAAAGTAATACAGTGATACTTTTGCAATAAAGACTAGCTAGCTGTTACAACAGCTCGATCTATGTATGCATTCAGGTATATCAAATATAAGAATTGTTCACAACATAAGATTTTAAAAAGCTGTAGATTTATGAACAGGTGGGTTCAACCAACAATCAGCTGTGTAAAACAGAAAATCATCTATTTTAAAGAAATCTATACTTCCCGCTCTTTTCACTACAGCTATGGGCTAATACTGACAAGGTACCTTCAGATCAATGCACCAAGCACTTTAGGAGATGCAACAGCTCTGCCAAGAATCCTGCCTTCAAAAGGACTTTCATTGCTATGGCAACAGCATGTTCTCCAGTATCCAATTCAGAGACAACCTATGACACATACATGAGAGGTGGCCAAACTCTGACCAATTCCTCCCTGCAGCACACGTCACACTGTCATATACACACCAGTTTTCACTTGCAGAAATATAAGGTACAAAACATGGGGGTTTGATGATAGTTCCCAGGGCACTTAGGTTACATACAAATAAACAGCTGCATCTAGGAGAAAAAATGCCATTCACTTTATAAAACAAATATACACTATTCAAAGGCCAAAAGGAATATAACCATTAGCACATAATGTAAACTGCAATACACAGCATCTCCCATAGGCAGGCATTTACCTCTTCTCTGATCCAAATCTCCCCTAACATGATGGGGGAAACAGAAAAAGAAAAGTGTTAGTACATAGTAAATAAGCAGATGATTGAAGCCGTCATTCAGTACTCTACAAGTATCTTGAAAATAAAGTGGGTTTAATGACCATAATGGGCATACATAGATATAAACTCTGCTTTTATCGCCACTCTCTAGAAACAAGAAATGCATTCTCTTACAATGCTTCACCTTCTACCCAGAAATGGATTCACAAATGCACAGCCTTGACACGTCTTGAAATTTATATACCTAACATGTAGTTTTAAGCATCCATGCCAAATATATCACTCTAACTTACAAGATTTTGTATACTACTACATAGGGACTAGCCAGTAATTCAAGCCATTAAGAACAATAAGAAGGAAATTTAAGTTACATATCCTTGTCTGCACTTCAATTACAAGACGGTTTTGAAAAAGTAGACAAAAACAGCCTGTTGTTGATCACCTAAGTTCATCCACCCTAGATGGTCAGATACACCTTTCCTGTAACACAACGAGAAATGCAACAACGTGGTTGTATTCTTTACGTTCCCAGCAACCCTAAAATAGTTTAGCAACCTTTAAGACTACTTCTGCTTGTACAGTACAGCACTCATATACTGAAGACTAACATACAAGTAGAAACTTTCTGAAAATAATCACAACCTTCTTTAAAATATTGGTAGAATAAAAAAAAATAAATCAACTTCTATAAAAGTTGACTACTTCCCACTTTAAAGGGATTGAGGGGAAAAATAAAAGGCCTTTTCGCTGATTCATGAAGGCCTGAAAAATTGTTGGGAGAGTATGTTCTGGAGAGGATATGGTCTGCCATCCTTTAAAGCCTCTCTCCTCTTCCTTTTGAAGTATCAGGCATTATCTAGCTTGCTTTGCAAGTAGTAATATTATTTAAAAATTATTTAAAAAATTATTCCAAATAAACTAATGAAATTAAAAACTGAAAAGTAAAAAAAGATGTGGGTTTGGTTTGTTTGGGTTTTTATTGGGGTTCGGGTTTTTGGGACTTTTTTGTTTGGGTTTTTTTTGTTTTGTTTTGTTTTGGGGTGGGTTTTTTTACTTGAGAAGCTTTTAAAATTCAGCATCTTATGAGCAATTGCAAGAAAAGTATCTAATTCAGATGCTACTGTCATAAATAATATTGACAAAGTTCATGGTTTGTTTTTTTGTGTGTTTATTACTGTCCTCTGGCAAGGGAATACGATATCAGAGATATTTTCAAGGTGACCAAAATAAAAGCATTACACAGAGCAGAGAACATGTCAGACATTACATGCATTGATACATATAAAGTAGCAGAGATGTGCATTTCTTTTATAAAATCAAATGAAGGGAAAAATTTCTTATTTACCGTACCATTCAACTGCCTTGCATCTAAGCATGACAAGCAGTAATCTTGCAAAGACATACTGCAAAATACAGCCTTTTGAACTCTGCAGTAGTAAGCACCATGCATCATTTTTAGAAATATACAAAAGCATTTCATTAGTCCAAAACTCGGTCATCTTCATTAAATCACCATCCCTTCATAAAAGCCTTGGCTTCATTTAGCATTCAGGAAGATGAAAGAGCAGCTACCCTCCTTATGGATTACTTCTCTATTACAAGAGAATGTTTTGCACGTCAAAAGCAAACATTAAAGGATTAAATGATATTGTCATTTCTGCTCTTGTTTATTTGCAGTGGGGAGTGAATAGAATTGCAAAGAAACAATCGGTGATTATTTTAAGCTGTGCTCTTTGGCAAGGATTATGACTCATGAAGTTGCTGCATAAAGAAACCAGAACAGGATAGGTGTCGCATTGAAAATCATCAAAACATCACAATATAACAGAAGTTTGTCCTACAAGCAAAGCTGTCTGGTTTAATCATTTCACAGAGTAGCCACGATAGCTCTTGGGATAATACCAAGACAATAGTATCTTGCATTCAAATAAACAAAAAATAAAAACATAAACAGTGAATTCCATTCTCCTACAGAAGACTAAAAATACTCTAGGATTTTCTGAAGTACAGTTATCTCCACAGCATCCCACTAACACTAATGCAACACAGTAGCAAGCTCAAGAGATATTTAGTTACAAGACATCTCTGTAGCATGCAAAATGTGAAATTCAATTACTTTATCATGGATTTATCTACATCTTTTAGGCTTTAAAGATGTTTTCCAACAGACCTAGAGAAACCAAGTTTGCAAAGCGATGTTATTTTAAACTCTTTATATTTTACTCACACATTATACGCTAACAGTTATGAATCACATATGTACACATAATAATCACAAATGTACACACTAGAAATGACCAAATTTGGATTTTGTTTTACTAAGTATGTTTTTCTAAAAATTAGCTCTGCCCATTCATCTTTGTATCTAAACAGGGGGAAAATACACCATCTAAAATGTATTTTCAAAAATCAAGGCTCAGAATACACTTCCATATGAAACTCCAACCCAGACTAGCTTAAGTTTCTCCGTGTTACCACTGCTTCATCTTCAGCAGCAGCAAAGAGCCCTTTCAGAGACAAGGCACAAATAAAACATTTCCAGCAGTTTTGTTCATGCAAAGTGAAGTAGATCAGCAAGACCAAGAGGTTCAACTTATTACTAGAATTCCACATAACTAACAGCCTGATAAAGACACAGAGATACCACTGTTTCTGCAGCTATGACTGGTACAGAAAAAGTGAGTCTGCAATATGGAAAAAAAGCAGACTTGAAAAGCATAACAAATATCTCACATGCTTACAAAAACCAATAATAGACAAATTCTATAAAACTTCAGGAGCAAGAAATCAGATCCAGTGCAATAAAAGATATACTTCAGAAAAAAAAATTAATTCAAAACTGTCAGCTATAGGTAAAAAATACCTACATATTTTCCACTTACCAACAAAGAGAAATTGTGTGTACTACCAGAAATGTACACATTCCACCTTCTTCTTTAAATGCAATTCTATAGCATGTGCGGTTTTTGAAGTTTTCCATAGCAATAACATGGAAGTGTACAACTTTCCTGTCCAAGACAAACCTTGCTTAGTTTTATGCTAAGGTTTTACTAGCATTCCTAGAGAGCAGTACCCTACCAACAGGGCTGTGAAGTAAACCCTTTTTATCAAATCTCTTCCTCTTCCACTCCCCATTCCAAGTACTTCTTTAAAACATGAGCAACAATTATTTTGATGTGATCAAGTGAGATTTTTCTACATTACATTGGTAAGAACATGAAGTTTATTCATGAAGTTTATTTAATTTAAAGCAATTTCACCTCCTCCTCCTCAAAAAAAAAAAAAAGAATCACATCCCTAGCACACAAGAGCGTAACAATGTCCTAAAGATTATCCTCTGAAGACAGTGAGATATTATTAAATACAACAGAAGCTGCTCTTTCTGATCATTCTTGGTATTCAGTTAACATCTTCACCAAAAAAGTATGTCCTTTATGTTTTTGAATGTTGTGTTTACAAACACAGCTTTGTTTTACAAATGAAAAAACAAGGCATTCATTCAAGACATTAAAAAAATTATCATTATCTCATCTTAGACTCATAATAGAAAAAAAACCTTGCCCCCACAATCACTAGTAAATAATGGCTTGTAGTATTTAAAGAGTCCACAAGTACTTCCAAATCATCAGGCTGAAGTATACAATAGAACTGGGGACTTTTAGACTTTCATACTAACAAAAAGCCCGACAAATTGAAGAAGTGGCCATCATTGCTTAAGACAGAAAAAAAAGACAGATTAAAAATACATTTCCTATCCTGTGAATTATAATTATGCATTGAAATACTTTTCCCCCTTTTCTTACAATGCACAATTTAAAACTAGTTTTGAGTGTTCAATAACAATCTCCATTAAATAATCCACATACAGAAGAAAATAGTGCTTTTTCTTAGTTCTTTATTTACTATTTAAATTTAGTGACTTCCTCACAAAGCAACACACAAAACTAATCAAGTCTTGCTATATACTTCTGAAGACGTGATAACACATTAAATTAGACAATGCTTCTAAAAACAGCTTTTTAGAGAGTATAGTTTATTTAGTAAAGTCACTTATTAAAACTGAATTTTCAAATATGATAAACTAATATTTATTTTGAAGGGAATTTAAGACAGAAGACTTATTTATTATATCACATAGACCACATCTGGCTCTATAGGCAATTTAAGAAATTTTATAAAGCTTCTAAAAATGCTCAATACTATTGCCCAAAAACAATCCCTCAACATTAGAACACAAAAAAAACCCAAAAACCTCCATCTCCACAGTCAAGAGAAGTCAACTCAAGAGGTCTAGTCAACTACTCAAGTTTATGCACATCTTTCAATTTTAAAAATAGTCTCCACACACTCCAATTTTACTAAGAAATATGGTATTATATTAGCACTTGAACATCCTTCTGTTCATAAATACACACAATTTTCAACTATGAAAAATTACCTTTAGCAACTTAAAAAAAATAGTTTACCAAGTTTATAGTATACAGTAGATTAACAGAAATCATGTAACAGTATCCTGTAGGCTCAACTATGGATAAAGTAGAATTATCCAAGACAAACAGCTGTCATACCAGCTTGATAGCAAAATGACTAAGGGGTTCAGTCCGCTTTGTGTGACAGCTGGAAAGAAGTGGGGGGAATGGGAATTTTGGCATGTATGTATGAATCACAAGCTTTTAACATAAAATTCCCTTGCCAAAGACCAAAAAAATACAAACAAATACAACCAAAAAAACCTAAAACCTTATCAAAAGCTACAAAGATAATCTAGGTTCCACAGTCATTAAGGGACTGAGTACAAGTTCAGCTGCCATTGAAGGACACACAAATACGTAAGAGTCTAATTTATACTTCTCTTTAAAGAAAAGGAATTTTTCAGATAACATGCAATTTCTCCTCAGACTCTTTGCAGGATTCTTCCTCCATTTCACCCAAGCCCTTAGTCCTCATACTGACATTTATATCAACACTGCCCTGTTGGTAAATCCAAAAATACAGCCACAGGCCATATCAAATCATATTCCTTTCTATATGCCATTAAGACCACTCTCCAAGGCGTCTGGATACTCTTCACCACTTATAATAGAACAGAAAAAACTGGCAGATCAAAGAGCTCCTGGCTGGGGTGGAGGGTGATGGTGGGAGGTGCCCCATCCACATCAGGAAGGGACAAGGCACTACTGTGATCCAAGATCTTCTGAAGTCATCCAGAAACACTGCAAACATCTTCCTTGCATTGCAAAACAGTAACACTGACACAGGGATTGGAGGTTGGATGCTGTGCTTGTAAACAGAGTGCTGCTCTCATCCCGGGAAAACTAATTGCTGGAAATCAGAGATGAACTTTTTGAAAGAATGCTTTCTATGTGCCAATACAGCAAAAGTTACAGTTTCCCTTATTAACAGTGTCAAGTGTATCTCTAAACAGGAGACAGGCCAAATGCTACTAAAAATTCTAAAATTAGCTACCTATGAGCCTGTAAGAAATTTCTAACCAATTGACATGAGGTTCATAACATCACCTTAAGTGACAGTATTTCAGCCACTTCAAAACCACAGCCAATGGCAATAAATGAAGGACGAACACCTACTTGTCTGCTCACCAAGCTAGATTCAGAACACACACAGCTGTTCCCTTAGCTTGTCCTTTTTTCCTAATCACAAAAAAAATCTCAGTATCCGTATGACCACACTTCGCAAGAGACTCACTGCTTTAGAGTTGCATTATCAGTTTCCTCCATTTGTCCAACATTTTTTCCTCCTCCTCTTTCTTAAACAGGAATATGGAAGCAGTTACTTAGCCCTTTTACATCCTGTACTTCAAGACTGCTCATGGAGTGTCTGATCTTTCCAAAGGCAGGGGAAGGGGGGGCGGGGAGCAAAAGAGACAGCAATAGTGAGACAGAGGTTGCCAAAAGACAAGCTGCAGAGTCATGTATTTACTAGCACTTCTAGGTTCCTAAATGCAATAGATGAGGGATCCAGATTGAAATCTTCACCTCAGTTGCATATGGCACATTTGAAGGGTAATCCATGGGCATCCCCCACAAACAACTCAAAGGGGAAGGAAGCTACAGACACCTTTCTGCTTTCAAGCATGCGGTTACTACAACTCTCCCCAGGCTCTTCAGAAGAGGACAGAATTCAGCACCCCTCAGACCCAAGATGAAATACCAGGTCTGCTGGTTCACTTAATGGATCTAGAGGACAAATCAGATATTAAAAATAATTCAAAAAACCCACATAGCTGCATGACCTAATGTTTATTTTAACAGGCCACCCTAGACTGCTGGCATTTAACACACAATAAGCTTATCTTCTTTTGAACAGCGAACAAAAACACACAGGTTCATAACATATTTTGGATGACAAAACCAGAAATAAGGACCAAATTCCTGAAATACAGGCCTTCCACTTTCTCTTTTTGTATTTTATTTTTTAATTTAAAAGAGTCTATCAAGACCCATCACACTGTAGGACAAGACTATGCGATCACATGAGACCGAACATCAACTCCCTAGTTCAGGGATTAGAAGCAGGCACTAGGAATTTCCTATACCCCAATGGAAGACTGCATCAGAAACACACATAGAATGGCACAGAGAATTGATTTTTCCTAGGAATCACAATTCTGATAAAAAGAAGAAAACAAAATGTAATTTGAAAGGTTAGGAGCACTAATTTGCATACATAAAGTCTCATCTTTCTGGCAGCTTTCTCCAAGGCTGTGATTTGGCTGTCAGAGTTAAGAGTGCATTAATCTACAGCAAGTGTTCAAGAGAAAAGGAATGCAGCATTTGAAACATTGCCTATCCAGGTAACTCTCCCAAGTTTTTTTGCTGGGGTTTCTTGGTTTGTTTGTTTTACAAGGAACTGCTGCTGCAAAACTAAAAATGAAATAAGAGTTGACAGAACTGACAAGCAGCAATCAAGCCAGGTTTTGCTAATTTTGGAAACACTTTAATAACTTAATAGACCTGCTAAAGAATTGCCATTGTGCCAGTCTCAAGACACACGGCCCTAATTTAGGGACACTCAGGTTAATGGCAGGCTATCAACTTAAATGGTCTTTGCATCAAGCTACTAATTAGTGGCCTATCCCAATCCATTCCTTACAAACTCAGTACATTAGCAGACAGAAGTGGAAAGGGCAACCCCTTGAATTTGCATAAAAGGGGACCAAACTGATACAAAGAGACACATCCAGAAGTTTTTCTGCATATGGGTCTAGTATGAGGAATGTCTGGGTACACACACGATTTATGCCCAATGCTTTTCACAGATAGATGTGTGTACTGGTTTTTCACGAACTTCAGAATAATCTTACAGGCAGGAGAACTGTCATATTTGGACAACTCAGCTCTTGAACTGTACCTCTTATTTTAAACTCTTGCCACTTTGTTTTCTGCTAAGACATGCACATTATCTTACTTAAACTTTTTGACAGATACCTCGCTTATGCACGTGCACAGGCACATGCAAAAATAATGCTACTGGTCGAATGAGGAGGCTAAAAAAATTGAATATAGTAGGCCACTTAGGAAAATAATCTCAATTATATTCTTCTTTAACATCTAAGAACTTCTTTGTAAAAGAAAAACAAAGGGGTTTATTTTAGGGTACCTCATCCAAGATTAAAAAATTTCAATCACAAGAAAAAATGAAATTAAGATCAAACCTACTGGAAACCATAGAAAAAATGCACTACTACTGCCTGTGGTAGACACCTGAATATTGTGACTGGATTTTAATGGATTTACTGTAATAAATAAAGGGCATCGGGCAAAATGGGTAACCACACAGGTTTGTATTGACATACATTTTGTGGGTTTGACAAAAGTAAGACAAAGCAAAATTTCACTGTAAAAGCAAAACCAGTGCGATTCACCACAGGAGCAACACAGAAATTTAATTTTAAATAAAATCTGCAAAAAAGCCTGATTAAAAAGCCCAGTAGAGCATAGTTCTGACCTCTGCCTTCTCCTTCTACATTTCCTAAGACAGAAATTGCTTTATCTTCACAAGTTGGTTTTGGAGGAGAAAAGCATGATAAGTTCTGTTTTAAACAAGAGGCAATTACAACAGGTACGACAAGGAATATTTCATGGCTTAACTCACTGACTTACCTATCGGGTTACTTTTTCAATATGTTTATTTTCACCAGTAGTCTGACCAAGTTATTTGACTTTATCAGCAGCTTATACGACTTACTGTCATAAGATACTATGATATATCAGATTAGTTCACTTATTTCATTTGCAGCTTTCATTCATAACTGATCAACCTGTAGAAATAAAGCCTGCCTCAACACCAGACTTCAGCTATCTTTTAATCAAAACACAATGTCCATATGTTTAATCCGTGACAGTTATTTTCTTACATATTACAGGTATCAGTCAGAGTAGCTGCTTTATTTATGCAACCCAGTTGCGCATACGTTTTTACAGTACAATCAACAGAAATATTGCAGAATTATACCAGATCAAGCTTGTTACATCAGAATTAATAACATACACCCCAGTATTTCCAACACTTCACAAAGCCACACCTGAAAAACAAACAGAACTTAACCATCCTTGAACACCAACTAATTTGTCCTTTTAAACTGGGAGCCTGGGGGGTGGCAAAGAAAAAGCATCATGAGCATTCCTTCTTTCTATATCTGGTTTCCCAGAAATATACAGTCTTAAGAGCCAGGCATACAAGCAATTGATTTTCACCTACTTAATGGGGACCATTAGGCTGCATCTCCAATCACCGATAGGTTGAGGGGGGCAGGGAAGGTATTTTCAGATTTGTTTGTTTATTTTAAGTTTAAATGAGAAAAAGAGGGCTGTGTAATAATAAACAATAAATGCATTCTTATTTCAGCCACGAAAAGGAAAACACTTTCCTTTAGTATGCTTGTAAAAACATCAGAAAATGAAAACAACTGAGTTTAATGGGAAAGATACTGAAATACCTCCTCCTTTCAAGTTTCTCTTTAAAAAGTAGCCTCTAGATGTAAAAAAAAAAAAAATGTTCAAGTGTTGTTTGTCCTAGAAGATACAGAACACTTGAAATTAAAGCAAGATCACAATTTAATCAGAGTGCTAGGTGTTACATGTCTATACTTCGCAATGATTTTAACACATTTTTTCTGCAACACTGAACACTGACTCAGAATACAATTTACATAGAACTTTGTCACCTCTCACTCCTGCAGAGTAATCCTCCCAGGTCAAGGCTTGGGCCACAACATTACAAGAATTAAGGCATATAATCCCACTAACCAGTAAACCTCTACAACTACAAATGTTTTGAATTAAAACCCACAAATATACACCGTTATCTTTTCCAAGGGGAATTCAGCTGAGGTTGTAGCTTGTTTGACAGCTGCAGTGTATTGCTCATGATTGGTATCCAGTAAAGAAATTCAAGGAGTCAATACCACTGTTACTCAAAAAAAGTTAAGTATTCTGGCATTCTCCCTTTTTCTGAGCCATCCAAGAAAAGAAAGGGAAACATCACACACAAATAGGGCAAGCTGCATTACCTATGACTGATATAAGAGCTAAACTAAAAATGAAAGTTTTATTATTCAGAGGAAAGTTATTCTGCTCATTCAGGAAAAGTGAGAGGGAAGCGGGATGAGATGCTCAGGTTGTGCTCCCCACAGTAAGTTTTAGCTGCCTGAATGTGTTTCAAAATAAGCTTTTGAGAAACAGCTGGCTTGAATATTTGGATTTTTAAAAAAGGAAAAAATATTAACTACATTGCATACAGACTTGCTGTCTTACTAGTGCCAATAATTTAAACTTTATGTACTTTCAAAGATCAAGACAAACAGTTATGTATTTTAGCAGAGAAAAAATAAAATGCTTCTTCAAATATATTACAATTACAACTTTTGCTACATGTTTTAATTAAATTAAATGGGGAAGATAGTCTCTGAAGTGTTTGCAAAATCATACAATTCAGAAGATTTATGACGCTTTTAAAAGCAAAAATTCTAAACTGTCACTAAGATGCAAGGTTTCATTTGAACTCAAAAAGGCAACAGCTCTGACAGCGTAAGAAGTGAACAGGCAATACACAACTTCAAGCAACTACTTGACTCCTCTATCAGCATTCTAAAAATTTGTTTTCATTAACCTTAACTAAAACCACAAACATCACTGTTGTATTCCTAAAAACAAAAATATCACTTCACTGTATTCACAGAAAATAAGCATACATAAAAAAAACCAAAACACATTATGAAAAAGTTAGTTTTGTTTCTCTTTTGTCAGTACAAGAAAGATAAAAATACCTGTTAAAAACTGCACCTATTTCCTACTACAGGCTTAGCTTAAAAGTCTCTGAGAACAGCCATTATGCGGACCTCAATGAAAAGACACTGAGGCCACAAAATACACGCAACATGTAAATAGTTACTTGTTTTCCACATGCACCGATGAAGGTTCAACAGGAGAGAATTCTATTTGTCAATACCTCGAGAACTACACAGTACCAGAAAATTCTATTAACCTTACATTTTCCTTAGGAACTGAATTTTAAAATATATCCTTGAGTAGTTGGTTATGTAGCATTTTACTGAAGTGTTTTCCCCTCTCATACAGGGGCTAGGAAATACTTCAATTGAACAGGTAAATTTCATTTTATCAAACAAACAAAAACACAGAAGCTATTCATTTTTAACATAATGGATAGACAACTTGTATGTCAGCATGACTAGAGATACTTCGCTGTACTGGGATGGGTAGCCTAAGGCACATGGAGTAAACCTGTGGTTAAAGTTAACAAAATGTGTTATAAAGTCAGATCAAAACAGCACATCTCCAATTAATCTGCATGTCTTATGAGAATATGTACAAATGAAAGATTACCACACTTAAAGCACACAAAGACTAAGCTAAAACAGCAAGACCTAGTTACATGAACTTTACGCATCTCAGATGCATCCTACCTGATCCACTGAACTGGCTGCTTCCTAGCGTAGTTGGTCTGGTTTTCCCACTATTAACAGGTGGGGAAAACATCTGCAAAACAAGAAAAAATGTGTTTAAATTGGCTTTGAAATGCTGAACTAAATTATTAATGTAAACTTTAAAGGAAAAGTTAAAAGGAAACCATTACTTCATTCATTTTTCTGATAGAAAACAAACATAATGCAAGATGCACGTTTAGACACATAAAATCAGTAAGCTAAAGCACTCCTTGCAGTTTATTCATACCACTAAGATCTCTTTTCTACATGAATACAAATAACTTTTAAAAAAATTAAGAGACCTAGTACTAGTACAGCAATTTAAAAACAGCTGTATCTCTCAAATTTTGCTACTCAAAAATATTTGTTACAGATCTGTGAGTTCCAAGTCACTGGATAAAGACACCTTTTGCCAGGCAATGCTTTTTCTGTTTATAAATCAAGCACCTTTCTGAAATCTGTTATAAATATTGCACAGAAAGTACCTGTCATTTCCAAACCCAAAATTACTGTACAAACTATCAGTGAATAACCTCTGTTATTTACAGGCATTACATTTTCTTTTGGTTTGTTTAAAAATAATCGTAAAACCGAAAAATAAAAGCGCCAAAGTCCCAGTGCCACACACCAGCTTAACAAACGTTCATTATTAGATTATGCCATCACTGGGTCAGCCTGATTTTAACCAGTTAAACCAATTGACCCAGCTGGTATTACAGCATTAAATCTGCAAGTCTAGACATTACATCAAAGTTCAGGTGTCCAACTCGGCTGCGAGGGCCCCGCCGAGCCCCGCACGCGGCTGCCCCCACTCCCCGGTTCGCTTCGCCCCGCAGGACCCTACCGCGCTGAAGTCCAGCAAGTCGCTCAGCTCCTTGTCCGTTCCTATCGCGGCCATCCTCTGCTGCTGGGAATTCATCTTCCTCCGCTCCTCCGATCACCTTCGAGGGCACAGGGAGAGAGGCACGGGGAGGACTTCACCACGGGGCTGCTGCCGGCCCCGGGGAGCCCAGCGAAGGGGGGGCCCTGGGGAGCCCGGTGAAGGGGGGGCCCTGGGGCGGCTGCCGCCCTGCGCGGGCCGGGGAGACCCCAGGGAGCCCCTGCGCGGGGCGGGCTGAGGGAGCCGGCAGCAGCTCCCGAACTACCCAACTCTCCGCAACTCTCCCCGGGCTCCCTCTCTCCACTTCTCCCCCGCCCCGAGCGAGCGCAGCCGCGGGGCCGCCGCCGCCAGGAATTCCGTCCCCCGCAGGCAGGCGAAAGCGAACAAGCAGCCGCGGCCCAGCGCGGTGCGGAGCGTTAGCGAGGGATTAAGTGACTCACTGCCTCCGCAACAATGGGGCTGCCGAGCGGGGCCGGCCGGGCCTCAGCG
>VZRW01007119.1:586754-613209 GCA_013398125.1 Aegotheles bennettii | reverse complement strand
CCCCGGGCGCGCGTGGCGCCTTGCGGGAGCCGCGTTGTGACGCGGGGCAGCGCCGCGTCCTGTCCCGGGCCTTGCGCGGGGGAGAAGCCGCTTTGGGCCCTGCCGGGGCCGTCCCGCCGAAGCGAGCCCCGCGCCCCGCTCCCTGCCAGGGTCTGCGTCCCAGCGCGGGCCGCGTGCTCCTGGGAAACTTCGGGTCTTCCTGCTTGTAGTTCAAGAACTGAACCTGAACATCATCAGTGGCAAAGAAAACAGTCACAAGGGGGCTTAAAAGTCCCACGAGAAGTGGTTTGGGTACTTGCTTTGTTTGAGCCAACATTTTTTAAATGAACTAAAACCAACAAGTTTAAAAGCAACGTGTTTCCTTGCTCTTACAGTGCCTCGCTACTGAAGAGAAATCAGTGGTCACAGGAGATTTTGCACTAGCTTGATAAAATTGATTACATTATACTGTCTTCAAAGGTGACTTTAAAAAATCAGCATGACATAAGCTTAATTTAAATAAACACCTAAACATATTCCTAAGCGAAGCATTCATTAAATCAAAAGCAAATTGATATCCCTGGAGAAGAAAGTTCCTCTCCTCAGCGTCTCTCAACCTTCGTGCCCCGGAGCCCGCAGCACAGCCACACCAGCTCCTGCGGGGTGAGGGCAGTCACAGCAGGGTGATTCAGCGGCACTGGGGGGCCCTGCTGGAGGGATGGGCAATGCTGGCAAAACCAGTGTGTGCTGTGCTCCACTTGGAAGGACTTCATTTTAAGAGAAGTTATTTATGAACTCAGAAGACAAAGATTACAATAAAGAATCATGTAACTGAGATTATAAAAGGAAGATGTTTTCAGTGAGGAAATGAATACAAAGTTTTAAGTTTCCTATGTAAACTACATGCCCTTCACTACGGATTCCTGTGATCGATTGCATCATGCAGTTCAATGCAAGCAGTTTTGAAATCTCCCTAGGATAAGCACTACTGCTGAAAGCAACTGGGGCAAAGCATCTTTCACCAAAAAGGTCTCTCACACCGAAAGACAGTCAGACTGGAGTTAATTTTCAGAGAGGATAAAGCACGAGTATCACCATTTTCAGCCTGGTTACCTAAGGAAATCACTTGAGGACAACTGCAGTGTGTTCACATGGATGGATGCGTTTCCTTAATAAATCAGAACTTATTTGCTAATTTCAAGGAAAATGAGGAGATCACATTCACACACATTTAATGGAGACAGGAAATAAAGCAGAAAAAAAAGGAGGCTGTGTTGGTGTCCCTACTGAAGACAACACTAGTTGAGGTCAATCCTTGTCAGTGACCAAAGAACCCAGACACAGGATGCAAAGCCCGGGGAAGGTAACTTTTGGTAGTTTGCTTTCTGGCAGAACAATTTCTGGTATTCTGCCTGCCACTGGGAGCTGGAATCAGCAATCTGTTTTACACAGACCTTTTTGAACATTTCCCCATCTCCAAAGTTCCACAGGAGCCAGGAAATAATTACTTTAATGTAGTCAAAAGCCATATAACCCACAGATAATGTTTTTCATTCTAAAACTGCTTAAAAGAATGTAACTGAAGTCTGACTACAGCCATTCATCAGCCAGTCCCAGATGGGCCTCTCATGCATGAGATTCCCACTGAACACTAACTCTCTCCTTGGCACTGAAGAGAACAGGTTCTCTCCCTCACACAACTAATGGACCATCAGATTATGCATTCTGGGGAACTAAGGGACGACAGAGAAAACCAAATTCACAGAGGAAAATCACAGCTTTGAAGAGCAGCAACACCTCTTTATAACAAGCACACACAACTACACTTTAAATTACACTGAAGAAAGTTTCATTTCTTAACTCAGCGGAGTGATGACACATCTGGGTTAGTATTGTTTTCTGTCATTGGTTTGGGCTTTTTTAAGGTTTTAGGAAGAAAAAAAATTTAAGTTCTATTTGAGGACTGTGGCAGCCTCATCTTAGGTGGACTCTCATCATGAAGAAAACTGCAAATAGTCAAGTATTTCCCTCCTCAGATGTTATCATGAATATTTTGTTCAACAACATTATCTGCAGAGCACATCAGATTAATTTTCATTTGGGAATACAATTGTGGGTAGTCTCCTTGTCATATGTGTTTATAGTTTCACTCTAATTAAAGAAATATTTCTATTAGAATTAAGAGACAGTCTTGCAAGTGCTCTTTTCAAAGAACTATTGACTGACTACATTTAATGTTCTTTTTTACATAAATCCCTTAGGACTGAGCTCCACAGAATACATCTTGCCCCAAAAATTGCCCTTACATGGCTCTTAACATAGTAAAAACTGGAGGAGCTGACTCAATTATTGAAGATACTTGATTATCTAAGATCCACAAAACTCTGGTTATATGTCTCAGAGTGGAATAAAACTAGTTTCACAAACAATGATGTGATAGGATTCCTGTGTATAGCATATAGCTATTTTGACCATAAAGCGTTTCCATGACAGGCATGCAAATATTCAAGGCTAGATGAGTTCAACAATGGTACCCATTCTTTTGATGAACTAGTTTGCATTATCTCATCTTATCCCCTCTTTTATCATATGCAGATGAGACAACTTATACATTCACATGGCTTTAACATTGTCACATGCAGATACTTATTGGAAATACATAGTTTCCAGATGCTACAGAATAGTACAGCATCCTATTCAAGAATGTGTCCAACTGGAATTTTATGAGTTTGCACTCGAACTAGAAAACAACAGATAATTATGCATGTTATATGTCAGGTAGTAAGTAGTACCATAGCAGTCTCTAGTCTAGAGCTAAAGTACACTTCAAAGAAAGTTAATTTTATAGGTTTTAGTTTTACCTTCTTTTTTCAGGGAGGGCTTTACTTTCTAAACAGCATATTTATGCTCTCAGTTCTGTGCTTATACAGCACTACTTCTAACTTCCAGAGCCATCATAAATCACAGGTAATCCCAATGTAGCTGCAGGTCCTGGAGAGCTGGCATGTGTCAAATAGAGGCTTCTGAATGAAATATGACCTTTAATCAAGTTTCAACAGCTTGTAAGAACAGAGAATATAATAAAGGCCACGCAGCTCAGACCAAAGTTTCACCTAGTTCAGCAGCCTATCTCCAGAATAACAACCCAGTATAGCATCTATTCATTTCATGTGTTCACAATGTAGTGACTACTCAGTGGCATTCTGGAGAGCGGAGATGGGTTTGGCTTTATGCCCGTTCCTGGTATTGCATTGTTTGCAGAGTGATGAGAAAGAACAAGCAGAAGCCAGTATGGACACTCAGGGAAGTATATAAGAACCAGGCATGAGCAGAGTCATCCTATATCTGGCATATTCCCCCTTCTGTTAATAAGAAATGTAAGAACATCTCAAGCAAGAAGTTGCATTTGATTATTGTTCTTAATGGCTATTGAGGGCTATCCTTTATTAATTTCTTTGGTTCATATTGAACTGTTTTAACTACTCAGCAGTTATAGAGGTAGAGATCATGAAAAATGAGTCAGCTAATAATGAAACTTTTTAATACTGTCAATGAGTCAAACATATTCCATGAGAGCAATTCTTTGAAAGTCAGTAAAGTAGATTCAGTTCTTGAGGGAGCAGACTTGTATTTGGTCTCCATCAAATACAGAATAAATATATTTATTTATTGGCTCTAAGGGGCAAGTTTGATTTCTGATAAAATCTGAGATTTTAGTCAATCATTTTACTTTCCCTACATCACCTTATCTCTAGTTGTAAAATTAAGGTTTTACAATATGGAACATACTGTGATTAGCCCAGGGTTTCATGGTTAGTTTGCTACTATATGCAAGCTATTGCCTCCTGGTTGCTGGGCAGACCAAGCCGAATGGTTAAAGGTCAGTATCTCTCTGCCTTTGCCTTAGTAGAACCTCGTGTCTTCTACCCAGATTCTTACTTTCAGGAAACTTGTAAGGGTTTAGTATTGTTGAGTCTAGTACCCTCTGTTAAATTTAAATAAAATTGGAAAATACATTTAAAAGTTATTGGAAAGATAAACAGACAAACAGATGGACTGGTACTGCAACAACATAAACATATATTCCATGAAGAAAAAACAGAATAAAAGAAGTTACAAAAGGTACTTGACATAATACTGTTCTTATTGAAGTCGATGGACTTCAAAGGAGGACCGAAGTATAGCCCATCTAGTGTCCCATTGGTAACACTTCCAGCACAAACATCACAGCCTGTCAAAATAATTCATATTGCATGTGGAAATTATTCATTAAGTACCATAAGAAAAATTGTTATTTCAAAGTCAAGAGATTTTTCTTTCTAACATTGTTTTGCATTAATCCTCTGGTTTTCAAACTGCACAAAAATTCAAATTAGTTGTATAGCTCAAGGCAATTCCAAAGTTTACATTCATTGTTGATGGTGATTGAAGTGATGGTTATTAGAGACCTGAGCAGCTGCATTGCCATCAGGGTCCTGGCTCAGAACTGAAAATTGAGGGGTTGCCTAGCCCAAGCTGAAGTTCAGAGCATACTTTTATCTCTGGGAGGCAAGAATTATGGTACAGTTTGCAAATTTTTTCAATGTCAGACTCAGTTTAAGGTTTTTGAAAGGCTACTGTGCATAAATAAGTTTGAATACTGCCTTCCACTTCATAGCTTTAAATATTACAATCTCTGTTCTTACTTTTAATGTGAAGGAAACTACTTTAGCAGCACAAATAGGAGACTTGCAGAAGAATCTTGCCCTCCTGAACCATCTCCAGGTTTTAGGTTTCTCTTCAGTGGCGTTATGATTTTCTCTCTGGGCTTTCAACTCTGCCAATAATCAAGTAACTTTGTATAGGTCAGTTTAATTTTCTTTATCTCGGTTGCCTCACATGTAAAATGAGAGTAGACAATAACCTGTCTTAAAGGGCTGCCAAGAGAAACTAAATTATAAGAGCTTCAAATAAAACACATAGTTAAAAAGGTTTTAGGTAATTTAACATTTAAATGTAGAAGTGGATAATATTCTGCATACCTATATGCCTTATTGTAGGACAGATGTACATAGAAAAGACCTTAGGTAATTTATACAAGATATCACTAGGGATATTTTAGCTTCATTTTTAAAAGCTAATAATGTTTATCTAAAAAAAGTCATTATTGCTATTTCATACACAAAGATTTAAAGAGACACTGTACTACAACTTCTTTAAATCCCTTGTCAAACTTTATGAGAAATACATTTAAAAATTACTGCCTGTGGAGGTTTTACTAGAATGTATACATATGACCTGCATTTCTAACAGCATACACTACTTAAAAAATATCTTAAGATTCAATTACCTGTGAAAGCAAGGATTTTCTAAATAATGTTTTGTATGCAGAGACCATAAATTTAACTTTCTATGTAAAATTTCACTCACTCAATTTCTGTTTCTCTGATCATGTTTTAAAATATGTCTTAATTTCAACAGAAAACAGTTTCTATGGTTACACTTTCTACCTGATATTATAGAAACACTAAAAAATATACATTGCAACTCAATATCAATAGAGCCTTTAAACTCTCCTTAAATCAAATAACAAAAGAGAAACTGTTAGAGTATCAGTTAAGCAAGATCTGATTGTTGGGGGGATGTGTTGTTTGTTGGGTATTATTTGTTTTATGTTGTAGCTGAGTATTTGGATATTGCATTTACTGTGGTTAAGCTGGAACGGTAAAATAGTATGAGGTATGTATATCTAAAAATAAAAATGTTTTACTTCTTAGTCTATGAGACAAGGTAATTTCTTGGACAACTCCAAAGAAGCAGGAAAATTTTTTCATAGTAAATTTTACAGCTATTTGGGCATTTGCAGCTTATAAATAAAATAAAACATTATAGATGCTTGTTATGAGTTATTACTTGCATTTCATATTTTCAGAATGTATTTTTTCACCTCTTCATTATAGGATACACAATACTCGAACAGGATGGTAGAGGGTTAAGAGGTCCAGAACTGTAATACCTAGTGCAGATGCAAGTCTGGGAAGAAGGCCATAGAATAGCCAAAGTCTGACTTTGAAAATGAGGTCTCTAGCTTTTATTTTCCATAGAATAGGCTTTATTTTGATTGATAAGAGAACAGTTTTAAGAAGCCTATAAAAGCTTTCTTGAGACAAGAAAAGTTTACTGTGGGGTTGCTTTTCAGAATTAACATTAATGATAAATGGGGATACTTCGGTATGTAAGCAACTCTAACTGCCATGACACAAGAGAATACTAGAACTGGTACCTTTATATCACAATATTCATGATACTGGTCTTGTGACCCACTCAGTGCCACCTTTTTGATCTGACTCAGCTCTGCTGCACCTAGGGTAACTGGTCACCCCCATATACCATTTGATTCGTCGATCACCTGTGGTCCCTTCCAACATGAATTAATCTATGATCTTGTGATTCTACAATTCTTCATATTAGTTGTTTTAACATTTCTTTTAAGCCCTCACAGCAGCAGAAAAATTGTGCATGAAAAACATACAACTTTCTCATAGCAAATGGAATGATGATGCCTCTGACCTGTAGTCAGACTTCAGAAAGGTTAGCAATGAAATATCAGATAGTCTCTCAGATGTAGAAAAACAATTGAAACTATTTGTTTAGCATGAGATAAAGCCAAATTAAAACTAGGACAGAGAGCTTTTTGGAGAATAGACACATGGTAAATAAAAGTGTCTGCTGCCACTGACACCCTGCAGGGCCTTACAAGATATCATGGAATGTGTCAATGTGATTTATTTTTATGAATTATTCCTATGGGCATTATGTATATATTCTGTGAAGATTAAAAGGAGTTGTTTCTTTAGAGAGAGTACATTAAGAATCACCATAATATTATAGTTTCATTTTATAAAATAAAAGATCCCACTCACTGAAAATGAATCCGTATGATAGAATATTGTATACAAATTCCATCCCAGAACAATTCACAAGACTGAATACATTTTTAAAAGATAATGAAGTTAAAAATGAGATGAGGCAATGAGCAAAAATATTTTCCAATTCTGAACCAACATCAGAGACACATTTCCTGTATTGTAGGATTTAATTTTCTTAATTATATCTGTTAGCCCTTCAAGAACTTATGACATGGTTTCTGCTGCTGCCCACTGTTTTTTTAAAGTGGTTACCAATCTGTCAAGCCTGTCTGCCTGTAGAGGGACCAGCTTCAGAAGAACCTGTAATTTCCCACACTGAGCAAGACTATGATTATCTCAAAACCATTAAATAAGTGGTTTTGTGTCTTTCCAATAATCTGTATGGAAGGTCACACTACTCTTGATACAGGACCACTACCTATAGAAGTTTCTATAATAACCACAATAGAATAGAATCTTTTTCTGTTCAGTGCTGTACAGAAGCTTCAAGAAGTGCACAGCCTGTTTGTTTCAGCATCAGGAAGCATTTTTATGAATGGCCTCTAGAGCCTGCACTGATCCCCTTCCTGGTTCTGACTGTAGTTACGAAGTTTCCACCAGAGTATATGTATTTCTAACAGATGCTGACTTCAATGTAGACAGGGGTCCCAATACTTTTAGTCATTGCAGTCTGGGAAAACTATCAATCACTGTGTGCAGGAAGACTGTCGGAATTCTCTTTTACTAAAACCTTCTAGGACTAGACTTGGCTGTTGACTATGGCTGATATCCATGCTGAAGGACTCAACTCTGAACTATGCTCACTTTGTCAGATACAACCTGAATATGTTTAAAGCTTTAGGCAATATAGAAGGTTTCACTCCTGTGCATGAGAGGACGTGAAAATAACCCATGTTTCCCCTTTATACATAAAGCAAATATCTAGTTCTAAATAAAAAAATCTCATCATTAATTTGGAAGACTATTAGTTCATTTAACTTTTTGTACATGTAGATAACTATTGTCATCTTTTCATACTTCTATATTCCTTTTTTTCCTTCCTGTCTTGTAGCATGTGGTTATTAGTGTAGATTCTTGATTTTTAAAATTGTTTTGTCTTCATCACAGAATGCAATTTTTTGTGGCAGAGCACTTATACATGAGAATGTAACTACATTTGTGCATTAGTTATATACATATATGTATACATATATGTTTTTATATATACATGTTAATTACAGCACAAAGTAGTTGGAAAATCACATTATAAAATAATTGTTTATTAAATATAATAATACAATCCTATGTTTTATTATTTATAATAATTATAAATATTATTTCTTACATAAAAACTTGTTTTCAACAGATGTTCCAGGTACTTATTTGAGTATAAAGTGTCTTTAAGAAAGTTTTAGTTCTAGTTAAATTATTTTCCTAAAAACACCTATGGACACAAAAGCAAGAGAAATCAGGAAAACTGATTGTCACGTTCTGGAGGTAGTTATAATGCAATTTATCATTTATGAAGGGACTTGAAAAGCTCATGAGCATTTGGGGCACCATGTATCAGAAAGAAAGTCAAGTTCCTAAATGAGGCGGCGAATGATCCTGGGTATCTTAGAGAACAGTGATTTATGGCCAAAGGCTGTTCCAGAGTAACAGGTAATGTGAGGAATGGAAAACACGTCTAAATGTTCTTCTGTTTTCCCTACCAGTGTGTTCTTGCTGTGTTGCTAGTTGCAAAAAGACAGTGGCTTAAAAATCACGTCACAAAATCTGCATGTTCTGTGTCGGGGCCCTGAGTGCAGTAATAAGCCCTCTCAGTAATTGCTCTGATCAGCCTCACCTGAGGCCTCCCCACACCTTTGACCAAGGACTCTATTTAAGCTCAGGTTGGGTGTTTGGCTCCTTTCCTGAGCTATGTCTTGGGTATGCTGCTGCTGACCCTGCTCCTAATGTGCTGTTGTGTATCCCTTGCTAGACCTTGGACCCTGTTTTCCCTAATGATCCCTGGACCACTGGTAGGACCTGTTGCTGTCCTGCTCTGTTTGCCTGTCTCCAGTGCTGTAGGACTGTCCTGATGGTGAGTCCTTGTCTAATCTCCACTATGGCCACCCCATTTGATGTACTATAGAAAAATGACATGTCAAACATATTGCAACCAAAGTTTGTTGTTAAGACTGCCAAAAGCATTTTGCTTAAAACAGTATTTGCTGTATCTCGCATAGCTTGAAGTCTAAATTGAATTAGCTTCTCTGTTGCAGTCAGAAGTCATCTTTCCAGGCTTAATTTTCTGCCATGAGCAGCAATGGGCATCAACATTCAATTACACTACAAACATTAGTAGTGTTAATTTGCAACTGTGCCTTGAGCAGCTATGGAGTTTCTTTGCCACTACACGCTTATCTCTAATGCAAGATAGATGAACAATGATGCTACATAGTTGGTCCTTCTCTAGTGGCCCCAATCTTAGTTTCTCATTTACTGTATATTAAAGCAACTACATTTTCTTCTACAGGCTACAAGGTTCAGATATCTACCTGAATGTGTAGCCTACTACGGGTACATATGCTTTGTGTTAAGTGACTGCTGTATCTCACATGTGCATGGGATTGTATAGAATTAGTCACTTACTGAAGTATTACTGGGAAAAAAAAATCACATCAGCTAACATGAACATGAAAATATGTCTAATTTGTGTTGGATTTCAGTTACTTCAGTCCAGATGGCTCTGTGAGGCTGTGTGTATCATTAAGATCCTACTGTATAATTCAAACTCTTTCATCTAGAGAATGGCCTAAATAAGCAGTACAAGAACACAAGTAGCCTCTAATTTCTGTAAGTGGTGATAATACTTAGTTTTGACCTTCATGCTCTGAAGTATGCAGCGTTTGTAAATGTGATGATGCAACCATTACTTTTCAGGGTTAATTTGAAATTACACTACCCTGATCACATGGAAAGATCACGAGAATCTGTATATGAGTGTTGTTGACAACTGAAAACCAACCACAGTCTTTTCCTCTGCAGTCCTCCCCAGTTGTGATTCATGAGAATCAATGTAAGTTGTGCTTTCTAGAAACCAGGTCTTGAGGACTTAATTCTAAATGTGGTGTATGTTTGTCTAAGTCATAAACATACTATGGAAGGAAAGGCCAAAGGCTAAAATAGCAGGTGTTTTTCAAGCTAGAATTGAAATCAATTGGTGGCACCGCATGGGGGAAGCTTGCACAGTATCTTCCTGAACTCTGTTTGATTTAAGCAAGTGTTGGCAATCCTTATCTTAATGAGGTTAAGATTATCTAGCATTTTTTCAATACATCTTAAAAAATCTTACTTCTAATCAGGCCTTTTCATGTTAAAAAAAATTTTCTAGACTTCGTGACAGAAAAATCAGATAATTTCTTAGATACAAGCAAGAGTTAATATAAAAGTGCAGATCTTTTCTAAGTGTTTTGAGCAGTAGTTTTATGATTGTGAAGTCTGTCAGGTTTTTTTAATGGCTTACATTTCATTATCAGAACTATGGGTGCCATCAGATGTTTAAGTTTTGCACCATTTAAACCTGGCAGCTGTTTAATTTACCTTTGCTGCATAATAAAACCTTCTTGGAATAAAAAGTGAAATTTTCAATAAGACTAGTCAGAGCAAGATCACTGGATACCACTTAAGCTGCATCACACAGTTATTCATAGTGTTTCACTGAATATCGGTAACAATTTCAAAGGGATGGATTCTTTAGGTTTCTGAATTTTTTTCTGCTCGTCATCTCGAAAGGAAAGAGCAGAAACAGGGCTGAGAGCAAGCATAAAATGAGTGAAACAGGATGGAAGAGCTCACCACCTATAACTACCAATCGTAATGGCAGAAGTGACAACAGCACCCTGGGGTTGGGTGGTGAGTGTGACCCTAGTCCTCTGGGTCACTACTAAGTAGGAAGGATTAGAACACTCCCCAGGTTGCTGACATGTTATAGCCAAAGCACAACTACAACAGCAGATAATTTGAGGTACTCTTCCAATTCCTTTTGCCTTGCCTACATAGCAGTTAATTTGTTACAGCAAAGAATAATGTATCCATTTTAATGAGATTTCTTGCAGTTCTTGCACTAAAAAGTGCCTTTGTCCTGGCCAGAGGGAAGGCCACTGTCTGGGCTGATTGCAGTCTTTCATGCTACTCTTTATCAGTTGTTGATTTACTATAAGCATTGCTAAGCAGTGCTCAGAATGGTCAGCATGAAGATTCTTCCTGTAATTGACTGAGGATTTACCCCATCATTTCTCATCCACGTTCATGTCATTCTGAAGGTGGATTGTATTTTCAGGTGCTTTTAAACAATTACCTTTCAAAAGGATCAGGAATCTCTTTCCTTTTTTTAAGCAAAGCATGGCCAGATTATTCTCAGTAGTGCTTGGTGATGAGAAAATAGGCAATGGGCACAAACTGAAACACATTAGATTCCATCTTTACTTTGAAGTTATTTTGTACTTTACTGTGCGGGTGACTGAATGCTGAAACAGGTTGTTGAGAGTGATTTGCAGAGTCTCCATTTTTGGAGACATGGCCCTGGGCATCCTGCTCTAGCTGGCCCTGCTTGAACATGTGTGTTGGACTATATATAACTTAAAGTGTTTTCTAAACTCAATTATTCTGTGATTAGACCATTTTTAATGCAGCCACCATGTGATTTATGCCTTTTACTTTGGGACTGCATAACTGTGACTGATTCAACAAAGCCAAGGCCTCATGACCATTGAGAGTATGAAGCTGTCAGAGATTCATAGCCTAATGGTGAAAATGAGATACTTGACATCAAACAAATCACATCAGTGTTTCGTATCTATCCTGACTTGGGTGTGTTTGAGGAGGAATCTAAAAGAGTTGGGCTGACTACATGTTACCATCCTGGAATTGCCCTAAATGAGACCATGTTTCTCCCTCTCTGTTCTACACAGTGAGTGGCAAAGGTGGCTGACTATGAAGCGAGTTGCCTTACTGCTGGCAGAATTGCCTGCTAGCATCTCTCCCCACTGACACATCTTCCTCTCCAGTCTTGATAAGGCAGGTGTTGTTAACTCAAGCTAGGTTATAAATCTGCAAATTTCACAAGAGAGAGATGTTGCTGAGAAGATCCTTTGGAATTAGCAGGGTGTTTTTACACTTTCAGATGTTCTGAGGACAAGCTCTACCTGCTGCTTGCTGCACAGTGTTTGTAGGCATTACTGGTTTACCAAAGGGTAATTTTAAAGAATGAGAAAGATCACAAGTATTCTGGTTGAAAACATTCTTTGTTTTTGTACATTCCAAATGAACACAGTTAAAAATTCAGCTTCCTTAGAGTCTGCTTTCTCCCCCTAAATGTTGGAGATTAAGTGTCATTACAATGTGTTGGACTATTTTCCCCCTTTTTAAAAGCTACCCTACAGAAATGTTTGGCTTCCCTTCAAATGGAACAGTATAAAAAGAAGGAACTGCTGAGCACACAGGTTAGCAACAGTTGCACTTTAAAATGATTGATACTTTTAAATAACTTAAGGACACAGTTTATACTTGTGAAAATATAACAAGAAGTATGGACCAGAGGCCATGACAATCAGGTTTACACTATGACTGGTTGGACCCATGAAATATGATGAGATTATAGCAGTAAAACTTGCACAGATGATGGACAGAGAGGCCCCAGCTGTACTGGCTCAGAGAAGCACACTTGTTTAACAAAGAATTTACAAACAAAATAGCTCACTTAAAGGTAGATGCATAAAACTAGATATTTTGATGTTATGCTTCCAAACGTGAGCAGAATGTGGGGGTTTTGTTTTAAATTTAAATATGCTTTTCAAATTCCTTTCAAGGGATAGCAGTTAAACAAACAAAAAACCCCAAAACAAACCCACAAACAATTTTTAAGCAAATAATCAATCAGTAATTTTTAATGTTATTCCTATGATATTGGAACTAATTGTATGTATTACGTATATCAAATGTTAGAGCCTTAAAATCTGAGTATGTATTTAGCTGGCCTTATCAGTGTAAAGTTACATGAGGCATTAATATACCAAGACCCTCCTTCCCTATACCACCAGAAAAATGATCCTTCTTATCTTTTGAGTATAGCAACTGCTGTTGCCACTGTTCCCCTTTATGAGTCTTGACAGCTGGCTCGATGGCCACAATTCCACCGACTGCTGTAGAGTAACTGCCAAACCTGTTTCATTCTGTAAGACTGATGCTATCTGTAACTACTTATTTCTGAATTTGCTCCTTATATGTATATCATTTCATTATCTATATGCTATTGTGGAAATGATACATCTGAAAAGCACTGAGTGAAAAAACAAGCTTTGTTTTCTTTTTTTGCTCTTTTGCCGAAATAGTCAAACTACTGAAGTCAAACACTTTAGAAGTAAGTTAATGCAAAACAGAGCTCTTTTGTACAGCATGGCTAAAATAGGTGAAAACGACTGTGGTCTAAAAGTAAACTTTACTACAGAAAAAGGAGGAAAAAATTAGTTGAGGATGCTAATCAAACAGTAGAAAAAGTCCTTAAGGAAGTATGATGATGTTACATGTTTAATACAGACCAGTTTTTGACTGAGGAAAGAATGGTTGTCTTAGTTAAAACACAAGGTGTGAGCCCAGAAACAGATTATTGGCAATAATTGTTTTGCAGACAATAGGAAGTGGGGTTTTGACTGGACATCTGGTCTGCACTCTATAGCTACAGCTGTGTTAGCTAGCTTGGAGGAGGAGCTGCAGCTGTGTAATAAATATATACAGCATAGGAGGGTGTGACATTTATGGCAGAGATAAGAATTGATGAAAAAGTAGGACTGGACATGCTTTAGGATTAAGATGTCATTTCAAATCTTGTTGTCTACGATTCAATGTTGAACATTTCCTTAAAATATTCAGAGACCTGAAATGAGAGACCTGATTACCAATTTTGCTGTAGTGTGTATAAATACAAATGTTAGGAATTGGTATACAGGCACCCAGTCCAATTGTTCTAAACATAGCTATACAAGCACAGAATTTTTCTGCTAAGCAGAATAATCAGATGTATTTGGTTTGATAGCTTAGTATCTGAGAATTAGGAATATCTTTTAGAGAGCTTGAAACTGTGAACACCTTGAGCACAATTACATTTGTATTATTCATGGCAATGAATCAGACTTGGAACCAGAGATGGTCTGGGTAGAACAACAAATTGTCATCACGAGACATCTTCACTGATGTATTTGTTGGTATTTATACTTACATGAAAAATATTTTTTAATGCAACTTTTTTTACATTTACCTAAATATATATACAACAGATGTTAAACACATTCTACCTACTGTCCCTTCTAGACAGTTGGTAAATAAATAATTTGAATATAATTGTCTAAAGGTATACCTTTCCCTAGAGGACATTATTATTTAGCTGTCACAGGTAAAGCTATTTGCGATGACTCATGCACTGGTAAAGAAGTATTAACCTGCTCCCCAGGTACTAGCAAACAGGAGCTAACATGCAGTTGTCACAGTACATAGTACCTGGAAGGAGTTAGCCTGTAACTGGGTGGAAAAATAATTGCCAGCTAGATCTCCTCATTTTTGCTTTGTAAAAGAAATTTACTTTGGATGGTAGGTACTGCCTTGGAAAAAATATTCAGCTAGGAACCTTGAATAGGGAATTCGTCACATTCCTGGTTGCTTTCTGGTGCCCAGGAGAGTTTGTGACAAGCACATACAAGTGTGAAAAGCTTTGATAATAAATCCAGAGATAATGCTAATCTGAAGAGTTGCTGTCCCTGGAGCATGGAGGGAATGGGTTATTCTCTAAACACTCAAAGCAAATGGATCTTATTTTGCCTATGAAGACATTCTCAGAAATCTAATTGTATTAAGTGCTATTACCTTCAGAAGTATAAGAGAGTTAACATCCTATGCCTTCAAGAACCATTTGTTCTCAGTGCAAAAAAAAAAAAAATGGGCCACAGTAAGTAGATGTAAGGGTGGCTGTAAGTAGCTGGCATTTGTTTCTAATTTGTGTTTATCTTATTTCATTGCAAATTTTGATTCATCGCTTTTAAATGAATATGGAACATTTTATTTGCTGATCTTTTGCATTAATGTGGTCAATATAATTGGAGCTGAAGTGAGCTGTTTGCCAGACTTTCTAACTGCTGCCAAGAAAAACTTGGGTGTCATTTTAGAAAAATCCATGGGTGGAGGAGGAGGAGATCATGACCATCTGTCTATGCATCAAAGGCTAAATCATTATAGGGGAAAAATAACTTTGCTGTTGTGCTTGCCAGCAGTGTTCCCCTTTAAAGTAAGCCCAGTTAGTAACTTTTGAAGATAAACATTTTCAAAATTGTCCTGTGGGTTCAAACATTTCTTGGAAGGAAGTTGGGTAAAAATTTAAAGGACAAAATTGCAAAATTTGGAAGTGAATGAGGTGGCAGGAAGATAAAATTAGAGGAAAAATACAGTTTCCTTGGAATCTTCCCAAACACTTTCTGTTGCATCCCTTTCAGTTCCAGGATCTGAAAAGTATATAGAAAAGGAAGCACATAGTCTCTTGTCCTGCAGACACATTACACACATTCCCTTCCCCATAGATTTACAAACTTCTTGACTTAACATTTAGAAAGGGAAAACAGACTAACAGCATTTGAGACATGACAGTCAATATGCACCTGGACCTACTGGAGCTTTAGAACTTCTATTGTCAGTTGGGATAATAGTCTGAAAAGTAAACATTCTACAACAAATTTGCATAGAGAAGAGGGGTATTATCTATAGTATAGCTAATACTTTGCTCTTTTTATTTGGTTGGTTTTTTTCATTTAATGCACTGCAAAATTAAAATCTTGGCATCATGCTGAAATCAGTCATAAGGAGCTAAACTACAAATGTATTGAAAAGCCATCAGTCCTTCAAACCAGGAGTCACTATTGCAGGAGTGCTGTGGGCTCCATCAGTAGTCACTGTGACATAAAGGTTTCTATGATGAGCGAATGAAATGACAACTGAAAATGTCAGTAACCATGGGAGTTCTGTTTAGACTGCCACTTTCAGCATTGCTACTGCTCTAGTTGAGTCTGCTATAGTAACCACTTTAGTTCCCATAAGTTTCACCTTCCAGCATACTGTCTCATCAAATTATTTGCATTTTGTAGGGTATGACACCTAAGTCCAGACACTGTTACTTAAAAATACTGCTCTGGCTTCTCTGAGCAGGAATCTTTCATAGTGTCAGTCTTCAAAGGAAACATTTACAGTTCTTATCAGGAGTATGGGATTTTTCTTTGTATTGAGATTCTGAATTCTCTCCTTCTTTGAAGATAAGATACCCCTGCTATCACAGGCTTTATCTAAATATGAATGGGTCCCTGGATTTGATAAACTATTTAGGACTACTAGGATCAAATCCTAAATATGTGCACATTGAGAGTTCAAAATGTGAATTAATTTCACCTTTGTATGCTTGCTATTCTTGATTCCTAGCTTTCCTGATAATAAGTAGTAAAATTTTTAAAAATAATTAAAAAAATATGGCTTTTTGAAGTTATACTTCATGTTCTGCTGCAAAATTTGAAAATAATAATAAAATAATTTTACAGACATATCAGGATATGACTTCTGGAAAAATAAACTATTGCTCATTTTTAATAAATGAAAAACCAAGCACAAGTAAATATTTTATATGCAATCAAATGTTGATAGCATGTTTCATATGCTTGAAATGGAACAAACACAATTTTCATTTGCAGTACATTCTGAATAGAGAGCCACAGCATTCCACCACATCTGGAATCTTTTAAGAGATATACATATATATGACAAGTTCCTTTCTAACAGTAGCAAGAAGTACCACTTCAGCCTCAGGTCATAAAATACCAGCATGAAGATAAATTGAAAAATATAACTGCCTAACTAAGATTTTTAAGACGTATTGACAATTGAAACAAATTATCTTTTTACAGATAAAGATCTTTGTTGAATGATATCTTGAAAAAGAACTCAAAATCTACAAGTTCTCTATAAAATCAAATTGGTTCACTGCAATGATACGGCTGAGTTTACTAAAATGTTTGTTTGCATCAGGCTTCCTGCTTGAATTGTATATTATCTTTTTAAGCCTTTAGTCTTTAATTTTAAGTTAACAGTGCAACAGGATTTGTGTATTAAAAAAAATAAAATCAAAGGTTAAAAGAGTAAAACCTAGTGATTCAGCACTCCTGTAACACTTGCAGAACCTGGTGGTAAAAATGAATTTGTTTCATTATAATGAAAATATATATGAAATATATATACTGTCTCAGAACATTCTCCTAAGGTTTTAAAAGAAAAAGAACCTTTCTGCCCCACCACTGTGTCACAGTCCACATGATTAACAAATAGTTGACCATGAATAATAAAATTCACTGTCTGAGCTGAATAATAGGATATCCTGTAAAGCAGGAGTGTTAGAAATCTGCATGGAGGATTGAATTGGAAAATTGCCAGAAGTCAAGGGCCACATCTATTTTGCATAAAATGGAGCAGATGGTAGCTGACTTAATCTTTGATACCATCATACAGTCCACAGAGATTATAAATCCCAGCATGAAACACTCAGTTTCTTTCTTGCATTGAGGAGGTGATAAAGGAAGATACAACATAGCTTTCAGATACTTTGAAACACCTAATTTGAAAATAGGGTCAATGCTGCATTATTGTTTCTCATCTAGATTTTTATAGCAAGAGTTCTGTTTTTAGCACCTACAACCAATAGCATACAGATGATCAGTCACTACAACTAATTGGCAGCTTCTTGGACATATTATTGGAGCTTTGCTTATGCTGGCCCAGAGATTTACCCTGTTTCTTAGGAAGTCTTTTTGCTATGTTACACAAGCACTTATAAGTCTTCCATCATTATATTTGATCTATCTGATGCCATTCACGGGCATAATCAGATAAACCAATAGATCAAATGTTGAGAGTCAGTATTTGAAATTCTTACACTACTCAAAAAGCTACTCAACAAATTGCTAAGGAGAGGTTGTCTTAGATTGTCTCTGAGGACCACCATCTAATAGCTTTTTAACATGTTGTGAGTGTCCAAGACTATCGGTCCTTTTGGTTGAGAGTATGAGATTTAGACTAATTCAGCAAATCTTAAAAATAGTTCCTCTCATATTAAGCAAAGGAAGTAAGCATGTAAAAAAAAAAAATACTCAGCATAGAAATCTTAATGTGTACATAAAATTTCTGGGAAATCCACACTATCTATAAATGCAGACTAAAGAAGCTTAGGACAGAAAAATGCCTTATGGGTAGTGGTGAATCAGTCACTACTTGTAGACATCTCTGTGCTGCACCACATCAGATTAACACTGGGTATGATTTGTGATTCTTAACTGGTTTAGCTGAAGTTCAGGCACAAAACACTGAAAATACTAGTGTTCCAGATTGAAGAAGGCTGAAGTCTGAAGTCAAAAGAAGTACAGCATGGAACAATTTTGTCAACTGTCCACAACTTGTTCATGCAGTGTAAAATTCATTGGATGTCTGATAATGAAAATGGTGGTGTTCTGTCTTTTGAAAATATTTATGTATTTTCTTCATAGGATTTAAAATATAGGTGCAATAATATTCCTAAAGTTTCAACTACTATATTTGATGATATTTTACTTTCATCTACTTTGTAGATTCCTAAAAAGGCATATCTGGGTTATGACAGATTTTTGGTGCAACTACTTTGTAAGAAAATAGCTCACATTTGACAACTGACCTGTTCGTAGAAAGATGACCTAGAAAGAAGTTATAACTTGTAATTGCTAGTACTTCTATATCTATTTCCTTCAAAAAAGGAAAATGGGCAATGTTTTGTCATCCAAAGTTATAACCAGTATTATTCAATGTTTGTGAAGTCCAGCCTTAGCCTGTCTGCTTTGCGCTGATCTGACTGCACAGAGCAAACAGAAATCTGACTGGCTTAAATGATGATTTCATTGGCATTCCTGCAAGTCTTTCAGATCTTGCTCTCCTTCTCCCATGTAGGTGCTGCCGAACAGTGGACACAGCTTTGTAGCTCTGTGTTGCTTGCCAGGCTCTCTGGCTAAACCTTTAAAAACAGAGCTGAGGGAAGCTCAGATACATTCTTTGTTGGAGCCTGCTGGGGCTGTAGCTCTCACTGTTAGTACTATCCAATTTGTCATGAATAGTTCCAATCATAAGATGTGGTAACAGAGCCAAAGAGTTGTACCCATTGCTTCAAGTAGAATAGCATTAGAACTGCTATTATTTGTGTCTGGGTCTGACTCTGTGCAAAACCTAAGGGGCATCACTGCAAACTAAGGGGTAGTACTAAGGTTTACCATTTCTAATGAGAACTGCCCTGAGCCTACATAAGCAGTAATACTTCAATTTTATAGAGATGAGAGAACATGAGAGAGATCAAATTATTTCTTTAATATTACAGACAGCTTAGCATTCAGGAATTTCTGTACTTGTCACAATACTGCAATGGGAAAACAAAAAATGAAAGGGATTTGGGGTTTTTTTCCTAGGTCTGGACACATACATTGCACTTTGAGAGATGTAGTCTATTTAATTTCCACATTTTCCGCTACTTCTGAAAAGTACAAAATTATCAAGATCTTGACTAGTGCCAGGATTAATGATTAATGACACTGTTTCTGTAAATATTGTGTATTCCATTAATGTTCAGATTTATATACCCAAAGATAACTGATCAGTGCAAAAGGGTACCTATAACTGAGCAGTTCATCGTAATGGCTTTCAAAGTACTGTTCCAGAAACTGTAAAAATGCCCAGGAGAGCCCAGGGAGCTGGCAAAGGTCCCAATCCTGGCAGTGGATCCACATGGAAGCAATTCTTGTCCAACACACATCCTTTTCTGTAATTCAATTTATTTATAGAAAATTCACTTCTGATATATAAGGCATCAAGCTTCTACTTTTTCTGTAATATTGTTCAGTAAGTTTAGCTGTCCTCTGATTTACAATGCCGTTTAAGGTTTTAAAATCATATTAGTCATCTATGTTCAATGTTACCACTTTTAAAGTAAAATTCTTGAGAGAAATGCCACCAAAGCAGTAAATATCTGGGAAAAGATACTGCAGAAACCTTTCTAACTTATATACATTTTATTTTAATATTCTATAGTAGAAAATTGTAAAATTAAATATTTTAAAATCAAATTAGCACAATTTTGGATTTATATATGGTGAGGAAGCTATGTTATGTTAATGGACACAAGAATATCTGGTTTGGACTCTGGAAGCACATTGCTTTAAATATTTCTGATGTTTAAAAGGGTAAGTTTATCAGGTGAATACATCTTATTCCTCTCCAAAATAATACCAAATTGAAAATACTCTAAATTAGTTAGATGACTATATGAGTCCATGGAAGTGGGATCTCTTTCCTTATTATAGATCATTAAGTGGTTAACAATGTGAATGAATGTGGCTGCTTCTGCAAATTATTTTCAATTAGCTTTTGAAATAGAAAACTCATCTGAGAAACTGCTGTAAAATTATATCACAAGTTTCCCAAGTGAGTACTTTCCTCCTGAACCAAAAAAGCAGTCCTTTAGCTTAAGCCACTAGAGACTTTATATAATTAATGCCTATTTTTTCACAGGTGCATTCTTAATATATTTTGTCAGAATATGGGCTTTTTATAGCTAACTCAGCTTGTCAAACTGAAACTTGTTTTAGTCTACACAGTATATATTGATAGAAGCAAGGTGTGTTGTTAAAATTGTAAGTCAATTCCATTCGATTAACTTCCAGAAGATTATTTTATTTAAAAATTAACTTTTTGCCAATGCTGGTAACCTAAGTTGCAGCACTATACGAAAGTCATCTCTAGCATTATAATTCAGAACAGAAGGCTACCTTTAAGTATCACTGCTCCATGTACACCACTGCTTCCCGATATTTCATCCTTATCTTTCCTGAGAAGTAAAATATTAGCCTGTCTCCAACCTTCAAAGAGATGAGCTGTTTTTTACTGACTTGTACATGAACTTTTAAAAACTAATTTGGGGGATTGGCAGATCTGGTAAGTAATCCTGGCTTGTAGTAAAGGATATGCACACTGTTCACATTAGCTTAGAAAACATGAAAAAATGCCATTTTAAAAAATTCTGTCAAACTCAGATAGGCATCTCTTTATTGTATAAGTTTAATATCTGTACTCCACCTGTCTACATAAAAGCAGAGTTGACTGATTCATTGTTAATGCTTCCTGGTGAAACCATATGCTGGAAGTGGGACACTAGAGAAAACTGCTAACCTGACATCTTTTGTTTGTGACAATTAAATTAACTACAAACCACAAATTGTTTTGGGCTTCAGCGTTTTGTTAGACATTTAAGGTCTAGAAAAAAAATCTTTTTTACTGTACATAGGTTTGTACTTGTATATTAACACTATTAAGGAAATCACCCTGCAAATACCTGCTGCAGGCACATTAAAAAAACACTTTAGAGAAATCTGTGGGCTGCAGAATGCTATGATCGAGATCCCTTTAAGAATTCTGTGCAGCCTCTGCTTACCTGTATGGTTGTTTGGAGTAGATTTTATTGCCATAACATTGTTATTTGTAATTTAATGCTTCTTGTTCATATAATTAAAAGGGGTTTTTTTAGCTGTTGTGACACCAGAATGACATTTTTTTGTCCTAGACCACAAGAATATTCAGCTGATACCAATACAATACTATTAATTGCAATGTCACAAAAATTACAATTTCTCTGTAATTCATCACTCAAAAGATGAAAAACGCATCTGTCAAACTTCACTCTCCTATAACTGTTTAAGGTTTAGCACTACAAACCTTCATTGCTACAGGCTCTGACGCTATGTTATTCTCCATTGCTACCAGTTCATTATGTGGTTCTACAACACAGAACTATCATCTTTATTGTAGTTGGCATGAAAAGTAACATCGGCCAGACACAGAATTTGAAGAAAGAAATTAAAAGATATTTTAATGAGTTTTATGCACTTAGGCAACACTGAAACTGGGATAATATTAGGGCATATTGAGAGGAAATGGAGCACTGTGGGGTGTTGAGAAAAAAGGAGAACAAAATAATCAACCTGAAGTGAGGTTAGCACAGAAATTGTTTCTTCCCTCTTCCATATGCTGTGTAATGCACAAAAAGCTGTAAGTTCTAGTTTGAGACTTAAGACTGTATGAATTTTAAGAATACTTGTAGGATGCAGGAAAGTAATAACACAAGTCAGCAGAATCATTCTGTTTATGATAAACAGCTAGTGTTAGAGGTGATAGGATGACACAGACTGTCACTTGAACTCTAGCTGTGCTTTGGCAGCCGACTCAGCCTCTGATTGCTCATGTGCCATCCTTACCTGTTTAGAGTTCGGGAGTTACTGGGATAATGGTGCTTTCCCATTGATAATTCAGGTCTGTGAGAACCACAACAAATGAAACCTGGCTCTTGCTTGCAAACTGGTGGGAGCCACCCTCCACACCTTTCTCATCTGGGACATGCATGTCATTGCACACCTCAGCCTTCGACCCCGGCAACCTTTAGTGTTAGGGTTGGAGCTCAGAGAACCGCAAAGCCTAGAGCTCCAGGGACACTGGGGCTGGAAAAGGCATGCCAAAGGGAACATAGCACTGCACAAACATTTGTTCTTCCACACTTTTCTGGGACAGCAATGGTGCTGGAGGCCTCAGCACCCAGCCACAATTAATGTTAGGGTTGGTATTACAAACAAATCTGGCATCAAACCAGTGGAACTATGTTCTTTACTACTGAATTAAGTAAGTAGGAGTGGACACAAAGGCTAAACCAAGTAGTTACTTGGGTGGATTTTCTTTACTATGTGGAGTACACACAGTAGTAGACATCTAAGATTGAATTTGTTCTAATGTGAATGATAAAAAGGAATTCAACAGACAACGCTGTGTCTCTGATACGTGAACTAGACAAGAAGTTGCAACAGGTAAATAGATGTACACAGTATCATTTTTCTAAAATCAATTACTTAAATGAAAACTGAATTATTTCAAGGCTTATTTCTTAATGTTAATCTACTAACTTTATTTTAACCTAAAGTCACCAAGAAAATCTTCTGGAAACCAATATTTTTAGAAGAAATATTTTTCTTTTGTATTCAAATAAACAAAACGGATTTGTAATAGCAATGGCTCTGTAGCCATATTCACTCTGATTGAGCTCATCTATTTCAAACATCACTTGGAACTTCAAGCAGTTTAGAATGTGTTCTCATCTGATACAGGAGAAACATGCATACAGAAGTGACACTGACTCTACTAGATGTTAAACTATTGTTATTATGCATGATGGTATGTTGGAAATGTTTAAAAAGACAATTTATGGTTTGGTTTGGGTTTTTTTCTTAATTTACAGAAGGATATTTTTAAAGTTTAAAAGACTGAAAGCTTATGCTTTTCTTCAGGCTTGTATGTTAGACTTTTCACATTGTCCTAAAAAGGAAAGCATAAACATGTTATGTATGTCTAATAAACATTATAAAATGTTATAAATAAATTAGGTCACCTTTAGTCTTTATACTTGTGCCAAATTCCTGAAGGTATGATCCTGTAACAGCAAACCACAGCAGACTAAGTGCAATCAATTTTACAAGCATACCTTATGGGATATTTGAGTAAACCATACATGTGTTGAATCGTGTTTGTTTTGCAAATGTTCATTTAGTATCTGTTTGTGCATCCATAGTTACAGGCTTCCCACCCAAACATATCCATTCTAATAAAATTTTGGCAGCAGGTCTAATTGCAATGTCATGCAGGTTGGTACTTGCTGTGTGTGTGTAGTGCCTCTAAGAATAACAAATAATATTAAACAAAACTCTAATTTCAATGCAAGACTTCCTCAATCTGCTGTAGGTTTTTTACTGACATACCAAATCAGAACTGGACAATCGCACTCTGATTCCCAGATTACATTCAAATAGTGACCAGACACAACATGGAAATTCAGCAGGGTTTTTTTTAAAAAATCATCACTAGGTTTGTCACAGTGGTTTAGTAACACTTCCCCCAGTAGCTTAGTCGCACTAAATGTCTGCTTCTGACATGTTTTAACTTACTCTAGAAGTCTTCAGTGATGAGGACTTCACAATCTCCCTAGGTAACTCCGATGAAGTAAACTTTTATGTTAATAATAAGGTAGCACTATGATAAAATCCAGCCATGTATAAAATCTGTTTTTCAGGGTTCTGGTTAAAACTTTTCAGAACATACTATAAAATTCTTTACTCTTGAACCACTCTCACCAAATATTGTTTACTAAATTAATAGTGAAGAAAATATTAAAAGTTCATTTTTAAAAATCAACTTGAAAATTACATGAGAGATTTTCGTATCAGCAGAGCAGACGGGCATGTCTGATGAGATGGACTGTAAAGTTTTAATCTGTAAAAGTTCTGTTTTCCTAAAATGTTTGATAACTTTATGTTCTCCTAGTACCCTGCTGGTACAATTTCTGTGTAGGTAAATTCATTATCCCTATTTAAATTCCCTGTCACTTACTTTGTATATGGCACTTTCCTTCAACTGGAAGTGCTGGCACTGTTACCTCTGACACAGAACTTGGAGGTCAACATATCTGCATGCTGGTGGTACCTTAGTTGATCCCCATGTTTATGTAATCTATAAACTTGTAAGAAGCTTCCACAAATATTTTATGGTGACATCTGTCACTCTTTCAGTTAAGAAATGTGAATTCCCTTTTTCTTGGTTATTATCTCCCATTTGCCCCCATTGTTTGTGGAGAGAGTTGGGGGACTGAAGCCTCTTTAAATCTAGTAGGTCATCAGAGTAACAAAATGGATTTTTTAAGATGAATCTCAATAGCAATAGTTCTAAGAATTTAAATACAAATTCTTAATCCAAAGATCATGTAATTTGTAATGTATATCTGATTTTTTTTAACTGTCTACTAAGCTTAACCAAGATGCTCATCTGTAAAATGAGAAAGAACTTGGAAAGTTCTTGGAAAGAACTATTTTGTTCTAATTATGGAGGCTATTTGCTATTCTTCATTCATTTGTGATTTTCAAAGCTGTGAATGCTTATTAATTCTCACTTGGTAAACTTGTTTTGCTCCTATTACTTTGTAGGATGAGACAAAAATATGATATTCAAGTAAATTTGTCCAAGGACTTAGGCAGGGGTCTCATAGAACAAACTGTATGCAATTGTGCACCTTCAGAATGCACAAATTTAATAAATCAAATGTGTAGAGTTGATCTTAATTCTGTTATTTCTTTTTCAATGTTTTACTTTGTAATCTTAATATTATCTTTATATTTATCTTGCTTTAGAAAGAACATAAAACACCTGCAATGATTTCTCAGTAGGTAAGTAAGTAGTTGAAAATGTGTTACAAATAACTGGACTATACCTCCTCCTGAGTCACTCCTGTGTAAAGTAAGTTCCCCTCTCTAATTCCCATTCTTTTCTCTATTTTTTGCCAAGTATCAGAAATATTTCTTTCTCTCTTTTTTCCTCCTACTTTGGCAGCATGGCATAGTTTATTAATTGCTTAATTACTAAACTGTAATAAAATGATTTAATGGCATAATCACTAAGCAGCAATTATTTAATTACTAGTGTTGTTTAATTTTTTTCTTCACTTCTCTGAGGTTCCAAAGTATTTTGGAAGCATCCCAAGGCTAAAGATAATAGTGAAAATAAACTCTATTTTCCAGGCCAAACACAGTGGTCAGATCTTTAGAGCTGAAGTTCACAAGGAGAAGCACACTTCAATAATTCTTCTGAAAAATACCTGTACTTGGAAGACAATTCACACTATATAAACTGAGGATATCGAAAGGCAGCTATGGTAGATGTCACCCACAATAAGCTGAGAAGCATGGGCTGAAAAAGGTGAGATACAGATTACATTTGGTTAAGTACTTTCCCATTATTTATCTTCAAAATTGACCAGAAATATTTTCATAGTTTACTAAAGGAAGAATCACACTTTTTATTTAAATTAGGGTAGAATGGACAGCAACACCGAGAAAATAAGAAAAACTAAAATCGGGAGCATTCTTAGATGTTGGCCAGGATGAGAGAGCAGTACCGACTGTTATGAGTTATGAGAGAAACTGAATTTCTTAGTCACCTTTTGTTTTGGAGATGTTCACAGGCAAATGCTGAGCGAGTGGCAGTGCAGCTCCTCGCAGTACCCTGCTCCAGGGCCCTTTCCTCCAGCGACTGTGGCTTCAGGGCCCCGTTACGGCCTTGTCTCGCAGCTCTGCCACGTCCCACTGAGAGTACTGGGAATGTTTTATTCAGTAAAGGCCTGGAACAGCTGATCGTGTACTTGTATTTAACCCCGTGGGTAAATGTCTGTGAGAAACCACAATGAAAACGCAGGTCCGTAACGCGCCCCTCCAGCGTGCGCAGCTCTCCCTTGGGCACCTCATGCTCCACCGAGTCCAGCACCGCGCTCCGGTCATGTTCTCAGGCTCCGTATCGGCCGTTCCCTCCGGGCAGAGCTTTCCCCGGCTCTTTGGCCACACGGCTCTGTGGTAACCGCTGCTCCTGGCTGCCGC